>JAQPPZ010005362.1:3650000-4091847 GCA_028583015.1 Wollemia nobilis | reverse complement strand
TTTAAAATGACTTTTTCTAGGCATAAATTCCTAAGTGTGATAAAATTTTTGGATAATTCCCTAGGAATTATACCATCATTGCAAAATTGAAGTTTGACATAATGACATGAAAATAGAGTAAGTGTTTGTTTTGTTTTAAAGCATAATGGTGTAACATAATGATTTAAGTCATATGTTTTTATGATTTTGAATGGAAAATAAAATTGGTATAATGGTTTGCGCTAGGCATAGAATATTTAGGTATAGACTTATACCATCATCACGAAATACAAAGAAGAAAATAATATAATAGTTTTATTGCATGGTTGATTTTTAATTTTTGAAAATAAACTAAAAATATGAAGATGAGGACTTGCGCTAGGCATAAAATTCCAATTTTGGTTTTGGAACTATACCATCGTCGTGAAAGTCAAAAGTTATATATAAATGTAACTTGATTGCATGTTTTTGAAAATGATTTTGATTTTTGATAATGCATGTAGTTGTCTTTATACTAAACAACTGTACTTTAAAGAAGAAAATGAATTTATTCTAAAAAATTTAGAAAAATATTTCAAAGTATCTTAAAGAAAAAAGTTAGATTTATAAGGAATCCCATGTGCGTAGGTGAGTTCATTACCAATCTTGATTTATCATAATGATACACAAAATCTCTCAAATACAAAATGTGTGTGCAATTGCATTGTTCATTTACCAGGTTTGAGCAAGATACTATGATACAAGTGATTTGAATGAACCAAATAAGTGTTCATTAACCATGATTTAGATGCATATAACCATACCATACTACTATGTAAGTCGGGTTATCAAGAGCTAGCTAATCCATAAGAAGACATAGGTCTATACAAAAGAAGGTCGCTAATGTGACAGACATATCACCACGCTAGGAGTTACCCAAGGCCAAGCGGGTTGGGCACAAACCACTTGTTATGGGGCTTACCTCACAGTTTTCGAATAATTGATAATTCCAGGGATTCAAGCTCATCAACCCTTATTTACTTTTCAATGGGTAGGGAAAGGGATTTTATTGCTTTTGCTTTTGCTTTCTTTTCTTCTTTTTTTTTTTTTTTTTTGTACTTTTGTATTTTGGCTTGATATTTGAGATAATGTTGAAATAACTTGTTTCTTTTTCTCTTTTTCTTGAACTTTTCTTTTCTTCCTATACTAGGGATACTTGCTCGGATTAGCTGTAGAGCAAGGGATTTTTATTTTGGGTAGGGGTGAGCTTGTCCTTTTGTCAATTCTCAAAGATTTTAGACCATGTGCATGATAGGATAGCAGGGGAAACTTTTCGCGCAGGAAACCACTTCTACTATGTAGCATAACATGGAAATTACAAATGTAATCATTTTATTGTGAAAATATATGCTTGGATTAAGTAAATAACAAGATCAATTCTCTATGCTCAAACTTTATTTAATTGAATTTTGTGGACTTTGATATAAGAGAAATTAGTAATCATGCCAGATAAAATCAAGATATTTATTTTTTTGTGTTTGTGATAGTGAGGAATTCCAAAAAAATGCTAATTTATCCAAAATATTTTGAAAATATAACTGCAATACTTGAAGAAGAAATATATACAACAAATATTTTTGAGGAGTTTGACGATCTTGACTCTTTCTTTCTTCTTTATTTTTTTTTTGGTTTTGAAAGAGTCAATAATATAGCTGTTTTTGACTTTTATTTTTATTTTTAGTTTTTGTTTAAATAGTTATATATATATTTTTAAAATGAGACAACATGCAAAATATGTACAAATGATGAAATGACCAAATTTTATGCGTAATATCGCTTAAGATGCATAATATTCATAGGTTGTTTTAAATATTTACCATCTAAGGTAGCTAATTTGTATGCTCCTGATTCAAATTTAGCAGTAATAATATATGGTCCAAGCCAGTTGGGCTCAAATTTACCTTTAAGGTCTTTAGTTGCATTAGTATTTTTTTTATTTTCTTTTAAAACAAGGTTTCTGACCTCAAAGGATCGATGACGAACTTTCTTGGCATATGATCTTTTAATCTTGTTTTGGTAAGCACGAAGATGCTCCAAAGCATTGATGCGCTTTTCATCTAGAAGTTCCAGCTGACTGAGTTCTTGTATAAAAATAACCTTCAACAGTTTTACTAGTTCTCCTTTAACTAGGAAGGCCATTTTGGGATGCATTTTTCTAAGTTTATGTTTAACAGGTTTAGCATCCGGATGGACTACTAGATGATGCATGACTACATAAGGGTCCAGAACCTGGCATATCTTCATATGTCCAAGCGAAGACATCTTCATATTCTTTAAGGAATGCAATGTATTGCTCTTGTTTTTCTTGACTTAATGCTGATCCAATATTGATTATGTGAGGATTATCCTTAGTTCCAATGTTAACTTTAATGAAGTTTTCTACTTCCATGTGTAGATCTCTTTCAAAATTAGGTGGGGCGGGTGAAACACCCAATTCTTGTAATTATTTTAAGGTTAAGTTGGATAATTCGTCTTGATGAGTGGTTGCCTCAAGTTGGGCTATAGTTGGTATAGAACCATCAAAATAAAAACCATTGTGTAATAACTCTTCAACGGAGACATCATGGAAAATATCTCCTTCCAACTCTTCATCGGATTCAACAATCAATTCAGGGTAAGCTATGCATAGCATGTTGTAGGTAAAGGGATTATTCTTTGAACACAAAGAATATTGTTTATCTAGATAATCTTGATAACATATGAGTTGATCATCATCTTCAAAAGGGAAGGGTTGACCCTTACTAGGAGATAGGCCCACACCACATCGGGCAGGCCATGGCTCTACTTCAATAGGTTCTTTCATACCATTTTGGAAAGGTCCCAAGCCTTTCCCTTTATAGCCCATTTGAAGCATTATGGGTTTAGCTTTAATATATTCATTAGCAAAATAACATCGGGCATATCCCTCATGATGAGTTTTGATATTTCGGGGTATTCTTCCCCAATCATATCCTTTATAAATAAAAGCACAACTCCCGACTTGGTAAGTACTTCCCATAGGTTGTGGGAGGCCCAAAGTATGAGGAGATGGTGACAAGTTATTTAAAATAATTGAATCTTGCATAAAAGCATTTGTTTTTTCTGATATTAATATTGTAGACGAATCCGGTAAAAGTTCATCAGAAAGAGCATTAGATGTAGAAGGATCATTCCCTATATCTTTAGATGTGGAAGGTATGATAGATGTTGATAATGTGGAAGTGTCAATAAATGGGTCTATAGGTTTTGAAATTATAGGGATAGAACATGAAGGATTGGTTGTGGATTGAAGACCTTTTGAGGTTTTAGTGTGGTTTGTTCAGAAGATGGTTGAGTTAAATGTATAGGTGTAGTTGATGGATTAGATGATGTTATGTGTGTGTTTTTCACATGTTTATATGAAAAATAAGAATTAGGATGTGTGGATGACAGAGCGGAGCAAAATTGCACTCCAACAGGTTCTACCAAAGCACACATATCAAAGGGTCTAGGGTCACCATGGATAGTGACCAACTGATTTTTAAATTCAAATTTAACACACTGATGTAAAGTGGAGGGAACCGCTCGCATCGCATTGATCCAAGGGCGACCCAAAAGTATATTGTACGATGTTGGGCAATGTACAATAAACATGGTTGTATCTAGGGTTCTAGGACCAACTTGCAAGGGTAAGGTAATGACTCCACACGTTTCTTGTGTCTCGTCATTGAAAGCCTTGATAATCATGTCAGTTTTCTTCATTTCATCACTTCGAAAGCCAAATCTTTGGTAGAAGTCAAAAGTGCAAATGTTTAGAGATGAACCATTATCAATCAAGACTCTTTTAACATCTACATCTCCAATTAGAGCAGTAATATATAAGGGGTTATCCTTATGTAAACTATGTTGTGGGATATCTTTATCCCGAAAGTCAATACAATCAACTTCTCGAGTGATGATAGTATTGGACATGGCTTCGAGTTGAATATTTTGAGGTACCATCATTTGGCTTAATGTAAGCATTAACTCATCCCTATGGGTAGGAGAAGATCTTAACAAGTCCAAAAGGGAAATTATGGCTGTAGTATTGGATAATTGTTCATTAATATTGTAAGGAGGTTTTGGTTGAACATTAGACATATGATTCCCTTTATTGGGGTTTTTCAAAATAAATGGAGCTGATCCATAATTCTAAGTTTGATCTTGTTGAGAGTTTTGAGCCTGTTGTCTGGTAACGGCACCAATGGTACCCACAATGTTATATTGAAGACGCTGAACTGGTCTTGGTTGAGCATTTATGGCTTGTTCATTAGGAAGGAACTGATTGGAAGAGGGTCGAGTAGTAACTCTTCTAGGAAATGGTTCTTCTGGAACCATAGCATCTATGATGAGTTGAATAGGATCTAATTCATTTTCAGAACTATTCTATTGGTTTGAGGTGATGTCTACTTCACTTTCAATATCTGATTCTACATCACTAGGATTAGGAGTTTGAATATTATGTAGGGGTCTGGTCATGACCAAAGATAAGGTTGTGCCAAATATTTGAGGATCCTGAATAGATAATTGTCCACTAATAGTCCCTACATATCGGGTAGGAGGGGGAACATTATGATGTTCAATTTGATTGGCCACTTCTTTACCATGGTTTGGTAAAGGATGTTGAAATATATCCAATGATTGATTAGCATTTTGATTTTGATTTTGGGGAATGGTATTTTGAGCGTTATTAGGAGCATTTTGTTTAGGTTGGAAGGCTTGCACCTCCATTTCATTATTATCAATCAGATCTTGTATTTTATGTTTCAATATTTTGCAAGAGTTTGTAGCATGTCCAGGTCCTCTATGAAAGTCACAATGTAAATTAGCTCTGTATCCGGGTATAGTTGGATCAGGTTCTCGGATAGCTAGTAATTGAATCAAGCCTCGTGCTAATAATTGAGGAAGAATGGTTGATAAAGGTTGATTTAATCTAGTAAATTCTTGAGGAGGTTTATCAGGAGGTTTTAATATAAATTTTTCTGTTGTATTCTTTGTATTGATGTTAGCAACATTTCTACTATCAGTAACTCCGTCACCTACAACTTGTTTTTTTTTATACTAATTTCTGGATGTTTTCTCATCATCTTTCTTTTTGAGCTGACCTCTTCTAATGAGAGCATCTTCTACCCTTCGAGCTAATTCTATAGCTTGATCGAAGGTAGTTAAGGTGGCAGTTGATAGTTCATAAGATATTTGTTCTTGTAAATTATTAATAAAAATGTCCAACATTTCCCTATAAGGTAGCACAAAGCGTAGTTTTCCTGTCAACTGCCTCCATCTAGCTAAGAAATCAGCAAAACATTCATCTTTGTCTTGTTTTAAGTTGTACAAATATTTAATGGTGACATGCCTCTCGATGTAGGCACTAAATTGATGGACAAAATATTCAGCTATTTCTTCAAAATTTCTCAAAGAATGAGTGGGCAATTGATAGTACCACTCTAATGCCATTCCTCCTAAGCTTTTTGGGAACATTTTTAGTAATAGCAAGTCATCATGTGATATATCATGACATGCTATCCTAAACATGCAAAGATGCTCTATGGGATCTTCAGTTCCTTTATATATAGGCAGGACGGGCATGGGGAAGTGTTTGGGGTATGGTTGTGCTACAACTATGGGATCAAGAGGTTGACTACATATCTCTCGATAATTGTACAAGGGATGGTAGGGATCTATATGGTCCATGCGCAAAGCTAACTATTTCACCATGGCTTCTAGATTACTGGTTTGCACACCATATTGGTTCGTTAGGGCATTAATATGGGATTTGTGAGCATATGACGGAGGGACATGGAGATTAGATGCAATATTGCTATTGTGTAAATTGTTGGTAGGAAGGGTGTTATGAAGAAATTTTGAAGTTGTATTATGTTGTATGCCCGATTGTTGAAAATTGGTGTTTGGCTTCATTTTAGGTTTTTGTCTACTTGAAGCATATTGATCAATAGTTTGGCGAAGTAAGGCAGTGAAAGAAGGTTTCTTTTGTGTGGTAATTATTTTAGGCTCAATAACAGGTTCCATAGGGGGTTGGGTAACCTGTTGTTTTGGCATGTTTTGAATCATAGTGACCATATCTCTATTGGATGGTCTAGCTTTATCACTTTCTTGATCAATGAAAGACAAGGGATTAGTGTGTATGTCAAACATATGTTCCATGGTTGCTTGAGTGTCACTAATTTTCCCTTTATAAATACGAACTACCATATTAAGAGCACCAATGTTATTGTTGAAAAATTTCCAGAAATGATCTAAGTTATCAAAAGCAATAGTTCCATCTGGAGCTATTCTAGGGGATGAGGATCCTTCCTCTTTAAGGTTTTCTTGTTGTTCATTTTCATCAACCAGGTCATCTTCTGGCTGTTCTAGAGTTTCTCCTTTCGAAATTGATTCCTCAGGAAGGACATTTGGGTTTTTTGTTTTGTCTTCTAATCAATCTTCTTCTTGTTGTTCAGTGTGTTTACCATTCCTAAGTTTAGGCATTGTGGTTAAGTTTAGATTTCAGCAAATATATATATACTTGTATATATATATATATATATATATATATATGTGCAACAAGCTTAAGAGGTATATATTTTAATTATATACCTACTATAGTATTTGAAATAAAATGTTTTTGGTTTTTTTTTTTTTGTAACAATATTATAAAGATAACAAACAACACACTAAATGCAAGAAATAATAATAATGAAAGCAATGATTTAGTTTTCTATAAAAAATTTATAAATATCATTAATGGGCTTGAGTTCTTCAGGAGTCATGAAGTGTTCTTCAAATTGAAAATTTTCTTTCAAGAATTTGATGAAATGTGTTATAGCAATACCGTGTATTTCAGATTCTGGTTGATAATAATAATTCTCATGACAATATTCATGATACAACATAGCTCTAGGAATTCTATTCCATATTTTTCTAATCATAAGATCAGTTTCTTGGGATTCTATATGAACTAGAAATTGGCTTACCACAGCTGCGTTCTTGAGGTATTCCTCAAAGGTGAACAATTTTGAAGACACAAGAGCTCTCCTATAAGCTAACCACCTATGGCAGGCTATCTGAAGCTCATGATAAATAATGAGTTGAAGAGGATCCACGATCCTATCTAGGGCAAACCTATTGATTTGTCTAAGTTCGGTTGATCTAGATGAAATGATATCTAGCCTCCTATCAAGTTCTTTCCACAGAAGTTGGTTTCTATATGTTTCAAGCACACTAAGCACATAATTAACTTTTATGGCTGCTAATTGGTTTTCAACATTTATAGTAACAACTAATATTTTCTTAGGAGCTACCATCTAGACATGATATGCAACTTAGTATTTTTCTAATGATTTGAAGTGCATCTATGTTTTTGGTTTGTTTTTTCTTTTTTGTTTTCAAAAGGTTTTAGTTTCACGTCGGGTTCACCAAAATTGTATCGCTCCAAATTTTTTGCATCCTTACCTTCAGGCTAAAGGATCCATGCCCGAAAGGAGGATGGGAAAAGGATGGGACAATACCTCGGACTGAGAGGCCCTTTGAAGGTCCCGCCTCTTGGGGGAGGGGTATTAAGGTGATTTTTCAACGGATGGTGGGGTTCACCAGGAAACGTTTAATGGAAGTTTCCACGCCTAGGTTGGGAATGAGTTTAATGTGTTCAGTTTTAGATTTAAACATCCAAGTCCTAGGTTTGGCCAGATGAATCTAAGTTATTCTATATGAAAATGAAAATTTAAATGTAGAAAACAGATTTAACAAAAAACACAGAGAGTAAACTAAGGGAAGAAATCCATACCTGGTCCCGGATTTTTGATGGAGATTTTGATTTTTGAAGCAGTCCAAATCATCTGGAATTTGACAGGATCATCTGAGATCTAATGAATTTTTCAAACGAATTCGTCAGACGAATTCGTCAGAGACTTGCAAACAAATAAATAGATACAAAATGCAAAAAATGTAGCAATACAAATAGAGGGCAATGATGTAGAATGACAACAATAATATTAGACAGATAATTATAAACAAAATATGAGTGTATTTCAATGATTTAATGACAAATTATGACTTTATCATGCATTAAAACTATATGGGTGAACTCCAAAATGCAGAGTAATAAGGAATAACCATAGAATTAACTAGATGCAGAATAATGCAGCAGAAAAGAGTAGAGAAAACACAAACTCTATGTACTGATTGCCCTAATGTAGACTACAGTCGAAATAATCTCGGATTGGTATGAAATCATCTCGAATTGGATAGGATCGTCTACGATAACCTGAGCTTGCTTCGGCTAAAAAATAACAAGGTTCCTGCAATAAAATTTGGATAGGACAAGTGCAGATGATAATCCAGGGTGTTCTAATGCGTATAAAGGTCAAGTTACAGAAAATCCAGCCAGGGGAATGTCAAGGGGGGGTCCTAAGGTTTAATTAGACTTAGGAGGGAAGCTGGGAGGTTGGAGATCATCCTAATTTGGAAGATCTATAATGGGGGAGGTCTTTAACGGTGCAGACACGTCTCTGCCTGAGTTAGAGAAGTTGTTGAAACATAAGCTAATTATGAAAAATTAGTTTTGGGACAAGATCATCTAGATGTCCTAGTCTAGAGGAAATAGTCCGATCTGAGGCGTTATCGTCTGATCGACGACGATATCGTCCAACGGTCACAACAAATCCTAAAAATGGTGTGGAAAACAAGGAAACGGGTTAAACAATGATTTGGGAGCGATTTTGGGGGTTGAATTTGAATTTGAATTATTACTAAGGTAATTTTGATTATTTCTAAGTTTTACTGCGCCAATTTTAGGGTGCTACAAAAACCTACAAAGTGGTCCTTGTTACCTTAAGCAAAAATTTTACCTTGATCATCCCCCTATGTGCATGGTTCAAAAATACTAAGAATTGAAAAAAGGATAAGATCCTCCCTACCAAAAGCAATAAAAATCCCTTGTCACACACCAAATATCGACAAGTATCCAAAGAGCAACAAATAAAAAAGAAAAAGTGGTTTTTACCACTAACAAAAGTGAAAAGTAAAATAAACAGTGGTTCTCACAACTACAAAAATCTCTCACTCACCAAGAAAAAATGAGAAAATCCCTGGAGCAATTAAAAAGTAAAAGAAAATAAGGGAGTATTGAATCTAAATCCCTGGAATTCTCAACATTTGACAACCATGAGGTGATCCTCATTATAGGTTTGGTGGCATCAAGCCTGTTTGGAAATGGCAGTATCCTTACACATGATGATGTATTTCACATTAGCAACCTTATTTTGTACATACCAATGTCATATTGCGGATGAGCTAGATTTGTATAGCCTATATTACCTAATGGTCTAATCCAAATACATACAATACTCAGGATCATGATACTCACAGGGTGATCTTTAGTACAGATGGGTTGCATAAATCCTATTTAGTACTGGTTAACTTTACGCGTTATTATAGCAATGAACTCACATGCACACACAGGGATATTGAATATCTTAGGTATCCTAGTCGATTTATACCTTACCAAAAAGTCTTGCATGATTAATATATAACTTTTGACTAGTTCACTAGAGTGTTTGAGTCTCATGAAAACCTCAAGGACGTTCTATAACATATTACTATTCATTGTATTCCATACCATTTTATCACATGTTTATCAATTCACATTTTCATAGTCTATTACATAATCTTATGATAACGATAATAATGAATCGATGAATTTTATACAGTCTATGGTGCTAGCATCTAGTGTGTCAAATAGTATTCATAATTCATCAGTACATATTAACAAATAGTCCATATAATTATGCATACACACATGTACATATCATCAACTAACATCATATTACAATACATTCTTCCATGATAAATATCCATAAAAGCATTAGTAAAGTAAACATAAGCATAGGTCCGAGGTGTAGACCAATTGGTTCATCCAAACCCCATAATGGGGGTGGAGGTCCAAGGTTCAAATCTCGGGCCTTATCGAACTGAACGCTTGTCCCTTTCCTGGTGATTTCAGCAGCGTAAAAGGTTTAAAATTATTGTGGCATGGTGGTTATAGGGGTAGACTGCGTGAAGATCTATGTGGTGGCTTCTAGGGAAAAAAATGCAGAATACTGTGGTAGCCATAAAAGCAGGACAACCTGCCCAGATTCGTGGCGGCTACCGATTCCACCATGTAAATTCAAAAAAAAAAAAAAGTAAACATAAGCATATCATACATCTAATAAAGTAGTAAGGAAACACATGATGACAATAAAAAACTCATATATATATATATATATATATATATATATATATATATATATATATATAGTGGTAAAAATCTACATCATAATCCAAAAACTGCTCGTAGGCTACAATCAAGTGGTTCCTCAGACCTCAGCCTCCAAAAATCCAAAAATAACCACAGAGTCTCAAAATTCATGATCACACAGGACCTGCAACATGACTCTCAACACCACCCTCAATTTTTGCTCATCGAGAGCTCCTATATCTGCTTCCTCCTACCCTATCTGATCTCCTCATGGAGCTAGGAGACCCCATCCTCATAGATGATTACCCTGTATCACTCCTTCTACTCTACTAGGACCCACTAGTAGAAGGATAGCTGGTAAGTGCCCTCTAAGGCACACTACCTCATCCTCAAAATATTATGTGTATGATATCTCTTCTTGACGATGAGCTTGGTAGTCACCTACTAAAGTTTGGAGTTGTGTCACCTCTCCACATATCCTATTTATCTTGTCACTGCCCAATGCCTCCTAGCTCAATCTCCCTACTACAACTTGTGATCGAAGAGTAGCTAGTTCTATCGCCTACCCCTAAACCATTGTTGCGTACCTCTCAATATCTTCATGAGTTATTTGTACCTGTACCTATAGGAGAGCCCTCTCATTTGCATAGTACCTCCACTCCTATCTTCCTCTAATAATCTAACCCTATAGCTCATCAATGGTGGCATACCATGGTGCCAACTATACCTACACTCCCTACTCATCAAAATCATCTTCATCATAATCCTCTTGTTGATCCTCCATATCTATTCTATCCATCCACTCATCATGTATCCTATGACACACATGCCACTCCCTTGAGTCTATCTTCTCAACATATTGCTAACTTATGTCTGGATCCTCATCTAGAACCTCATATTGAACCTCATACAGAGCCTCCTTGCGAGCATCCTCTATCACCACACCTATACCAACTCCTAGCGGTCCCTCCCCTAACCACTAGCACATCACCCACTAGGATTCATACTATATTGTGGTACTGACATCATCTCACTTAGATATGACCTCCACAAGATCTACCTCCTCTCCAACTGCCTCCACTATAGGCCAAGTAAGTGTCCTCTTGTTAGCACGATGTCAATAGATCACTGGCTCAATAGGCAACCCCTAGCATAACCCAAACTATTGCATCACTCGAGCATATAGAAAATACTCTTGCTCGGTCCTATGTCAACCAACTAACCATATATCTCATCGTACCCATCGAAGATACACCTCAGCCTCAGTCTATGCTGGACAATCTTTGTATGGTCTCCAAGTAACCTCATCTACCCTGAGCTGTGCAAATGAATTTGTATAGTGGTCAATCATACCTGCATAACAACAACTCCAACCCCATTCTTGGTCCCACTATCAAAGGATACCATATCCTATCTCCACATTTGTAAGTTGTACCCACGTCACCCAAGGTAGTCCCCATGGTCGATCTATGGCAATGTATTGCCATTCCCACACCTGCAATAGAAATTTGTAGACCAATCCTTTCCACCCACAAAAATGAATCTCGTACAACTCATCATAATATTATGCTAGAAAAGTATTATCTCATGCCATCACTAACAAAATATCTATGGTGAACTCCACTAGTGAAAACACCAACTACAAAAGAATCTAGGGGAACCTGTCTCCTAATGAGTCTGGAAGATATATTTTGGAGATAAGCATCATCAGCAAGGTATGTCTCCTAGTCAAAACCTTTGCATTATACCATAGCTCCACTAGGATGCCTTCGCTAGGTAAGTCTCATAATACCTCGCACCAGTCCTCTCGAAATAGCTCTACAAAAATCATGTCTCTAAGATCCTGATGAGTAGACATAATATGATGCCCCTTTATCAGAATATGCAAAATCTGAGAGACATCCTCTAACATTATTGTCATATCCTTGATCAGCAAGTGGAAGATATTGGTGGGAGAATCCCATAGATCTATCAAACTGTATCACTTGCTTGGGACCAACGACATCAAGCCATTCCTAGTCATCCTATATTAGTAGGTCCCTAGTGATTTGAAATAGAGTCGTAAATCGATACCGGCTCTTGATCACCTGTAAGGGGTAAGCAAACTTTAAAGAAAAAAATAAAAACAAAACACCTAAAAAAGGTATCTTTTTCTTTCAAAATCATGGCCATCCCACCCAGGGATGACCACCAAATTGGTAGTCATCCCACCCACCCAGGGATGACCCCTAAAATGCTCAAAAAATGGCCTCCCCACCTAGGGACGACCACCAAAAAACACCAAAAAAAACTCAAAATATAAAAAAAAAACAAAAATTAAAGCGCAAAATAATAAATATTACCACTAAAAAGGTATATTTACTAAGATTTAGTGTGTTTCATTGCCAAACATGAAAATAATTACATTTCCAAAATTAACAAAGGATAGTAGCAAATTTATCGCTTACCCATATCGCATCAGTTTTGCCACTCGTTGAGTCTATAGGCTAGCTCATGGTGACTATGGGATGGTTCTGACAGTGCTCCACTTCATAAAATTACTCTCCTACTCCTCACCTCTCAAACCACCAAGTCATAAGTGTGCAAATAAGCCACATTTTGCCAATTTTAAGCTTAAATATCCCTAGAATAAGCATGGTCACCCTAGCATGGGACGGTCACAAAATTTTGCGACTATCCCACCCTGGGATGACCGCCAAAAAACACTAAATTACATAAGAAAAAGCAAATAAAAAGGCTTAAAAACCAACAAAATATTAACAAAACTAATAAATTTCAATAAATATCCATTAGCAAATCAAGAAGTAGACATAAATGCATATCTTTTCTCATCATCAAAAATCATAAAATTAACAAAAAATAAAATAATCATCAAAAATTTCAAGTGAGCCTCGTATTCAGTTATTTACCCTATAAACTTGGTGGTTGCAGCGACTTGTGCTCCATGCAATTTGGCAAGATGAGTAGATTACCATAATGCCATTTGAACCAAATTATTCATTGTTGAATTGAAAAGTCTCCACTTCAATATCCAATAAGGCCATTGTATATTAATGCAATAGGATAACAAGATCGACAATGGAGCTGGGACGGCTTGTGAATTTTTTTTTTTTTTTTAATAAACATTTCTTTTCGATAAGTAAATAATAATATTTTAAAAACATCAATTATAATTATTAATATTTTAATTGATTCATAGTTTATTAGTTAGAAGGGAATGAACCAAATTAGAAGCATCTGTAATCATTTAAAAACATCAATTATAATTATTAAGATTTTAATTGATTCATAATTTATTAGTTATAAGGGAATGAACCAAATTAGAAGCAACTAGGGTGAGTTATGGTGAGGGTCTGCACTCAAAATTTCAAATCTAGTCTCGATGGGAACTTCTCCAAAGATTATGGCAATGGCGAGGACCATGATTCTTGCTCTCCGATGACTCGATGGGAGGTGTGGAGGTCACAGGGGTAGGGGAGGACCCTCCTCCTAAACTTCATTGTCGAGTTGTCTTTTAAAATGTGCATCGAGTTTCCTTTATGGAAACAATCAAGGGGTTTTTCATCTTATATTTTTGAAGAGAGAAGGTTGTGTCCTTCTCCTTGATCAAGGAACTTTGTAGATACCATCTTCACTCATGTCTTCAAATATTTTTAATGAAGCTTTCTCCCTCATTGGAAAATTTGTTATATGGAGAGGTGATATTGAGTCATTCAAAAAATGGACATTCTCAAAATGACGACCTCAGGGTCACATGGAGCTGGTAGCCATCCCTCTAGGTTTCTTCCTTATCAGGATGAACAACATGGAAGACTCGAGCTGCATCCTCATGGGTGGACCTTGGTTTTTTAGAAGATAAAACTTTTTTCTCAGGAAATGAAGAGTGGATTTCAATTTCAAAATCTAATGCATCAACTCTGCATCGATATGGGTTAGACTTCCAGATCCTGCGTGAAATTACCAAAGCTATAGGAGAACTAGTGGCCTTTGACCCAACCACCAAAGCAAAAACCTGCATGGTTTATGTGTGGATGCATATTAATGCAAATTTAGAAATGAAACTACCCACTGCTATCAAACTTGTTTCAGATTGCAGTTGATGGCTTTAGGTCATTGAATATGAGAATAAGCTAGCCTTTTGCACAGAATGTAAGAAGCAAGGTCATTTCAAATCCAGTCCTTGTAGGCAAAAAATCCACCTCCTAGAAGAAGAAGAAGAAGAAATAAGTTTGGATTTGCACAATTTTATTAATTTTATCAAATGTATAGTTTTGATTAAAATGTATAATGTAGGGTTTGCCTTATTGTGTAATGTAGGGTTGTAAAACGTACAATTGGGTGTAATTGTACAATTTAATAAATGTGCAATTAGATGTGAAATGAAATTAAGTGAAATGTATATTTAGGTTAATTTGATAACAATCAAATTAGATTTAGAGAAACCTTAATGCAATTTAGTTGTCTTACGGGATGGGAGTTGTGAATAATTGGTTATCTCAGTAACCGCTTTGGAACAACCTAGGAAAGCATTATATAGCCCCCACATTCAATATTTTATGGTTGTTGTTGATGATGGTTGTTCATGGAAGTTGTTCACTTATGTTCAATTGCATTATTGTTCGGGATTGATCTTGTATATTTTATAGAGCAATATTAATATGAGTGTAACATTATGGATTGTGTGTTCCTATAAATTCTCTTATGCATGTTGATGGTGAATATAGATTGTATATTTTGTGCAAGTATGGCTGGTATGGTGTGGCAAATGGAAGAGATTATACTAGAATTACACTATTTATGAACCCACAAACTGTTGTGATATTAAAAAATCCACTTTATGCATTAACGGTGCTATACTTGGATGTTTATAGGTTGTACAATTTCTAGAAATGATAATTGATGCTACTAATAAAATATAGTAAATTATGGATTACATGTTGGAATACTAGGTTGGCAATTGCACCTTAAAGGTATACACATTTGGACTTGGAAGGATTATGAGTCTAAGTTGGTAATATGCAACTATACATTTGTAGCGAGGGTTTTATGAAATCGTATAGTTGATAAACCAAATCATACAACTGATTTTTTACCTAATTTGGAAGTGCAATTGCATAGTTAAAACTTGCCAAAGAAGTAAAATCAAGGTTTGAAAGAGAACGATTACAAAACTGATCAATTTGAATTGCATAACGACTTTCAGTAGGGTGTTGTACAATTTGGATCATACAACTATACGATTTGGAGACCATACAAGAATTTTTGTGAAGTTAATAACTCGTTCAATAGCAAATCATACAATTGTAAAATTTGGACCAAAGTTGTTACAAAACATTGGAAATCATTCCAAAACCTTCTAATTCACCTCCTCCTTTAGGAATACTCCCCCTGTGCTACATTTGGCACCTTTACCTATCAAAACTGAGTCAAATTGATGCAGTTCAAAAGAACTCATTGTAGTTGTAGAAGATCATCGAGGATCTAAAACAATGCTACATTTGGAACCGTTGCCTAGTCAAACTTTGACAATTGCTACTATTTTTATCAAAATTGGGTTAAAATTATTGTATGTGATAAGGGTTTGAAAGTGATAATATTTGAGTAGAAACCAATTGGAGGTGAATGATAGATACAAGTTTATGAAGACATGGGATATGGAATCAAGGAGAGGAATAGATCCTAGTAAGAAGAAGAACAAAAATTTCTCAAAGAGAGAACATGAATAACTCTATATAAAGTATGAACAAACTAGTGATAGAACAAGTATGGACATCGAATAAATTAGACATTGAAAGGTGGTACATTTTGTTGATAGATACTGAAGAAGGGGTACAAGAAGCACCAAGAATCAAGAAAAATGTTAACGTAGAAGGATCCATTGATGGAAAAACTATGCGAGGATACAAAGAGTGGATGGTAACACTTGAACAAGAGATAGGGAGGTGCAAAGGGGTGTAGAGGATGGGATTCATGCGTCAAAGCAACAATACATGAGGTCTTAGGAAATAGGACCAAGGTCACAACCAACACACCAACAAAGGATGTCATGGAGTGAGGACGCATAGGAAGTTGAGAGATGATCGTTTGCTGAAAATAAGGTACCTAGGATAGAAACATCTAATGAGGAGCAGCAAAATGGATCACCCATACAAAGAAGGAATTAGTCAAGGATTTCAGATGACACTTCATCAAGCGATGAAGAAATGGCTAACGTAGCCACATGAGAAAGAAAATAAATATGTCCACCCTTCATGGGATAAGAGAAAGACGATCCAAAAAGGCATATCAACACATGTATAACCATTTGGAAAGCAAATGGTGTAAACAAACCAGATGAATAGTTGCAGCTATTTCCTATAATTTTGCAAGTACTCACAATAGATTGGTATCTAAAGTGAGATAATACACCATCATTTCAAGTATTGAATATGATAAAATATGCTTTCATCGAGGAATTTCATCCCTTGAGAGATGATGGTGATATTTTAATAGAAATATACACCACAAAGTAAGGTGTTTATGAGGTTGTTAAAACATACAACCGTTGATTGAAACAACTAGTGAATATGATGCAAATACCACCATCAGATACGCTTGTTAAATGATGGTTCCTCGATGGGTTACTACCAAGATATAAGAAGAAGATGAAGGTAGTGTCATCCTCAACATATGAAGTAGCACTGGAGAAAGCAAAAAAAATGAGAGTGAGGTGAAATATATATTAGTAGTGATCGCAACACATACTAGGCATGAATATTAAGACAACAACGAAGAAAATACAATACATCAGAATATTCAATTATTTCAAAAGGAATTTGATAATGTAATAAAAGAATCCAAGGGAGATACGAGATGAGATAAAAAATATATCTAATGTACGAAATGTAAGGCTAAAGGACATACAAATATGAGTTATCCTCAAAATTAATATAAACACATATGTAATGTGCTAGGACACGAAGTGGTGACATATTTGTTTAATTCAAAATCTCATCAGCAGACTCTCACAATCCAAGACTAGGAGGAAAAACTGAAGTCTCAAGGAAATAGACAAGTTGTGACAAGTGGAGGTTATAGAAATAGTTATAGAGGGGGAAGGCATTATCAAGGAAAAAGGTAAGGAAACTAGAGCTATTTGCAGTATGAATCGAAAGGAATATCGATCATATAGTGATGCAATTACTAGGAATGAGGATATTTTATGAAGAATTATCCTTCTCCCTAGACATAGGAGATAACCCAAAACAACACTACACACATGTGTAGATGGTGTGGTCCAAGTAACCACAAGGAGATCAATTGTACTATGAAAGTAGGTACAAGTGGCTCATAGAATGTGACTTTCATAGACATTGACATACCTCCAGTAAAAGAGGAGAAAATAGAGAAAGAATTATTAGCCGTGATATGAAGTCAGACTAAGAAGGATACTTACCTAGAGCCTACCAACGAAAGGAATATATGGCAGGTGGTGAAGAAGTTAATTGAAGAAGAGGTGTAGAAAGCAAATATTTTATGGAAGTTAAGGCTAGTAGAAGATAAATATTTAAATAAGTCGTGCACATCAAAAGATAAAGCAGTTGTACAAGATCTCACAACATGAATTTTGAATACACTAATCAAAATCAAGATGGCTAGTCTCTTGGAAGCCATACCATCACTACATAAGGTGATGGAGGAGGAGATATAGCCACAAAATGTGATGGATATCCAAAGCCAACTAATACAGGAAAAGGAACGAAAGTATTACTTTATGTATCTAACCATATTGATGATTGATGTTGGGAAGAAACCAGCATTGGTCCATATGGAGATCCTAGGACAAAAATTAACACAAATCATTATGGATGGAGTGTCTAGTGTTGGAAATAACAAATTTTAAAATAATTTTGGAATACAAGGATGTTTTTGCATAGAAGTATAAGGATTTGAAAGGAATACCACCATAATTATGTGTCCAAAATATTACATTAATGCCTAGGTCACAACCGATAAGAAGGAGACCATATAGGATGAACCCCAAGTATGCAACCCTAGTTAATACAGAGATAGAAAAGATGATGGATGCTGGCATTATCTTTAGGGTTACCACGAGCGAATGGGTTTTGTATATTGTGGTCACCTTGAAAAAATAAGTGGATTAGATTTAAATTTTCATAGATTTTTGGAGTTTGAACATAGTAACGATTAAATATCCCTTCCCGATTCCTTTCATAGATTCCATTCTAGAGGAGATCATAGGACATGAAATTTATTCATTCCTGGATGGATTTTTTGGCTATAATTAAATTAGTATAGCCAAAAAATATAAGCTAAAGACCACATTTTTCATGTAAAATAGAATTTATATCTACAATAGGATGTTTTTTGGGCTATGTAATGCCCCAACAATATTTTAATGCATTATTCTATACATATTTGATCATTTGGAAATAGGGAAGTTCAAGGTATTCTTGGATGATTGGTCCATCTATGGTTGGATCAAGGACCATATACCAGCCTCGAGTGAATGTATGAGCCAATGTAGGAATGTGCAAATATCCCTAAACCTTGGGAAATATTTTTTGATGGTACCATATGGGAAATTACTAGGACTATAGTGTGCAATGACGGATTGAAGAATGATCCTACTAAGATTCATGTCATTCTACATGTGGAGGAGCCATATGATGCAAGACCATTAAAAATATTCTTAGGATCCATGGGAATTATTGAAGGTTTATCAGGAACTATGCACATGTGTCCTACCCATTGGATGCCTTGATAAAGAAGAACATTCATTTCAGTTGGAAAAAGGAGCACCATGGAGCTTTTAAAGAATTGAAATCAATGGTAGTGACTAGCCATAGTATAGTGTTTCTTGATTGAGATAAAGAGTTCCATGTTCACTACGACGCTTCTAATTTTATGATAGGATGTGCACTGGATCAAGAGGGAAAACATAGGTTGGATGTGCATTGGCCTATCTACTTTGAAAGTCATCTATTATCAATGGTAGAAAGGAGTTATAGTACAAACTAACATGAGGTTTTTAGGATGGTATATGCTATACAAAAACTTAGGCATTATCTATTAGCAAACTCATTTGCCTTTTATGTTGATTATCAAGCTCTGTTGTACCTAATAAATAAACTAGTGATACAAGGATGAGTCAATAGGTGGCTCGTCATTCTGCAAGAATTTGTACTTCAAGTAGTAGTAAGACCTACTAAAAAGCATGTGATTGCAACTAGTTGTATCGGATACAGTCAAGAGAACCTATAGGAATAAGAATTTTAGATGAATTCCTCGATGTACAATTATTTGCAATTAATATTGTACCATCATGGTACAAGTTAATTGGGTAATAGCTATCCATAGAAGAGTTGCCTAAATATTTGATAGTGATAGAGAAGAGGAAAGTAATCATGAAGTCAGCATTTTTTCAGTTGATAGCTGGATTGTTGTATAATATAGGTACAAATAATATTTTATGAAGATGCATAATAGAGGAAGAAGTTAATACAACATTAAAAGAAGCTCATGAAGGTCTGGTAGGAGGACACATGGGGTTAGATGCTATTTTTAGAAAAATATTCTTGGTAGGACTAAGGTGTCCTACATTGTACAATGATGCAAAAGAATATGTACAAGCATGTGATACTTGTCAGAGAGTGGAGAAGCCATTGCATAGATACTTTATACCTTTGTACCCATCACAACCTCAAGAGTTGTATGAGATATGGGGGTTGGATTTCGTTGGATCATTGAAAACCATCCATAGGTGGAAATATTAGTATATAGTGGTTGTAACAAAATACCTAATAAAATGGGTAGAAGCTATAGTGCTACCCAATAACATGGAAAAATTACAACCTGATTCTTGTATGAATAGGTGATGACAATATTTGGAATTCCGCTATGAATAACAAGTGATAGGGGAGGTAACTTTGTTAATAATATTATTAAAAATCTAACAATAAAATTCAAGATTTTGCACTCATTGTCATGTCTTTACTACCCTCAAGCAAATAGGTAGGTGGAGGCAACTAACAAGGTCCTGGTTTTACCTTGTATAAGACATGTTGTATAGAAGGATCATATTGGGAAGAGATTTTACCATATTTTATGTGGGCTTATAGGATAACTTTCAATTAACAAAGGACCATATGCCATTCTAGCTAGTGTATGGTCAGGATACTGCAGTGCTAGTAGAGTTATTGGTATCAAGTTTACAGATAGTTATGGAACATCACTTGGGTGACCAAGAAATCTTGGAAGAGTGACTAACCACACTCATCAGGCTAGATGAAAGGAGATTCATGGCATAATGGGCAATTGAGGTAGCCTAAAGGTTAAGGAAATTATGGTATGATAAGCATATCTGCAAGTTAGAACTTAAGAAAGGCAAATTAGTTATAAAGTTCAAAGCGAAGTGAGAAATCAATCTTGGGAAGTTGAAGAATTTATGGCTTGATCCCTTTTAATTCATAGAGGTGGTGGACAACGATGCAATTAAAATTCAAAATTTTGTATGGAATAATGGTGACCAAAATATTGAATGGGTCAAATTTGAAACCCTATAAAGTATAGTCATCACATCACATAGAATGGAACAAATATAGAAAGAAGAAGCTGAGTCTAGCAAACCATGACAAGCATCATAAGAAGATAATACTTCACCCTGGTGCCTGACCTTAGTGAAAGTAGAAGACTACAAGTAGACATAAGGTTTATGGATGGAATAGAATAAATTATAGAGGAGGAAGAATGGATCCCTCCAAATGAAATAAGGAATCCATAATCAACATCACTAGCGATAAATTGGGAGTGACAGAAAGAAGCTAACCAATTATAAGAAGTAATAGTGTATCCATAATTAGAACAAAGGGAGTTGCCTCAAATAGTATAAATCCAATGTAAATAATGACTAGTGGTATAGTATGAAGATATAACAAACACTTTTGGTATAGAAATTCTGGATTTAATTGAAGGTGAAGCTTTAAAAGAGGAAATAACAAGAATTACCCCTTTAGCTCATATAGGCATGTTACAACAAAGGATGCAACATCAAGCAATATTTTTAGGAAGAGTATGAAGTATAGCAAGTACATGATGCAAGGCTTCGAGGACATATCATCCAAGAGTTAGATAAAATAATGCAATGACTTGATGAGCAACATGTTGTAAGGCAAATATAACCAGCATTAAGAGGAGATGAATGTGAGGGTACGCCTCAAGTAAATGTTAGGTGACAAGAAGTTGCAATTTCTAGTGTAGGATAAAGGTCACAGGTCAAACCGTGAGGAATGACACATGATCCACCAATTACAAATAAATTATTAGAGATAGTTTGGTGAGATATTGAAGAGGACATGACATCACATGAACCACAAGGTAATATACATGAGGATTCAAGTGAATCCAATGATAAGGGAATGCTTGGCTAACAAGGGATAGTAGTCAAGATAGCAGTAATTACTTCTTAGCTAGGATATCAGATGCTCATGTTCATCCTAATCTATATTCCTATGTGATAACCTATCGCTAGTTGAGAAGTGAGGAGGCTCAAATGGATAATGAATTTATCAATAGAGTGGTCAAAACAAGGATAATCGTAATTGGATATGACTTCTCATAGGATTATAAGGAAACTTTAGCAAATTTTTTATCAGAATATCACTTTGAGGAATAATGATGGATAATATGATTAAGATGAGTGGATCATTGGATATGAGCATTACAAAAATTGTTGCCATGAGCCAAAAAAAATGGACACCTAGTCCATATAGAATTTGAGGATGTGACTTCTACTACTCTGGAAAGGGGAGGACCGAGCTGAAAACAAGATCAATGATGGGGATCCCAAATATCGCATAGTAGCAAAGAGGTCATAGAAGGGGATTGCAACCACTAAATTAAGGAAGGAAACATTTAGATAATTTACCCAGAGGAGGTAGGGGAAGGATTAACCTCCTACTTTGAGATGGCCTAAACAACATGGGGAGGCAACACATGGACCCTTTAATTGGATTATAAATATGTAAGGACACAACGGACGAGGGGCATTCTTTCCAAAACTTACGGGATGATACCCACAAGGGTGACCACCAATGCATCAACAAGGACCAAGAATAATAGAAGCTAGAAGAGGCTTACCTCATAGAGAGGATGACCCATTTAATGTACAAAGAGGTTCAATAGCAAGAAGACAAGGTCATGGAAGAAAAGTGTAAGGTAAAGGACTTGCTGGTATAGGGAGAGTATTATTTGAGGAGGAGGCTAGTCAAGGCTAACAAAGGAATCATGATTTAGTTTATGGGGATAGAAGTAGAAGTTACCCCAATGAAAATATGATTGTAAGGGCATATTCACCTAATGGTCAGTCAAGTGGAAAAAGGAGAAGCCTTGAACAAGAAAATTCAACTTTGAAAGGAGGAAATTGTGCAATTGCAAATCATACAACTTGTAATTGTACAATTCCAAATTGTACATATGGTACTTATACGATTCCAAATCATACAATTGACCAACAAGAGGAAGTAGATCATATAATTGACCAATTGGAGCCTAATTTTATGATTACGTGACACCCGATTGCATGAAATGAGGTGGTAGAACCTCCAAATGACACAACGATAGATGAAATCATACAAGTTAATGTCACTATATGATTTCCCAAAATATAAGTGTGAAATTGGTAATTTTGAAAAAAAAGAAGCTAAAAATAGAAAAATAATCTTGATTG
Source organism: Wollemia nobilis (assembly GCA_028583015.1). Classification (NCBI taxonomy): domain Eukaryota; kingdom Viridiplantae; phylum Streptophyta; class Pinopsida; order Araucariales; family Araucariaceae; genus Wollemia; species Wollemia nobilis. The sequence continues at coordinate 4,068,871 of JAQPPZ010005362.1, read as the reverse complement.
TGAAAATCCCTTAGGACACAGTTAATATGAAAGATGGTTGAAAACAAAAATGACGACCTCTTCTAAAAAAAAAAAAAAAAAGAAAGAAAAAGAAGAGAATTGAAATATTAAAAAAACAAGAAAAGGATAAAATTACATGCAAAAAGGGATGAGTTGAAAATCATCCATGTAAAAATCTAAAATTGCATGCAAAGAAGGCTAAGGTGGCATATTTTCATGCAAGAGGACATTTTGTTAAAACCATACCAATGTTGTGTCACATATTAGAGGGTGCAATGGCCCATAATATCTTATTGGGTAGACCCTATATTAGGGACATGAAGTGTGTGCTATACATAGCTCACCAATTTTTTAAGTACACTCACGAAGAGTAAGTACATGTTGTCTCCACAGACCTTGAGCCCTTCAAATACTACAAATTGGTGTAGCACATCCCCGAGTTGACCTTGCCAATAAGTCATTTTTACTTCCTGCAAAATGCATCCATTCAAAGTCTGAATCCTTCATTATCACCTTCCATTGATCCATTACCATCTTCTTCTATACTATCCTCATCATTAGCACCTTCAGATATACCCTTGTTATCGTTAAATCCTCTACAAAGTAACATGTCAAAGAGGTCTATTTACAAGATCCCCCCAATCATCTCTACTATTTCCATGGAATAAATTCTTAGTCTAGGAGATGAGGAACCACCTCATGAGGCAAGTATTGATTCATCTCAAGCCTCGCTACCGTCTCCTCCATCCTCACCATCACAGGTCATAGTCCATATGGCTACTACGGGTTTAGGAGAATACTTAGTAAGGAATATTAAAAAAGTTCTAGCCATTGAGATAATATAAAATATGGGATGACCTCATCCTCCCATGGGTACCATCGTACCTCTATGCATACCTCCCAATCAAACGAACTTCATATATGGGTGTATTAAATATTGCACAAAACCATATCATCAGTAAGAAGAGGATGAAGCACCCTTTTTTGAGGACATAAATTATATGTCAAATCTTGACTATGCCATATGATATCTCCATCGCTATCATTGGCATGGCTATGGTATGGGATTGTACGAACAAGGAACTCGATTTTCTTGCCAAATGTAATATCAAATACCATATGATAAATTTGGCTTAGGAAACAACAAGCTTGTGCCTCTTTATGCACTCACAAAAAATTTAGAGTTCTTGGATTTGAACTATAGGGATGAGCTTGCACATGATCCTTACGCTAATCCAAATCATATCCACTCTTTGGGGGATTATTTCCCCACAACTATGATAGATAAAAATATATCTCATGATTCCACCTGATCCTATGAAGAAGGTGAAGGTTCACACACTCTTCCATCTGATAATGAGGAAGAGGATCAAGGTTCCCCTTATGAATGGATAACTAATGATGAATCAGATTAAAATGTAGCACCTATTAACTCCCCTAGTTTATATGAATAATACAAACATATCATACTATTGTATGATAAATAAGAGTTCTATCTATGTGTGTTCCCATTACGACATCCCATCCGGAGATAGCTTTTGCCATTTGAGGAGCAGGATCCTCTCTTCCACATCGACCACCTCCAATAATTTTAATTCCATGAAGTGGTGACATATTTTTTTAACTCAAAATCTCATCAACAGACTCTCACAATCCAAGACCAAGAGGAAAAACTAAAGTCTCAAGGATATAGACAAGTTGTGACAAGTGGAGGTTATAGAAATAGTTATATAGGGGGAAGGCTTTATCAAGGTAAAAGTTAAGGAAACTAGAGCTATTTGCAGTATGACTCGAAAGGAATATCAATCATACAATGATGCAATTACTAGGAATGAGGATATTTTATGAAGAATTATCCTTCTCCCTAGAAATAGGAGATAACCCAAAACAACACTACACACATGTGTAGATGGTGTGGTCCAAGTTGTTAGTCTCATAATGACACTGAGATGGGGGGTGAATCAGTGTGGCTCTTTAAAACTTAAAAACTTCAACTCTTAAAGCCAAAACAATGAAAGATTAAAACCACATAAAGCAAATATAACAAGAGAGCATCACACAACACAAGATGTACCGAGGTTCACTAGTTTTGGCTACTCCTCAAAAATTGACTGTTTGGACTCCCATCCAAATCCAGCCTTTGCAAAATACCAATTTTACAATCAATTTACCAGCACCCACTAGAAGGAGCACCAACCCCTGATTTATCCGCACCCAGAGCCCCCCTTTCCACCCACTAGAAGGAGCACCAACCCTGATTTATCTACACCAATAGAAAGGAGCACCAACCCCTAATTTATCTGCACCAACAAAAAGGAGCACCAACCCCTAATTTATCTGCACCAATAGAAAGGAGCACCAACCCCTAATTTATCTGCACCAACAAAAGGAGCACCAACCCCTAATTCCAAGCACCAACTTGGACTGCAATTTTGAAACTATAAGATTGACATAAAAATGCCTTCGCTTATACAAGACCCTAAGCTGGTCTATTACTAACCCAACCTCTCTCGCTATTCACCAAAACACCACACACACTTAAGGCTCTGCTTACTCCACTTTTACGGCCCTCTTACAGCCCTCTTGCTGTGCTTCTTACTACACTCTTACGGCTCTCACGGCTCTGCTTAACGCTCTCTTACGACACTCTTCCAACTCTCTTTTTATAGGACTTTCACTCTTTTTTCGCTTTGTAATTCTCCACGCAGACCTCCTTTTATAACAAATTTTTGACTCTATTTTTAACTTCCATATTTTGCATGCAACTTATTAATAGAAACTTCTATATGTAACTCCTTTATCACATAGTATTCTCTCATGCATCCTATTAATAGTTACGGCTCTTTGTTTGGTCTTCGACTGATGACTTTCAGTTTAATCGCCGCTCGATGATTTCACTCTGTAACTGGCCCTATAACTATCATTCTGAATTTAGTTCACTATTCTTATTTTAGCTGCATGATTTTTCTCTGTAACTGCACCTGTAACTGTCGTATCGACTTCAGTTAACTCTTCTTATTTTAGCTACATGATTTTCTTCTGCAACGGCCCCTGTAACTGTTGTATAACTTCAGTTAACTGTCACATATCTTATTTCGGCTGGGTTCTCTTCTTAGCTCACGCCAAAGCGACCTATCGTGAAATCGTGACACTTCTACCTCTTTGTCCTCTTCTCGGATTTTGCCCGTAAAAACACAACATGTCACGATATCACGACACTTTCGCCTCCTTGCTACTTCTCTTGGCTTGTACTCGTGAAAACACATGTCGTGATATCATGACACTTTTGCCTCCTTGCTTCTTCTCTTGGCTTGTACCCGTGAAAACACAACATGTCGCGATATCGTGACACTTTCGCCTCCTTGCTTCTTCTCTTGGCTTGTACCCGTGAAAACACATGTCGCGATATCGCGACACTTTTGCCTCCTTGCTTCTTCTCTTGGCTTGTACCCGTAAAAACACAACATGTCACGATATCGCGATACTTTTTCTCCTTTGCTCTTTCTCTTGCCTTTGGGTCATGAAAACACGACATGTCGTGATATCACGACACTTTTTCTCTCGGACTCTCTCTCTGGCAATATGTCATGAAATCGTGACACTTTTTCTTTCGTACAATCTCTCTTGCAATATGTCACGAAATCATGACACTTTTTCTTTTGGACTCTCTCTCTTGCAATATGTCGTGAAATCGCGACACTTTTTCTTCCGTATAATCTCTCTTGCAATATGTCATGAAATCGTGACACTTTTTCTTTCAGACTCTCTCTCTTGCAATATGTCGCGAAATCATGACACTTTTTATTCCGTACAATCTCTCTTGCAATATGTCGTGAAATCGTGACACTTTTTCTTCCGTACAATCTCTCTTGCAATATGTCATGAAATCGTGACACTTTTTCTACTTGCCTTTTTCTCTTCCAACATGTCACGAAATCGTGACAGTTTTTCTTGCTTGCGCTTTCTCTTCGAACATGTCACGAAATCGCGATAGTTTTTCTTGCTTGCGCTTTCTCTTCGAACATGTCATGAAATCATGACAGTTTTTCTTGCTTGCGCTTTCTCTTTGAACATGTCACGAAATCGTAACAGTTTTTCCTGCTTGCGCTTCCTCTTTGAACATGTCACGAAATCGCGACAATTTTCTTGCTTACGCTTTCTTTTCGAACATGTCATGAAATCGCGACAATTTTTATTTCTTCTCAACATGTCGTGATATCGTGATAGTTTTTCTTTCTTGCTCAACATGTCGCGATATCACGACAGTTTTTCTTTCTTGCTCAACATGTCGCGATATCGCGACAATTTTCTTCCTTGTGATTTTCTTTTGATTTTTAGCATATGGGCCACTTCGATCTTTTGGAAAATCATTGTACATACTCTGAAGAACCTCTTAACTCCTGTCCACTGCATCAACCGATCTGTCTAACTGTGTTGACAATAATGACAATATTGTTGCTGCACCTTGCTCAACAATCTCCCCCTTTGGAATTGTTGGCAACACACGTGCAATTTCCTATAATTCTTCTCCCCCTTTGACAATAATACCAAAGGGCTGCTGCAGACTCCCCCTGAGTCCATGCACAACATTCTCAGGCACAAATTATTATAGTTAGCAAAAATTACAAACATGAGCAAAAATATAATCAAATATATAAATGCTCCCCCTGAGAATGTGGTCCCGATAGCTAGTCAGTTCTTGGGAAACGTGACCACTCCACAATCTGTTGTTGGAATAAAAATCCAACTTAACCTCACTTTTTGCAACTTTCTCCTATGTACAACACGTTGTCGCTGCAATATATTTTGCCTCTACTATGGATAAGGAGATTGACTCTTGTTTCTTACTATGCCATGCGACCAACCTGTCTCCAAGATAGAATGCACCTCCACTGGTACTCTTTCTATCATAAAGTCTTCTTGGATAAGAACTCTAATCTCTGCTCATCATATTAGAATTCTTGTTGTACCTTGCTTTTACTTATTTAGTATAGTATGATCAACACTCAACTTTCAACTACGCAAAAGTTACTCCCAAATTAAAAATGATCGACTCTCTAGGCAGCCTACGCGTAATTTCTTTAGCCTTTTGACTGCCATCTCCTCCGTGACTGATGACTTTGCCTCACATCAGTTGTGCAGGTCAATGTCTCTAGTTTCTAATGGCTGCCATGAATGTTTTCATCGCCTGTGCAGTATTGATAGTGGACCGTTACATCTAGCGTTGGAACCTCAATCTGCATGCAGTCATCAACACTCGATATTCTGCTTCTTGCTAGGGCATATGTCAGGGCTACTCAATGTCTTTGCCTTGCATGTGCCAATTTGCACTCTTGACCAATTGGGTGCTAGTGCCACTATTTTCTTTGACTCTGGCATCTCTTTGATAACTACTACTTCTTTAGAGAAAATTAATGCTCTCTTATACCAAATGATGTGTTGTATTTTTGGTTAAGAAACGCACGCCTTCCCACTCACAACATGGATTCTATTTTATCTGTAGATTGGGAATGTTACAGGCTTCAAAACTAGCACCTACCAGCTTATGCTTCCATGACACGTCGACCTGTGCTGCATGTTCTATCTCAGATAACACCTATCAGCTACTGCATCGAAAACCTAGTTGTTCACCATGTTGTTCTACTAAAGCACATCAGTTTGATACTATCTCCACAAACATCTACATGAACTAAAACACATTTTGACAACTATACGACAACTCCCCGACTACTTTCCTTTCATCCTCAGATAACCACACAAATACATAGGAGCATTAAAATAAAACTTTAACATTGCTCCCCCCGAGGATGTGCTACCTGGAGCTGCTTAGTGCAATAGAGGAGTAATCTCCTTGAGTCCAAGGAGACACGATTTCCTCTCTTCTTTCTTTCTCCAATCTTTCTTGAACTTAGGTTGAAGGTTTTCAACTGCATCCCTATTTTGAACCTTTTCATGAACTTGAACATTTCTCTTGGGTGGTTGTCTCTTGTACATCCTTGATGGATGATTATTTTCCTTTCTTTGATGCACATGATTTCTTCCCTTTCTGTGTTGCATTCTTTGCATCTGATGAAATCTACTATCTTGCCTTAGATTAGATACAAAAGTTCTTGGACAAGACCTTGCTATGTGCCCATGACCATTACATTTAAAACATTGCACATGGTGTTCAACCGAATAACAGATGTATTTCTACCAGCATAACTCTTTGATCTATTATTCAATCCACAATAAATTGCCTTGTGACCATAATGGTTGCATCTAAAACAATAGCCATTAAAAGCATTATTATGAATAAAGTGAGAGTGATAGAACCTCTTTTGTTGTGGTTGCTTTGTTGTAGATCTCCTTTGAGATTTTCTTCCTTTTGAGGATTCAGCTTCAAGCTTTTCTTGCTTTGATCCTTCAGCAATGGATTTCTTCTTCTCTGCAGATTTAGAAGATGAAGGTTGTTCAGCTTCACATCCAAGACCAAGCTTACACATGGGGCTTCTTTGTTGCCTTATCATTTTATCTAGCAACTTTGTGCTCTTCTCAAATTTGAGATTTGTATTGGCCTCTTCTAGTTGTTTCCTCAATAAAACAATCTCCTCTTCTTGTTTGCAACAAACAATCTCTTTCTCATTGATCTGTGACTTCAAGGCTTCTTCTATTTTCTTGGCTTTATGAATTTGTAAGAAGAGATCTTCAATATTATCCCCATATTCTTCCAACTTCTTGGACAGTCTTTTGTTCTTTTTCCTTTCTAAACCCAACTCTTCAAGTGCAGCGATCAACTCACCTTCTAGATCTACTTCAACCTCTAGGTTTTCATCACATACTTGTTCTTTTTTTGTTTTTTCTTCTTTGAGTGCCATATAAAGAACTTCACCTGTTTCCTCTTCAGAATCCTCACTGTAGCTATCTTCTGATGAACTGACATTCTTGGAGATGAAACTTTTCTTCTTGAAGTTGCATTTTCTAAAAAAAATTTTGTTCTTCCAGTCACTTCTTTCTTGGTGCGATCCTTCATCACTTATGTTCTTCTCATTAAGTGGACATTTAGTTGCAAGATGCCCAATGCCTCCACAATTGAAACATTTAAACGGTAACTTTCCTCTGTATTTTCCTTTTCCCATTTTTAGTTTTCGAACAAAGTTTGCTTCCATTTCATCTGATGTCTCTTCTTCCTCGGATTCTTGTTTTGCTTTCATATTTTTATGGGCTTTAAAAGTAGCTTCTCTGTCTATGGGTTTAGATTTTCCTATTCTCATCTCATATGCAATCAAAGAACCATGCATCTCATCCATACTAAAAGTATTTAGATCTTTAGCTTCTTCTATTGCTGAAACTTTAGAATCAAATCTTTGGGGAAGAGATCTTAGTACCTTTTTCAAGATGACAACATCTTCCATTTCCTCGTCGAGTCCTCTAATCGCATTAATGATTCCATTAACTCTCAGCATGTATGCCTCTATGTTCTCATTGTCATTCATCTTTAATGCTTCAAATTGAGCTCGATGCGTTTGTAACTTGGCCTCCTTGATCTTGTCGTCTCCTTCATGAATGCTCCTTAGTTTGTCCCACATGTCTTTTGCCATTTTACAACTCATAATATTTATCAGTTTGCTATCCACTAAACCGCACATGATAGCATTCTTTGCTTTAGAGTTATTCTCAAACAGTTTCTTACCAGCAACATCGATTGGAGGAGTGGTGGGTATTGTGTATCCATTGTCTACTGAATCCCAAATGTCGTATCCCAAAGCACAAAGATATGTCTACATCCTGAGTTTCCAAAATGTGTAATTAGTTCCATCCAACAATGGTGCTTTGTTTGATGAGAAGCCTTCACCACCGCCATTGCATACTAATCCAAGATCACCCTAGTCTGGTTAAGCTTTGTTCGGGAACTTGGCTCTGATACCAATTGTTAGTCTCACAATGACACTGAGAGGGGGGTGAATCAGTGTGGCTCTTTAAAACTTAAAAAATTCAACTCTTAAAGCCAAAACAATGAAAAATTAAAACCACATAAAGCAAATATAACAAGAGAGCATCACACAACACAAGATGTACCGAGGTTCACCATTTTTGGCTACTCCTCAAAAATTGACTGTTTGGACTCCCATCCAAATCTAGCCTTTGCAAAATACCAATTTTACAATCAATTTACTAGCACCCACTGGAAGGAGCACCAACCCCTGATTTATCTGCACCAACAGAAAGGAGCACCAACCCCTAATTTATCTGCACCAATAGAAATGAGCACCAACCCCTAATTTATCTGCACCAACAAAAAGGAGCACCAACCCCTAATTTATCTACACCAATAGAAAGGAGCACCAACCCCTAATTTATCTGCACCAACAGAAAGGAGCACCAACCCCTAATTCCAAGCACCAACTTGGACTACAATTTTGAAACTATAAGATTGACATAAAAATGCCTTCGCTTATACAAGACCCTGACTAGTCTATTGCTAACCCAACCTCTCTCGCTATTCACCAAAACACCACACACACTTAAGGCTCTGTTTACTACACTTTTACGACCCTCTTACAGCCCTCTTGCTGCGCTTCTTACTGCACTCTTACGGCTCTCACGGCTCTGCTTAACGCTCTCTTACGACACTCTTCCAACCCTCTTTTTGTAGAACTTTCACTCTTTTTCTGCTTTGTAATTCTCCATGCAGACCTCCTTTTATAACAAAGTTCTGACTCTATTTTTAACTTCCATATTTTCCATGCAACTTATTAATAGAAACTTCTATATGTAACTCCTTTATCACACAGTATTCTCTCATGCATCCTATTAATAGTTACGGCTCTTTGTTTGGTCTTTGACTGATGACTTTTAGTTTAACCGTCGCTTGATGATTTCACTCTATGATTGGCCCTGTAACCATTGTTATGACTTTAGTTCACTATTCTTATTTTAGCTGCATGATTTTTCTCTGTAACTACACTTATAACTATCGTACTGACTTCAGTTAACTCTTCTTATTTTAGCTGCATGATTTTCTTCTACAACGGCCCTTGTAACTACCATATAACTTCAGTTAACTATCACATATCTTATTTCGGTTGGGTTCTCTTCTTAGCTCACGCCAAAGCGACCTGTCGTGAAATTGCAACACTTTTGCCTCTTTGTCCTCTTCTCGAATTTTGCCCACGAAAACACATGTCACGATATCGCGACACTTTCACCTCCTTGCTACTTCTCTTGGCTTGTACCCGTGAAAACATAACATGTCATGATATCGTGACACTTTTGCCTCCTTGCTTCTTCTCTTGGCTTGTACCCGTAAAAACACATGTCACGATATCGTGACACTTTCGCCTCCTTGCTTCTTCTCTTGGCTTGTACCCATAAAAACACAACATGTCGTGATATCGCGACACTTTTGCCTCCTTGCTTCTTCTCTTGGATTGTACCCGCAAAAACACACCATGTCTCGATATCGCGACACTTTTTCTCCTTTGCTCTTTCTCTTGCCTTCGGGTCACGAAAATGCGACATGTCACGATATCGTGACACTTTTTCTCTCGAACTCTCTCTCTTACAATATGTCGTGAAATCATGACACTTTTTATTCTGTACAATCTCTCTTGCAATATGTCACAAAATCTTGACACTTTTTCTTTCGGACTCTCTCTCTTGCAATATGTCATGAAATCGTGACACTTTTTCTTTCGTATAATCTCTCTTGCAATATGTCATGAAATCGTGACACTTTTTCTTTCGGACTCTCTCTCTTGCAATATGTCATGAAATCGTGACACTTTTTCTTCCGTACAATCTCTCTTGCAATATGTCATGAAATCGTGACACTTTTTCTTTTGTACTATCTCTCTTGCAATATGTCACGAAATCGTGACACTTTTTCTACTTGCATTTTTCTCTTCCAACATGTCACGAAATCGTGACAGTTTTTCTTGCTTGCGCTTTCTCTTCGAACATGTCACGAAATCGTGACAGTTTTTCTTGCTTGCACTTTCTCTTCGAACATGTCATGAAATTGCGATAGTTTTTCTTGCTTGCGCTTTCTCTTCGAACATGTCATGAAATCGTGACAATTTTTCTTGCTTGTGCTTTCTCTTCGAACATGTCACGAAATCATGACAGTTTTTCTTTCTTGCGCTTTCTTTTTGAACATGTCGCGATATCGTGACAGTTTTTATTTCTTCTCAACATGTCGCGATATCGCGACAGTTTTTCTTTCTTGCTCAACATGTCGCGATATCATGACAGTTTTTCTTTCTTGCTCAACATGTCGCGATATCGCGACAATTTTCTTCCTTGTGATTTTCTTTTGATTTTTAGCATATGGGCCACTTCGATCTTTTGGAAAATCACTGTACATACTCTGAAGAACCTCTTAACTCCTATCCACTACATCAACCGATCTGTCTGACTGTGTTGACAACAATGACAATACTGTTGTTGCACCTTGCTCAACAATCTCCCCCTTTGGAATTATTGGCAACACACGTGCAATTTCTTGTAATTCTTCTCCCCCTTTGACAATAATACCAAAGGGCTACTGTAGACTCCCCCTGAGTCCATGCACAACATTCTCAGGCACAAATTATTACAGTTAGCAAAAATTACAAACATGAGCAAAAATATAATCAAATATATAAATGCTCCCCCTGAGAATGTGGTCCCGATAGCTAGTCAGTTCTTGGGAAACGTGACCACTCCACAATATGTTGTTGGAATAAAAATCCAACTTATCCTCACTTTCTACAACTTTCTCCTACGTACAACACGCTGTCACTGTAATATATTCTGCCTCTACTGTGGATAAGGAGACTGACTCTTGTTTCTTACTGTGCCATGCGACCAACCTGTCTCCAAGACAGAATGCACCTCCACTGGTACTCTTTCTGTCATAAAGTCTTCTTGGATAAGAACTCTAATCTCTGCTCATCATATTAAAATTCTTGTTGTACCTTGCTTTTACTTATTTAGTATAGTATGATCAACACTCAACTTTCAACTGCGTAAAATTTACTCCCAAATTAAAAATGATCGACTCTCCAGGCAGCCTACGCATAATTTCTTCAACCTTTTGACTGCCATCTCCTCTGTGACTGACGACTTTGCCTCGCATCAGTTGTGCAGCTCAATGTCTCTGGTTTCTAACGACTACCATGAATGTTTTCATCACCTGTGTAGGTATTGATAGTGGACCGTTACATCTAGCATTGGAACCTCAATCTGTGCGCAGTCATCAACACTCGGTATTCTGCTTCTTGCTAGGGCATATGTCAGGGCTACTCAATGTCTTTGCCTTGCATGTGCCAATTTGCACTCTTGACCAACTGGGTGCTAGTGCCACTATTTTCTTTGACTCTGGCATCTCTTTGACAACTGCTACTTCTTTAGAGAAAATTAATGCTCTCTTATACCAAATGATGTGTTGTATTTTTGGTTAAGAAATGCACGCCTTCCCACTCACAACACGAATTCTATTTTATCTGTAGATTGGGAATGTTACAGGCTTCAAAACCAACACCTGCCAGCTTATGCTTCCATGACACGTCGACCTGTGCTACATGTTCTATCTCAGATAACACCTATCAGCTACTACATCGAAAACCTAGCTATTCACCATGTTGTTCTGCTGAAGCACATCAGTTTGATACTATCTCCACAAACATCTACATGAACTGAAACACATTTTGACAACTATACGACAACTCCCCGACTACTTTCCTTTCATCCTTAGATAACCACACAAATACATAGGAGCATTAAAATAAAACTTTAACATTGCTCCCCTTGAGGATGTGCTACCTAGAGCTGCTTAGTGCAATAGAGGAGTAATCTCCTTCAGTTCAAGGAGACACGATTTCCTCTCTTCTTTCTTTCTCCAATATTTCTTGAACTTAGGCTGAAGGTTTTCAACTGCATCCCTATTTTGAACCTTTTTGTGAACTTGAAAATTTCTCTTGGGTGGTTGTCTCTTGTACATCCTTGATGGATGATTATTTTCCTTTCTTTTATGCACATGATTTCTTCCCTGTCTGTGTTGCATTCTTTGCGTCTGATGAAATCTACTGTCTTGCCTTAAATTAGATGCAAAAGTTCTTGGACAAGACCTTGCTATGTGCCCATGACCATTACATTTAAAACATTGCACATGGTGTTCAACCGGAATAACGGATGTATTTCTACCAGCATAACTCTTTGATCTATTATTCAATCCACAATAAATTGCCTTGTGACCATAATGGTTGCATCTAAAACAATAGCCATTAAAAGCATTATTATGAATAAAGTGAGAGTGATAGAACCTCTTTTGTTGTGGTTTCTTTGATGTAGATCTCCTTTGAGATTTTCTTCCTTTTGAGGATTCAGCTTCAAGCTTTTCTTGCTTTGATCCTTCAGCAATGGATTTCTTCTTCTTTGCATATTTAGAAGATGAAGGTTGTTCAGCTTCACATCCAAGACCAAGCTTACACATGGGGCTTCTTTGTTGCCTTATCATTTTATCTAGCATCTCTGTGCTCTTCTCAAATTTGAGATTTGTATTGGCCTCTTCTAGTTGTTTCCTCAATAAAACAATCTCCTCTTCTTGTTTGTAGCAAACAATCTCTTTCTCATTGATCTGTGACTTCAAGGCTTCTTCTATTTTCTTGGCTTTATGAATTTGTAAGAAGAGATCTTCAATATTATCCCTATATTCTTCCAACTTCTTGGACAGTCTTTTGTTCTTTTTCCTTTCTAAACCCAACTCTTCAAGTGCAGCGATCAACTCACCTTCTAGATCTACTTCAACCTCTAGGTTTTCATCACATACTTGTTCTTTTTCTGTTTTTTCTTCTTTGAGTGCCATATAAAGAACTTCACCTGTTTCCTCTTCAGAATCCTCACTGTAGCTGTCTTTTGATGAACTGACATTCTTGGAGATGAAACTTTTCTTCTTGAAGTTGCCTTTTCTGAAATTTGTTTTGTTCTTCTAGTCACTTCTTTCTTGGTGCGATCCTTCATCACTTATGTTCTTCTCATTAAGTGGACATTTAGCTGCAAGATGCCCAATGCCTCCACAATTGAAACATTTAAACGGTAACTTTCCTCTGTATTTTCCTTTTCCCATTTTTAGTTTTTGAACAAAGTTTGCTTCCATTTCATCTGATGTCTCTTCTTCCTCGGATTCTTGTTTTGCTTTCATATTTTTATGGGCTTTAAAAGCAACTTCTCTGTCCGTGGGTTTAGATTTTCCTATTCTCATCTCATATGCAGTCAAAGAACCATGCATCTCATCCATACTGTTGTGGCTACTCCACAACACACGCCAAAATTGGGGACCCACCTTTTTTACATGCTTTTCAAGAAGACCGAAGTGGCCCATAGGCTAAAGATCAAGAAAAAAAAGCAAAATATCACAAGGAGGAAAAGTGTCACGATATCGCGACATGTTGCTCCATCGCGGCCAAAAATGAAAAGGTGTCACGATATTGCGACATGTTGCTCCATCACGACCAAAAATGAAAGTGTCGCGATATCGCTACATGTTGATCCATCACGGCAAAAAATGAAAAAGTGTCACGATATCGTGACATGTTGCTCCATCACGGCCAAAAATGAAAAAGTATTACGATATCGCTACATTTTGATCCATCGCGGCCAAAAATGAAAAAGTGTCACGATATCGTGACATGTTGCTCCAGCGCGGCAGAAAAAAAAAAAGTGTCGCGATATCGCGACATGTTGCTCCATCGCGGCTAAAAATAAAAAGTGTCGCGATATCGCGACATGTTGCTCCATCGTGGCTAAAAATAAAAAGTTTTGTGATATCGCGACATGTTGCTCCATCGTGGCTAAAAATAAAAAGTGTCACGATATTGCGACATGTTGCTCCATCGCGGCCAAACGAGGAAAGAAAGAATCAGAGGAGAAAAGTGTCACGATATTGCGACATGTTGCATTTTTGCGATCGTACAAGAAAAAATGTCGCGATATCGTGACATGTTGCATTTTCGCAACCATATAGGAAAAAGTGTCATGATATTGCGACATGTTGCATTTTTGCGACCGTACAGGAAAAAGTGTCGCGATATCGCGACATGTTGCATTTTCGCGATTCAAAATGGGTAGACAAGCAGAGAAAGAAAAAGTGTTGCGATATCGTGACATGTTCCATTTTCACGATTCAAAGCAACAAAGGAGAGCAAGGAGGCAAAAGTGTCATGATATCACGACATGTCATGAAATCATGGTTCACAGAGGAGAGAGAAAGACAAAGTGAAAAATGTCACGATATCACGACATGTCATGAAATCGCGGTTCACAGAGGAGAGAGAAAGACAAAGTGAAAAGTGTCACGATATCGTGACATGTCATGAAATCATGGTCAAAACAGTCAAACAGAGCAAGATGTCAAAGTTGTCGCGATGTCGCGACATGTCTCATTTTCGCGATACAGGTAGAGGAGCAAAGCTGCATACATAAAAACGTCGTGATATCGCGACATGCTATTTTTTGTCATGATTTATAGGTGGCCATTACAGAACGTGTAGGGAAGTGCTGAACACATGGCACAGAGGCATAGAGGCTATGATAATGCTTCAGGATCAACGGTTATAGTTAGCAGAGTAGACCAAGCGTTTCACACCCGAGCAAGAAGCCAAAACAACAAAGAGGCGGGAAGACGAAATGAAGCAATTTGGGGAGACAAAATGACTAGACCTGGGAAATGAAACGAAGCATCGCAAAGTGAAACAGAGGGCCATACCAAAAAGCTTAAAATAAAAAGCCAATGACAGATAGAGGGGGCAAAACTATTCAGAGAAGATGGCAGTAATGAAGGCAAGGCCTTAGCACTGGGTTTCTCTGCATATTTTCTTCCACACTGGTTTGTCTTCTTCATGGACATGGTGGGAAACCGTTGTGGGTAGATTTGCAGAGCTGAAGGTGATAGGCCATTCTAGGCCTACTTTTGGAGCATTTTTCCTCCACTTTGTCTGGTTTTGTTAAAACTGGAAACATTCTATACTTGTAAACTGATACATTATCTTTAATACATAATTACAGGGAGTTGCATCTCATTGGCAAGAAAGAAGGAGTTATTCTCTGCATGCAAGATTGAATGTTTATCTTTCCCCTTTCATATTTTTAGGCTTATAGATGAAGTTTAATGCAAGTTCTCTTGGTTGCTTCATGCGAATGTCTAAATCTGAAAACCATAGTTAAAACCCCAGAAACCAACACTTAGCTTATCAGGATTGTGCATGTTTTACAGGTTCAATAGGTTAGGTTGTATGCATAAAACCTCATATCTTCGGTTTTGTCGAATAGGATCGTAGCACTCTGAATGCATTTTAGTTTCAGTTTCTTTATATTTTATTTTCCTTTTCTTTTCTGCATTTTTATTTTTCCGAAAATTTAACTTTTCAAGTCATTAAAATGAACATTGAAAATCTACAAAATATCGAAAATAAAATAGTTTTATCATTAATATTGATTCACATTGAGTTCATCCAAATTAAATGAACAATCATTACAATTTCAAAATGAAATAAACCAACATTGCCCCTTGTTTACGATTACTTGCAATCACTAAGGTGTTCCAAGCATTTAAATTGAATATCTTTATTTGGATTACATACATATGCAAATGCTAATATAGCGGAGACCTTGGAGAAATTATTTATTTAATTTCTTTGCAAGAGAGGATTTGGAACTCGAATCCTATCGAAGAGTGTGTTTTCACAATCGGGTGAAAATACCACTCAACAGATTGGCGCTAGAAGGAGGGCCTGAATTGGTTTATTTCAGTGTGATTTAAATGCTATAGGGATTTAAATTTTGAATATTTCATGCCCTATTGATTATTATCTTTAGCCCTCTTTTAACAATACAACTTTGTACTGTTAAAAGGAGGACATGAATTGCTATGCACTGTTCTAACGCTTTGATTGTTCATACAGGAATAATGTGATTTGATTTGATTTAAAAAAAAAAATAAATTGGGTATTAAAGTTATATTCTTTAAGATTCACTAATGGCTATGTTTACACCGTGGATGCCAGGTAGCCCATTGAACATACCAGGAGTTCAACATTATTTGCCCGTTGGTTTTGAGAGATGTCTTCCTCGATTTTTGTCTAATGGGACAAATACTGCAGAAGAACATATTCAAGCATTCAAATTTGTTGTGAATCACTTAACAATTTGGTATGATGATGTTGTTTGTAAAATGTTCCCTTACACCTTGGACAAAGTGGCATATGATTGGTTTACAAGTCTGCCTTTAGGGTCTATCACTTCTTGGGCTCAACTAGAGGCAACATTTCTTAATCAATTCAACAAAAAGCGAGTTGACCCAATCCTCATGTACAATCAGTTGGTCTATATTAGAAAAGAACCGAGTGAAAATGTGAAGTCATTTTCTGAAAGGTTCTTTGGATTATATACTCAATTAGTGACATTTTATGCTCTTCGAGAAGAAATGGCTCTCCAAATATACGTCAATGCTCTTGACCCACTCATTTCCACATATTTGCGAGGGATGCCTCAAATCACATCTTTGTCACAAGCCTATACTCAAGCAATGGCAATTGAGCAACAATTGAGTTGTCAAAATTATGGTGTGGGTTTTGGATCATATAATCTTCAATCATTTAATACCTCCCTCACCCACCCAATGATTTATCCACCTCAACCAAGTTCAAGTGTGAATCAATTTCAGAATCAACAATCATTCCCAAGCTTCAATCAATTTCAAAATCCTCAACCTACTATGCAAGATCAACCATCTTTCTTAAGTATGAATCAACTTCAAAATACTCATCTTGATTCAAAAGATGTTTCTAAAATCAATTTCAATGATTTTCATAATAATATGATTTTAGGCAAGGGAGGAGTACTAGATCCAACTAGTATTGAAACATGTGATAGATTGGGAACCCTTGACTCACCAAAAGATGAATTCTATGAGGATGAATCTGAAGAATCAGATATGTCTCACACCCCTATTGATGAAACTTCCTTTGATATGCCGAATAAGGAAAATTTGGATGAGAATTCACATGATGGTATTAAATATTTTGAGGAAGAAATACTATGGAGGGGTAATAAGGATTTGGAATCATTATCCACAAAGGAATATTGGGATGATCATGAAAATAAGAGTGTAAAAGTGGATCTAATTATAGAAAATCCTAGGCCATCACAAGTGGTTGGAAGTGATTTTGAAAGAAAATCAATAAATAAATTCGAAGATATGATAGAATTTCACCACTTGTTCTTGGATGACACATTGGATGACATTGTTGAAAATAATGGCCAAGAAAATTCACACCTTCCAAATTATGTTAAACTTGAATCATGGGTTACAAATGTGGACTATGATAGCCTTATCAATTTGAATACAAGCAATAACCCAATTTTGGAAGTAATTGAACCATCTAAGGAAGGTGAAGGTGAATTTGATGAGAAACATGTTGATGAATTGAAAGATGATGAAGAAGTAGTTGAACGTCACCACTTGACTTTGGAAGATGATTATTATGATGCTTGGAAGAAGTGGGAAGACTACACTCACTCCAAAACTGCTAATGAAATTTGTGTGCCTATTGATATGCAGGATAATACAATTGCCCTTTCATATGAGGATATTACAAGTCCTGTACAATCTGAGAATGTTTTGGAAGAAGGGTTGGAATCTCATCAAAGGTTGGAGAAGGATAATGATTCTACTACCATGGATAAAGAAGGAGAATCAATTGATTTTGTTCCCCTTGAGGGGCAAGAAATCAAAAATCTTGATCCACCTATTGTTTCTACAATGTCTATGCCATCTCAAAATGATGAAATTACAAAACCTAAGTGGTGTGGGTTTGATACTATTGATGATCCTAATGAAAATATGGATTTTGAGGCAACTCAAGCCATTGATCATGGAAAGGTGTCACGCGACACATATCTTGAAAAACTAGGCTCTTGTTTTGAAAAATATGGACGCATGTTTGATTGGGTGCCTAACTTTGGTGTTTTTGAACAGGTGTTGGATGATGAAGAAGACAATGAGAAAAAAGAAAAAGCTACTAACACTCATCAAGTTGTGGTAAATTCTAATCATGATGGGTTGAGTATGGGTGACAAGGTGAAATCTTTACCTTTGGTAGTAGCTACAAAAATTTTAAGTGATGGGTTACATGATGTCCCTTTGGATGCTAATGTCATTAATGATGAAATGTCAAATCTTGGTGATGTTTGTCAAGTTTTGATTGATTTTGATTGCTTTAAAATCTCGGAAAATAATTTGAATTCAAGACTTTTAGAAATAGGCTCTTGTTTGCAACATCTCACATTTGAAAAGGAAGGCCTAATTTTAAATCAAGAATCGAATTATGAAATGGATACTTTCAAGAATAGACAAGATAAAATTGAATATCATTTATGGTCTAATCATTTTAGTAATCGGACGCTCACCTATGAGAGTACTAATGGAATTAAATCTAATTGGTGGGGTGAGCAAGGTAAGTTAAAAGTTGTTGCATGGTGCGGTCTAATCTTGTTTTGTTTGGATTCCTACAACATTTGGCATGCGTATCATGTTATATTTTTGTTGAAATGTTCTAATCATGTTTGGGATCCAGGAAAGTAATAGTCCAAGCTTTGCATCATCTTGTACTATATTGTATGTATATAGATTTTGGTTTTTGGTTTTGGTTTGTGTTTTCAAGTTTCATTTTTGGGATTGCTATTTGGGTTTGGATTTAAGTTTTGTGTGTTGGTCCTTTGGACATGTTTGGTTTGTCTAAAAAAAAAAAATAGATGTAAAGTAGATGTCTTGAACTTATGCCTAAGATCAGGAGAATATGAAACATTGGAATTATGTTGTAGAAAGCTCCGCAAGTAACACAAACAGTTTAAATAATATCGTTTGAAACTTGTGATGCATGAAGTAGTCATTTTTACAAATTATGGCAATACTCCATCCGCAATTCAAAAAAGCAATGCATTCATATTACATCCCACTTTGCATATACATGCCATCTTAGTTGCATATGCATTTCAGATACAAATCATTAAAGTGTGTCAAATCCTCTTAGGGTTATTCTATAACATAAAGAAAAGAAAAAATCCTAAGGTTGGGAACTGATGCCCGAGCTATCTTGAACCAAGCACATTTTATACACATTAAAAAGGATCTTGAGCAAAATGATCAAAACCTTGCTTGGAAGAAAAGGTCAGGCGAAAGGAGTATTTCATGTCTATCCTATTATGCAACATGATCCTTAAAACAATGGTTTTTACCACTTCCATAAAGCTTAAAGCCTAAAATCAGAGTAGTAAGGATAGGGTTAAATCCTCATCGAACTTAGGTTGAGGATCCAACTCCCCAAAGCTCTGATTTGACCTACATGGAGTAGTAAGGATAGGGCATAATTCTCATCTCGCCTAGGTTGAGAATCCGATTCCCCAAAGCTTCATTTTTTTTCCATTTCATCATAAATCTTGGATTGGAAGGATCGTACTACATGTCCTCTGCAAAGGATGGGTAGTCATCCCCAAGGTCCAAGAAATAAAAACTAAATATTTCCCATTTCATCTTAATATTGGATTGGAAGGATCGTACTACATGTCCTCTGCAAAGGATGGGTAGTCATCCCCAAGGTCCAAGAAATAAAAAACTAAATATTTCCCATTTCATCTTAATATTGGATTGGAAGGATCGTACTACATGTCCCTCGCAAGGATGGGTAGTCATCCCCAAGGTCCAAGAAATAAAGAAATGAAGCTAAATCATGGATTATGGGGTTAAGTATGCCCATGCGTGGCAGCATGTCTTGTCTAAAAACAAGACCACTGACTGTTCAAACGGATAGACTAGCATGACCATTTCATCCATAACTGGTTAAATTATTTTGCTCAAAGTGAGGTAATGAATTCCAGATCAGAGTAGTAAGGATAGGGTTAAACTCCCATCTCGCTTAGGTTGGGAGTCCGATTCCCCAAAGCTCCGATTTCACTTTCACTTGCACATGGGTTCAAGATAGTAGTGACTCATAACCAACTTTGGGATCTAATAAAGCAATTCATTATACATATAGTTGATCCTAAGAGGGTTTGATAATTTTAAATGTTTGTATATGATATTAGAAGGTTTAAAGCTTTTATAAAGCAGATAGTTATATCTCTAGCCCATTTATTAGGCTATGCTCAAATCATTCACAACCTCACATATGCATTCATGTAAAACTGACAATGGAATGTGGATCAATTTCAAACGATAAAGAATGGAACACATTGCACACACCGAGCTGATACTTAATGATTCTAATGGTTCATGTATTTCTGATCTATCGGCATTTGTTTATCTTTTATGTGCTGACGCCTGTATCTAAGCTTGTATATTTCTAGGTTAGGTTCTCACCAAAATGCTCAGGAGCATTTGACAGCAGAGTCACCATTTGTTGTGGCTGCTCCACAACACACCCCAAAATTGGGGACCCACCTTTTTTACATGCTTTCCAAGAAGACTGAAGTGGCCCATATGCTAAAGATCAAGAAAAAAAGCAAAATATCACAAGGAGAAAAGTGTCACGATATCGCGACATGTTGCTCCATCGCGGCCAAAAATGAAAAGTTGTCGCGATATCACGACATGTTGCTCCATCACGGCCAAAAATGAAAAAGTGTCACGATATCGCGACATGTTGCTCCATCACGGCTAAAAATGAAAAATTGTCGCGATATCGCGACATGTTGCTCCATCGCGGCCAAAAATGAAAAGTTGTCGCGATATCGCGACATGTTGCTCCATCACGGCTAAAAATGAAAAAGTGTCACGATATCGCGACATGTTGCTCCAGCGCGGCAGAAAAAGAAAAAGTGTCGCGATATCGTGACATGTTGCTCCATCGTGGCTAAAAATAAAAAGTGTCGCGATATCGCGACATGTTGCTCCATCGCGGCTAAAAATAAAAAGTGTCACGATATCGCGACATGTTGCTCCATCACGGCCAAATGAGGAAAGAAAGAATCAGATGAGAAAAGTGTCGTGATATCACGACATGTTGCATTTTCACGACCATACAGGAAAAATGTCGTGATATCGTGACATGTTGCATTTTCGTGATCGTACAGGAAAAAGTGTCGCGATATCGCGACATGTTGCATTTTCATGACCGTACAAGAAAAAGTGTCACGATATCACGACATGTTGCATTTTCGTGATTCAAAATGGGCAGACAAGCAGAGAAAGAAAAAGTGTCACGATATCGCAACATGTTCCATTTTCGTGATGTTCCATTTTCGTGATTTAGAGCAACAAAGGAGAGCAAGGAGGCAAAAGTGTCACGATATCGTGACATGTCATGAAATCACGGTTCATAGAGGAGAGAGAAAGACAAAGTGAAAAATGTCATGATATCGCGACATGTCATGAAATCATGGTCAAAGCAGTCAAACAGAGCAAGATGTCAAAGTTGTCGTGATGTCGCGACATGTCTCATTTTCGTGATACAGGTAGAGGAGCAAAGCTGCATACATAAAAACGTCGCGATATCGTGACATGCTATTTTTTGTCACGATTTATAGGGGGCCATTACAGAACATGTAGGGAAGCGTTGAACACATGGCACAGAGGCGTAGAGGCTATGATAACACTTTAGGATCGACGGTTACAGTTAGCAGAGTAGACCAAGCGTTTCACACCCGAGCAAGAAGCCAAAACAACAAAGAGGCGGGAAGACGAAACGAAGTGATTTGGGGAGACAAAACGACTGGACCTGGGAAATGAAACGAAGCGTCGCAGAGTGAAACAGAGGGCCATACCAGAAAGCTTAAAAGTAGAAGCCAATGACAGATACAGGGGGGTGGAACTATTCAGAGAAGATTGCAGTAATGAAGGCAAGGCCTTAGCACTGGGTTTCTCTGGATATTTTCTTCCACATTGGTTTGGTTTGTCTTCTTCATGGACATGGTGGGAAACCGCTACGAGCAGAGTTGCAGAGCTGAAGGTGATAGGCCATTCTGGGCCTACTTTTGGAGCGTTTTCCCTCCACTTTGTCTGGTTTTGTTAAAACTGGAAACATTCTGTGTTGTAAATCGAACATTATCTTTAATACAAAAATTATAGAGAGTTGCATCTCATTGGCAAGAAAGAAGGAGTTATTCTTTGCATGCAAGATTTAATGTTTATTTTTCCCCTTTCAAATTTTTAGGCTTATAGGTGAAGTTTAATGCAAGTTCTCTTGGTTGCTTCATGCGAATGTCTAAATCTGAAAACCATAGTTAAAACCCCAGAAACCAGCACCTAGCTTATCTGGATTGTGCAAGTTTTACAGGTTCAATAGGTTAGGTTGTATGCAGAAAACCTCATTATCTTCGGTTTTGTCAAATAGGATCATAGCACTCTGAATGTACTTTAGTTTTAGTTTCTTTGTATTTTATTTTCACTTTTTTTATTCTTTGCATTTTTATTTTCTCGAAAATCTAACTTTAGTCGAATAAAATACTTGAAAATCTATCGAAATCAAAAATAAAATAATTTCATCATTAAGATTAATTCACATTGAGTTCATTCTGATTAAATGAACAATCATTACAATTTCAAAATAAAATAAACCACGAGTGCCCCTTGTTAACAGTTACTTGCAACCACTAAGGTGTTCCGAGCATTCAAACCGAACATTATTATTCATACAAAATGCTAACATAGTGGAGACCTTGGAGAAATTGTTTATTAAATTTCTTTGCAAGAGAGGATTTGGAACTCGAATCCTATCGGAGAGTGTGTTTTCACAATCGGGTGAAAATACCACTCAAAATATACTAAAAGTATTTAGATCTTTAGCTTCTTCTATTGATGAAAATTTAGAATCAAATCTTTGGAGAAGATATCTTAGTACCTTTTTCACGATGACAACATCTTCCATTTCCTCACCGAGTCCTCTAATCGCATTAATGATTCCATTAACTCTCAGCATGTATGCCTCTATGTTCTCATCGTCATTCATATTTAATGCTTCGAACTGAGCTCGATGCATTTGTAACTTGGCCTCCTTGATCTTGTCGTCTCCTTCATGAATGTTCCTTAGTTTGTCCCAAATGTCTTTTGTCATTTTACAACTCATAATCTTTATCAGTTCGCTGTCCACTAAACCACACATGATAGCATTCTTTGCTTTAGAGTTATTCTCAAACAATTTCTTACCGGCAGCATCGGTTGGAGGAGTGGTAGGTATTGTGTATCCACTGTCTATTGAATCCCAAATGTCGTATCCCAAAGCACAAAGATATTTTTGCATCTTGAGTTTTCAAAATGTGTAATTAGTTCCGTCCAACAATGGTGCTTTGTTTGATGAGAAGCCTTCACCACCTGCCATTGTGTACTAATCCAAGATCACCTTAGCTGGTTAAGCTTTGTTCAGAAACTTAGCTCTGATACCAATTGTTAGTCTTACAATGCCACTGAGAGGGGGGTGAATCAGTGTGGCTCTTTAAAACTTAAAAACTTCAACTCTTAAATCCAAAACAATGAAAGCTTAAAACCACATAAAGCAAATATAACAAGAGAGCATCACACAACACAAGATGTATCGAGGTTCACTAGTTTTGGCTACTCCTCAAAAATTGACTGTTTGGACTCCTATCCAAATCTAGCATTTGCAAACTACCAATTTTACAATCAATTTACCAACACCCACTGGAAGGAGCACCAACCCCTAATTTATCTGCACCAACAGAAAGGAGTACCAACACCTAATTTATCTGCACCAACAGAAAGGAGCACCAACCCCTAATTTATCTACACCAACAGAAAGGAGCACCAACCCCTAATTCCAAGCACCAACTTGAACTGCAATTTTGAAACTATAAGATTGACATAAAAATGCCTTCGCTTATACAAGACCCTGATTGGTCTATTGCTAAACCAACCTCTCTTGCTATTCGCCAAAACACCACACACACTTAAGGCTCTGCTTACTGCACTTTTATGGCCCTCTTACAACCCTCTTGTTGCGCTTCTTACTACACTCTTACGACTCTCACGGCTCTACTTAATGCTCTCTTATGTCACTCTTCCAACCCTCTTTTTGCAACACTTTCACTCTTTTTCTGCTTTGTAATTCTCCACGCAGACCTCATTTTATAACAAATTTCTAACTCTATTTTTAACTTCCATATTTTGATGCAACTTATTAATAGAAACTTCTATATGTAACTCCTTTATCACATAGTATTCTCTCATGCAGCCTATTAATAGTTACGAATCTTTGTTTGGTCTTCGACTGATGACTTTCAGTTTAACCACCGCTCGATGATTTCACTCCATGACTGGCCCTGTAACTGTCGTTCTGACTTTAGTTCATTGTTCTTATTTTAGTTGTATGATTTTTCTCTGTAACTACACCTATAACTATCGTATCGACTTTAGTTAACTCTTCTTATTTTAGCTGCATGATTTTCTTCTGCAACAGCCCCTATAACTATCGTATAACTTCAGTTAACTGTCACATATCTTATTTTGGCTAGGTTCTCTTCTTAGCTCGTGCCAAATTGACTTGTCACGAAATCGTGACACTTTTGCCTCTTTTTCCTCTTCATGGATTTCGCCCATGAAAACACAACATGTCGCGATATCGCGACACTTTCACCTCCTTGCTTCTTCTCTTGGCTTGTACTCGTGAAAACACAACATGTCATGATATCATGACACTTTCACCTCCTTGCTTCTTCTCTTGGCTTGTACCTGTGAAAACACAACATGTTGTGATATCACGACACTTTCACCTCCTTGCTTCTTCTCTTGGCTTGTACTCGCAAAAACACATGTCGCGATATCGCAACACTTTTGCCTCCTTGCTTCTTCTCTTGGCTTGTACCCGCGAAAACACACCATGTCGAGATATCGTGACACTTTTTCTCCTTTTATCTTTCTCTTGCCTTCGGGTCACGAAAATGCGACATGTCACAATATCACGACACTTTTTCTCTTGGACTCTTTCTCTTGCAATATGTCACGAAATCGTGACACTTTTTCTTCCATACAATCTCTCTTGCAATATGTCATGAAATCGTGATACTTTTTCTTTCGGAATTTTTCTCTTGCAATATGTCGGGAAATCGTGACACTTTTTCTTCCGTACAATCTCTCTTGCAATATGTCATGAAATTGCGACACTTTTTCTTTTGGACTCTCTCTCTTGCAATATGTCATGAAATCATGACACTTTTTCTTTCGTACAATCTCTCTTGCAATATGTCATGAAATCGTGACACTTTTTCTTTCGTACAATATCTCTTGCAATATGTTGTGAAATCGTGACACTTTTTCTACTTGCCTTTTTCTCTTCCAACATGTCACGAAATCACGATAGTTTTTCCTGCTTGCGCTTTCTCTTCGAACATGTCGTGAAATCGTGATAGTTTTTCTTGCTTGCACTTTCTCTTCGAACATGTGAAATCGTGACAGTTTTTCTTTCTTGCGCTTTCTCTTCGAACATGTCATGAAATCATGACAATTTTTCCTGCTTGCGCTTCCTTTTCGAACATGTCGTGAAATCGCAACAGTTTTTCTTGCTTGCTCTTTCTTTTCGAATATGTCATGAAATCGCAACAGTTTTTTTTTCTTCTCAACATGTCGCGATATCGCGACAGTTTTTCTTTCTTGTCAACATGTCATGATATCGCGACAGTTTTTCTTTCTTGCTCAACATGTTGTGATATCACGATAGTTTTCTTCCTTGTGATTTTCTTTTGATTTTTAGCATATGGACCACTTTGATCTTTTGGAAAATCACTATACATACTCTGAAGAACCTCTTAACTCCTGTCCATTGCATCAATCGATATGTCTAACTATGTTGTCAACAATGACAATATTGTTGCTGCACCTTGCTCAACAAAAGTAACCACAAGGAGATCAATTGTCCTAAGAAAGTAGGTACAAGTGGCTCATAGAATGTGACTTTCATAGACATTGACGTACCTCCAGTAAAAGGGGAGAAAATAGAGAAAGAAGTATTAGCCATGATATGAAGTCAGACTAAGAAGGATACTTACCTAGAGCCTACCAAGAAAAGGAATATATGTGAGGTGGTGAAGAAGTTAATTGAATAAGAGGTGTAGAAAGCTAAGTAGTTAAGGCTAGTAGAAGAAAAATATTTAAAGAAGTCGTGCACATCAAAATATAAAGCAGTTGTACAAGAGCTCACAACATGAATTTTGAATACACCAATCAAAATCAATATGGCTAGTCTCTTGGAAGCCATACCATCACTAGATAAGGTGATGGAGGAGGAGATATAGCCACAAAATGTGATGGAGATCCAGAGCCAACTAATACAGGAAAAGGAATGAAAGTATTATTTTATGGATCTAACCATATTGATGATTGATGTTGGGAAGAAACTAGAATTGGTCCATATGGATATCCTAGGACAAAAATTAACACAAATCATTATGGATGGAGTGTCTAGTGTTAATATGCTACTAGAAAGAACCTGGAGAGATATTTGCACTCCATCATTGTGGACCCTAAGTTTTTTATTGTACAGTGTTGACCAGTATGCCATTGATATGAAAGGAGCATTGACAACACAATAGGTGATAATAGTTGACCAAGAGTTTATCTTGGATTTCATTATGATTACTATGCAAAATCTTGCATATGATACACTATTAGTAAAAGGTTGGCTGCGAGTACCTAAAGTTAATTACAACTGGGGAAACGATTAGATCACATCCAAGAAGGGACAACATAAACATAAGATTAACTTAAAAAAAAAAAATAGTGAGGATGTTGCCACGATAGATGAATCAGATAGTTCTTCGGGTGAAGAAGAATATGAACCAATGAATAAGGGATGTTGTACTTGGAGGAATGTAGTAAGGATGAAGTCAGATTCGATAGTTGAGTCTTTCACTGGTAGATGGAGGAGTACAAGATGTTTCAGCCCAACTACCTATGTATTAATATAGAGGAGATCACAAAAATAGTTAGCAAGAAACTAAAAGAAGAGGAATAGGAAAAATGGATATTTCCCAAGAGTTTTACAGAGTATGCAATCGAATATGCAAATATAGATGCAAGACTAGTGCATTCAATGAATGTCAAAAATACTAAGGTAGAGCTAGAAAATATCAAATATGAGGGACCTTAGATGGTAGACATAAATATAGGAACGAAAAGTGGACCTAGAATGATCCATTATGGAGATGATTGGGATCCAGTGTTGTAAATAGGAACTTTTAAAATAATATTGGAATACAAGGATGTTTTTGCATAGAAGTATAAGAATTTGAAAAGAATACCACCAGAATTATGTGTCCAAAATATTACATTAATGCCTAGGTCACAGCCGATGAGAAGGAGACCATATAGGATGAACCCCATGTATGCAACCCTAGTGAATACAAAGATAGAAAAGATGATGGATGTTGGCATTATATTTAGGGTTACCATGAGTGAATGGGTTTTGTATATTGTGGTCACCTTGAAAAAGAAGTGGATTAGATTTAAATTTTCATATATTTTTGGATTTTTAAAACAGTAATGATTAAATATCCCTTCTCGATTCCTTTCATAGATTCCATTCTATAGGATATCTTAGGACATAAAATGTATTCATTCCTGGATGGATTTTTTGGCTATAATTAAATTAGTATAGCCAAAAAATATAAGCTAAAGACCACATTTTTCATGGAAAATAGAATTTATGTCTACAATAGGATGTTTTTTGGGCTATGTAATGCCCCAAAAATATTTTAATGTATTATTCTATACATATTTGATCATTTGTCAATAGGGAAGTTCAAGGTATTCTTGGATGATTGGTCCATCTATGGTTGGATCAAGGAACATATACCAGCCTCGAGTGAATGTATGAGCCAATGTAGGAATGTACAAATATCCCTAAACCTTGGGAAATATTTTCTGATGGTACCATATGGGAAATTACTAGGACTATAGTGTGCAATGAAGGATTGAAGAATGATCCTAATAAGATTCATGGCATTCTACATGTGGAGGAACCATATGATGCAATATCATTAAAAATATTCTTAGGATCCATGGGATATTATTGAAGGTTTATCAGGAACTATGCACATGTGTCCTACCCATTGGATGCCTTGATAAAGAAGAACATTCATTTCAGTTGGACAAAGGAGCATCATGGAGATTTTAAATAATTGAAAGCAAAGCTACTGAGTATCCATAGTATAGTGTTTCTTGATTGAGATAAAGAATTCTATGTTCACTACAATGCTTCCAATTTTATGATATGATGTGCACTGGATTAGGAGGGACAACATACGTTGGATGTGCATTGGCCTATCTACTTTGCAAGTCATTTATTGTCAAGGGTAGAAAGGAGTTATAGTACAAAATAACATGAGGCTTTCAGGATGGCATGTGCTATACAAAAACTTAGGTATTATCTATTAGCAAACTCATTTGCCTTTTATGTTGATCATCAAACTTTGTTGTACCTAATAAATAAACTAGTGATACAAGGATGAGTCAGTAGGTGGCTCGTCATTCTGCAATAATTTGTACTTCAAGTAGTATTAAGACCTACTAAAAAGCATGTGATTGCAACCAGTTGTATCGGATACAATCAAGATAACCTACAGGGATAAGAATTTTAGATGAATTCCTCGATGTACAATTATATGCAGTTAATATTGTACCATCATGGTACAAGTTAATTGGGTAATACCTATCCATAGAAGAGTTGCCAAAATATTTGACAGTGATAGAGAAGAGGAAAGTAATCATGAAGTCAGCATATTTTCAGTTGATAGCTAGATTGTTGTATAATATGGGTAAAAATAATATTTTATGAAGATGCGTAATAGAGGAAGAAGTTAATACAACATTAAAAGAAGCTCATGAAGGTATGGTAGGAGACACATGGGGTTAGATGCTATTTCTAGTAAAATACTCTTGGTAGGACTAAGGTGTCCTACATTGTACAATGATGCAAAAGAATATGTACAAGCATGTGATACTTGTCAGAGAATGGGGAAGCCATTGCATAGAGACTTTATACCTTTGCACCCATCACAACCTCAAGAATTGTATGAGATATGGGGGTTGGATTTTTTTGGATCATTGAAAACCATCCATAGGTGGAAATATCAGTATATAGTGGTTGTTATAAAATACCTAATAAAATAGGTAGAAGCAATAGTGCTACCAGATAACATGGAAAAAGTACAACTTGATTCTTGTATGAATAGGTGATCACAATATTTAGAATTTCGCTATGAATAACAAGTGATAGGGGAGGTCACTTTGTTAATAATATTATTAAAAATATAACAATAAAATTTAATATTTTGCACTCATTTTCAAGCCTTTACTACCCTCAAGCAAATAGGTAGGTGGAGGCAACTAACAAGGTCCTGGTTTTACGTTGTATAAGACATGTTGTATAGAAGGAGCATATTGGGAAGAGAGTTTACCATATTTTATGTGGGATTATAGTATAACTTTCAATTCTAAAAAGGACCATATGCCATTCTAGCTAGTGTATGGTCAGGAGACTGTAGTGCTAGTAGAGTTATTGGTATCAAGTTTACGGATAGTTGTGGAACATCACTTGGGTGACCAAGAAAGCTTGGAAGAGTGATTAACCACACTCATTAGGCTAGATGAAAGGAGATTCATGGCATAATGGGAAATTGAGGTAGCCTAGAGGTTAAGGAAATTATGGTATGATAAGCATATATGCAAATTAGAACTTAAGCAAGGCAAATTAGTTATAAAGTTCAAAGTGAAGTGAGAAATCAAGCTTGGGAAGTTGAAGACTTTATGGCTTGATCCCTTTCAAGTCATAGAGGTGGTGGACAATGGTGTAATAAAAATGCAAAAGTTGTATGGAATAATGGTGCCCAAAATAGTGAATGGGTCAAATTTGAAACCCTATAAAGTACATTCATCGCATCACACAGGATGGAAAAAATATAGCAAGAAGAAGCAAAGTCTAGCAAACCATGACAAGCATAATAAGAAGATAATACTTCACTCTGGTGCCTCACCTTAGTGAAAGTAGAAGACTGCAAGTAGACATAAGGTTTATGGATGGAATAGAATGAATTAAATAGGAGGAAGAATGGATCCTTCCAAATGAAATAAGGAATCCATAATAAACATCATTAGCGATAAATTGGGAGTGACGGGAAGAAGGCCAATGTAATAGTGTATCCACAATTAGAACAAAGGGAGTTGCCTCAGATAGTAGAAGGCCAATGTAAATAACGACTAGTGGTATAGTATGAAGACATAACAGACACTTTTGGTATAGAAATTTTGGATTTAATTGAAGGTGGAGCTGTAAAAGAGGAAATAATAATAATTACCCCTTTAGCTCATATAGGCATGTTACAACAAAGGATGCAACATCAAGCACAATATTTTTAGGAAGAGTGTGCATTATAGCAAGTACATGATGCAAGGCTTCAAGGACAGATCATCCAAGAGTTAGATAAAACAATGCAATGACTTGATGAGCAATAGTTTGTAAGGCAAAGGGAACCAACAGTAAGAGGGGATGAAAGTGAGGGTACGCCTCAAGTAAATGTTAGGTGACAAGAAGTTGCAATTTCTAGTGTAGGATAAAGGTCACAGGTCAAACCATGAGGAACGACACATGATCCACCAATTACAAATGAAGTAGTAGAGATAGTTTGGTGAGAGATTGAAGAGGAAATGACATTGGATGAACCACAAGGTAATATACATGAGGATTCAAGTGAATCCAATGATAAGGGAATGCTAGGATAACAAGGGATAGTAGTGTTGAGTGGTATTTTCACACACTTGTGAAATTACACTCTTCCTTAGGATTTGGGTTCCAAATCCCCTCTTGCAAAGAAGTTAAACAACCAACTTCTCCAAGGTCTCCACTGTATTAGCATTTGCAATTGTGTATTAGTAATCTCAGATAAAGATAATCAATTTAAATGCTTGGAACACCTTAGTGATTGCAAGTAACTGTAAACAAGGGGCAATGTAAATTTATTTCATCATAAACTTTAGTGATTGTTCATTATTTTATTATTTTTTTAGATTTTGTAATTTTTAAATATTTATTTTAACTAAGTTGAACCTTCTAGAAAATAAAATAAAAATGAAAAAAGAAATACAGAAAATTAAACATTGAACACGTTCAGTCTGATGCTATCCTATTCCGGCAAAACCGAATACGTGAGAGTTTCGTACATGCAACCTAGCCTATTTGACCTGCAAAACAAACACAATCAAAGTAAACTAGGTGCTAGCTCCAAGGGTTTAAAATAATTTCTAGATTGCAGACATTCACATGAAATAACCCAAAACAATGGCATGTATTTCATTTATAAATCTGAAATCTGAAAGGAGAAAAATAGAACAGTTAAAATGAAGCATGCAAAAAATTTCTCATCCTTTCTTGCCCATAAAATGCAAATTTTTGAACAATTCTGCATTAAATAAATATGTCCTGTTACAACAGCAGAATCTCTGGTTTTTCTCAAAACCAGCAAAAGGTGGAAGAAAAGCACTCCACAGCAGGCCCAGAACGGCTAATCACCATCAACTCTACGACACTACTCGCAGCGGTTTTTGACCTCGTATCAATCTGTGCCTCTACATTTTATACTTGCTGGCAAACTGCTTCTCCTTCCACGACGGTTCGTTTCGTCTTCCAGATTGCTTCGTTTCACCTTCCCCGCCTTTCCATTGCTTTTGATTTTGTGCTCGAGATCTTCTCTGTGAACTGTAATGCCTCTACAGCCCTTACACATGTATGCCATGTGTTCCGCACTTTTTTGCATGTTCTGTAACGGCCCCATGTAAATCGCGACCAAAAATAGCATGTAGCTTTGCTTCCTTGCTTTCACCACGAAAACGCGACATGTCACGATATCGCGACATTTTCCTGCCAATAACCCTATCCGCTTTCATGCACAGCAAAAATGAGACATGTCGCGATATCGCGACGTTTTTCTGTCAGCAGCCTTTCTTGCCTTCATGCACAGCAAAAATCCGACATGTCGCGATTTCGCTACAAGTTTTCCGCACTTAGTCTCTTTTCAATAAAGTGTCACGAAATCGCTACCATTTTCTGCCCTCTGCATGGTCTTCACTTTCTGTCGTGATTTCATGACGTCTTTGTCTGGCTGGAACGTTTCCTCAAAAGTTGCACGATATCGCTACGCCTTTGTGCCTTAGACTCTTTTCATTCAGGTGAACCACGATACCGGAACACGTAGCGATTTCGCTACGCTCTTTGCTTTGTTTGGCTTCATTTTTTGACTGTAGCGAAATCGCTACCATTTTACCCCTTAGGCCTTTTAATCCACCCATGCCGCGAAAACGTGACGCGTCACGATTTCGCGACGCCTTTCGACTTATGCGCTTTGTGTCAGTTCTCGTCGCGATTTCGCTACACTGCTGGGCCTTATCGCCTTTGGCTCGGTTTTGTCGCGATTTCGCGACCATTTTATATTTTATGCCTTTTGCCCGTTTGCAAGCCACGAAAATCAAACACGTCACGATTTTGCGACGGTTTTGCCCACCTACTGTGTTGACTGCGTTGACCATGATTTTGCGACACGTCACGATTTCGCTACGCTTTTTTGCTTCGTGCCCCGTTTGACTGTCTTGACCGCGATTTTGTGACATGTCTCATTTTCGCGACCATTTTCCATTCTATCTTTCTCTCTCCTCTCTGGACCGCGATTTCACAACACGTCGCGATATCGTGACACTTTTTCATTTTTGCCAGCGACGGAGCAACATGTCGCGATATCGCGACACTTTTTCATTTTTGCCAGCGACGGAGCGACATGTCGCGATATCGTGACACTTTTTCATTTTTGCCAGCGACGGAGCGACATGTCGCGATATCGTGACAACTTTCGACCATGACGGAGCGACATGTCGCGATATCGCGACACTTTTTCTCCTTAGTGAAATTTTTGCTTTTTTCTTGATTTTTTAGCATCTGGGCTACTGCAATTTTCTTTGAAAGCATGCAAAAAAGGTGGGTCCCCAATTTTGGGGTGTGTTGTGGATCAGCCACAACAAATGGCGACTCTACTGTCAAATGCTCTTGAGCATTTTGGTGAGAACCCAACTCTGAAACATACAAGCTTAGATACAAGCGTCAACGCATAGAAGATAAACAAATACCGACAGATCAGAAATACATGAAACATCAGAATCATTAAGTATCAGCTCGGTGTGTGCAATGTGCTTCATTCCCTATCATTTGAACTTGTTCAACATTCCATTGTCAGTTTCACTTATGATTTGTATGCAAGGCTATGAATGATTTGTGCGAGATTTGATGTATGATGAAGATGCTAGAGATGTAACAACCTGCTTTATAAATGCTCAAACCTTCTAATATCATGGACAAACATATTAAAAATGTCAAACCCTCTTAGGACCAAAAATATGTATACTTGAATTAATTTTACTAGATCCCAAAGTTGGTCATGTGTCACTACCATCTTGAACCCATGTGCAAGTGTGAGTGAAATCAGAACTTTGGGGAATAGGATTCCCAACCTAAGCGAGATGGGAATTTAACCCTATCCTTACTATTCTGATTTGGAGTTCATTACCTCATCTTGAACAAAATAATTTAACCTGTTATGGATGAAATGGTCGGGCTAGTCTATCCATATGAGCAATCCAGTGGTCTTGCTTTTAGGCAAGACATGTTGCCACGCATGAGCATACTTAACCCCATAATCCATGACTTGGCTTCATTCATTCTTTTTCTTTTATTTCTTGGACCTTTGGGATGACTACCCATCCTTGCTAGGGACATGTAGTATGATCCTTCCAATCCAAGATTTATGAAATGGGAAATATTAATTTTTTATTACTTGGACCTTTGGGATGACTACCCATCCTTTGCAGAGGACATGTAGTACAATCCTTCCAATCCAAGATGGAGATGAAATGGAAAAAATTAGTTTTACTTTTATTGCTTGGACCTTTGGGATGACTACCCATCCTTTGCGAGAGGACATGTAGTACGATCCTTCCAATCCAAGCTTTATGATGAAATGGGAAAAATGGAAGCTTTGGGGAATCGGATTCTCAACCTAAGCGAGATGAGAATTAAGTCCTATCCTTACTACTCCATGTAGGTCAAATCGGAGCTTTGGGGAGTTGGATCCTCAACCTAAGTTCGATGAGGATTTAACCCTATCCTTACTACTCTGGTTTTAGGCTTTAAGCTTGATGGAAATGGTAAAAACCACTGTTTTAAGGATTATGTTGCATGATAGGACAGACATGAAATATTCTTTTCACCTCACCTTTTCATCCAAGTATGGTTTTGACCATTTTGCTCAAGATTCTTTTAATGTGCATGGAATGTGCTTGGTTCAAGATAGCTTGGGCAGCAGTTCCCAACCTTAGGATCCTTTTAATATATGTTATGTAATAATCCTAAGAGGATTCAACACCTTCTCAATAATTGCCCATGGAATGAAAATGTAACTCGGATGACATGTGGAATATGACATGAGGTATGAATGCACTACTTCTTTTGGAATATATCATCTATTTTACCATAATGTGCAAAACTGACAACTTCATGCATCACAAGATCCAAACGATAATATTTAAATGTTTGTGTTACTTGTGGAGCTTTCTACAACACAATTCCAATGTTTCATATTCTCCTGATTTTAGGCATAAGTTGATATCTCAAATTTTCTTCTTTTTTTTTTTTTTTTATCAAAACAAACTAAACATGTCAAATGAAATCAACCACACAACTTAAATCCTAATCCAAATAGCAATCCCAAAATGAAACTTGAAAACACAAACCCAAACCAAAACCAAAATTTATATACAATATAGTACAAGATGATGCCAAGCTTGGACTATTACTTTCCTGGATCCCAAACATGATTAGAACATTTCAACAAAAATGTAACATGATATGCATGCCAAATGTTGTAGGAATCCACCAAAAACAAAATTAGACCACACCATGCACCAACTTTTAACTTCCCTTGCTCACCCCACCAATTAGATTTAATTCCATTAGTACTCTCATAGGTGAGCGTTGAAATACTAAAATGATTAGACAATAAATGACATTCAATTTTATCTTGTCTATTCTTGAAAGTATCCGTTTCATAGTTCGATTCATGATTTAGAACTAGGCTCTCTTTATCCAAAATGAGACTTTGTAAGCAAGAGCCTATTTCTAACAATTTTGAATTCAAATTATTTTCCAGGATTTTAAAGCAATCAAAATCATTCAAAACTTGACAAGCATCAACAAAATTTGGCATTTCCTCACTAATGATGTTAGCATCCAAAGGGACATCATGTAACCTATCATTTGAAATTTTTGTAGCTACTACCAGAGGTAGAGATTTCACTTTGTCACCCATACTCAACCCATCATGATTAGAATTTATCACAACTTGATGAGTGTTAGTAGCTTTTTCTTTTTCTTCATTGTCTTCTTCATCATCCCACACCTGTTCAAAAACACCAAAGTTAGGCACCCAATCAAACATGCGTCCATATTTTTCAAAACAAGAGCCTAATTTTTCAAGATATGTGTCACGTGACACCTTTCCATGATCAATGGCTTGAGTTGCCTCAAAATCCATATTTTCATTAGGATCATCAATAGTATCAAACCCACACCACTTAGGCTTTGTAATTTCATCATTTTGAAATGGCATAGACATTGTAGAAACAATAGGTGGATCAAGATTTTTGATTTCTTGCCCCCCAAGGGGAACAAAAACAATTGATTCTCCTTCTTCATCCATGGTAGTAAAATCAATATCCTTCTCCAACCTTTGATGAGATTCCAACCCTTCTTCCAAAACATTCTCAGATTGTACAGGACTTGTAATATCCTCATGTGAAAGGGCAATTGTATCATCCTGCATATCAATAGGCACACAAATTTCATTAGCTAGTTTTGGAGTGAGCATACTCTTCCCAAGAATCATAATGATCATCTTTCAAAATCAAATTGTGATGCTCAACTATTTCTTCTTCATCTTTTAATTCATCAACATGTTTCTCATCAAATTTATCTTCACCTTCCTTAGATGGTTCAATTACTTCCAAAATTGGGTTATTGCTTGTATTCAAATTGATAAGGCTATCATAATCCACATGTGTAACCCATGATTCAAGTTTAACATGATTTGGAAGGTGTGAATTTTCTTGGCCATCATTTTCAACAATGTCATCCGAAACAGATTCATCCTCATAGAATTCATCTTTTGGTGAGTCAAGGGTTTCCAATTTGTCACATGTTTCAATACTAGTTGGATCTAGTACTCCTCCCTTGCCTAAAATCATATTCTTATGAAAATCATTAAAATTGATTTTAGAAATATCCTTTGAATCAAGATGAGTATTTTGAAGTTGATTCATACTTAAGAAAGATGGTTGATCTTGCATAGTAGGTTGAGGATTTTGAAATTGATTGAAGCTTGGGAATGATTGTTGATTCTGAAATTGATTTACACTTGAATTTGGTTGAGGTGGATAAATCATTGGATGGGTAAAGGATGTATTAAATGATTGAAGATTATACGATCCAAAACCCACACCATAATTTTGACAACTCAATTGTTGCTCAATTGCCATTGCTTGAGTATAGGCTTGTGTCAAAGATGTGATTTGAGGCATCCCTCGCAAATATGTGGAAATGAGTGGGTCAAGAGCATTTACATATATTTGGAGAGCCATTTCTTCTTGAAGAGCATAAAATGTCACTAATTGAGCATATAATCCAAAGAACCTTTCAGAAAATGACTTCACATTTTCACTTGGTCCTTTTTTAATAGTGAAAAACTGCTCATACATGCGGATTGGGTCAACTTGCTTTTTGTTGAATTGATTAAGAAATGTTGCCTCTAGTTGAGCCCAAGAAGTGATAGACCCTAAGGGCAGACTTGTAAACCAATCAAATGCCACTTTGTCCAAGGTGTAAGGGAACATTTTACAAACAACATCATCATGCCAAATTGTTAAGTGATTCACAACAAATTTGAATGCTTGAATGTGTTCTCCTGCAATATTTGTCCCGTTAGACAAAAATCGAGGAAGACATCTCTCAAAACCAACGGGAAAATAATGTTGAACTCCTGGTATGTTCAATGGGCTACCTGTCATCCACGGTGAAAACATAGCCATTAGTGAATCTTAAAGAATATAACTTTAATACCCAAAATTTTTTATTTTTATTTTTATTTATTTATTTTTATAAATTAAATTAAATCACATTATTCCTGTATGAACAATCAAAGCGTTAGACCAGTGCATAGCAATTCATGTCCTCCTTTTAACAGTACAAAGTTGTAATATTAAAAGAGGGCTAAAGATAATAATCAATAGGGCATGAAATATTCAAAATTTAAATCCCTATAGCATTTAAATCAATCTGAAATAAACCGGTTCAAGCCCTCCTTCTAGCGCCAAAATGTTGAGTGGTGTTAGAGGAGGCCGAAGATGCTAATCAAATGGACTTGAAATATTTAGCAATGGAAAGCTCTTAAACAATTATAAACTTGTAGCATCTAAAATCACGATAAAATAAACCCTTTCATGCCCTCCTTCTAGCGCCAAAATGTTGAGTGGTATTTTCACACACTTGTGAAATTACACTCTTCCTTAGGATTTGGGTTCCAAATCCCCTCTTGCAAAGAAGTTAAACAACCAACTTCTCCAAGGTCTCCGTTGTATTAGCATTTGCAGCTGTGTATTAGTAATCTCAGATAAAGATAATCAATTTAAATGCTTGGAACACCTTAGTGATTGCAAGTAACTGTAAACAAGGGGCAATGTAGATTTATTTCATCATAAACTTTAGTGATTGTTCATTTTTTTTTATTTTTTTTTAGATTTTATAATTTTTAAATATTTGTTTTAACTAAGTCGAACCTTCTGGAAAATAAAATAAAAATGAAACAGAAATACAGAAAATTAAACATTGAACACGTTCAGTCTGATGCTATCCTATTCCGACAAAACCGAATACGTGAGAGTTTCGTACATGCAACCTAGCCTATTTGACCTGCAAAACAAACACAATCAAAGTAAACTAGGTGCTAGCTCCAAGGGTTTAAAATAATTTCCAGATTGCAGACATTCACATGAAATAACCCAAAACAATGGCATGTATTTCATTTATAAATCTGAAATCTGAAAGGAGAAAAATAGAACGAGTTAAAATGAAGCATGCGAAAAATTTCTCATCCTTTCTTGCCCATAAAATGCAAATTTTTGAACAATTCTGCATTAAATAAATATGTCCTGTTACAACAGCAGAATCTCTGGTTTTTCTCAAAACCAGCAAAAGGTGGAAGAAAAGCACTCCACAGCAGGTCCAGAACGGCTAATCACCATCAACTCTGTGACACTGCTCGCAGCGGTTTCCGACCCCGTATCAATCTGTGCCTCTACGTTTTATACTTGCTGGCAAACTGCTTCTCCTTCCACGATGGTTCGTTTCATCTTCCAGATTGCTTCGTTTCACCTTCCCCGCCTTTCCATTGCTTTTGATTTTGTGCTCGAGATCTTCTCTGTGAACTGTAACGCCTCTGCAGCCCTTACACATGTATGCCACGTGTTCCGCACTTTTCTGCATGTTCTGTAACGGCCCCATGTAAATCGCGACCAAAAATAGCATGTAGCTTTGCTTCCTTGCTTTCATCGCGAAAACGCGACATGTCGCGATATCGCGACATTTTCCTGCCAATAACCCTATCCGCTTTCATGCACAGCGAAAATGAGACATGTCGCGATATCGCGACGTTTTTCTATCAGCAGCCTTTCTTGCCTTCATGCACAGCGAAAATCCGACATGTCGCGATTTCGCTACAAGTTTTCCGCACTTAGTCTCTTTTCAATAAAGTGTCACGAAATCGCTACCATTTTCTGCCCTCTGCATGGTCTTCACTTTCTGTCACGATTTCGCGACGTCTTTGTCTGGCTGGAACGTTTCCTCAAAAGTTGCGCGATATCGCTACGCCTTTGTGCCTTAGACTCTTTTCATTCAGGTGAACCACGATACCGGAACACGTAGCGATTTCGCTACGCTCTTTGCTTTGTTTGGCTTCATTTTCTGACTGTAGCGAAATCGCTACCATTTTACCCCTTAGGCCTTTTAATCCACCCGTGCCGTGAAAACGCGACGCATCGCGATTTCGCGATGCCTTTCGACTTATGCGCTTTGTGTCAGTTCTCGTCGCGATTTCGCTACACTGCTGGGCCTTATCGCCTTTGGCTCGGTTTTGTCATGATTTCGTGACCATTTTATATTTTATGCCTTCTGCCCGTTTGCAAGCCGCGAAAATCAAACACGTCGCGATTTCACGACGGTTCCGCCCACCTGCTGCCGTTGACTGCGTTGACCATGATTTTGCGACACGTCATGATTTCGCTACGCTTTTCTGCTTCGTGCCCCGTTTGACTGTCTTGACCGCGATTTTGCGACATGTCGCGATTTCACGACAATTTTCCATTCTACCTTTCTCTCTCCTCTCTGGACCGCGATTTCACAACACGTCACGATATCGCGACACTTTTTCATTTTTGCCAGCGACGGAGCAACATGTCGCGATATCGCGACACTTTTTCATTTTTGCCAGCGACGGAGCGACATGTCGCGATATCGCGACACTTTTTCATTTTTGCCAGCGACGGAGCGACATGTCGCGATATCGCGACAACTTTCGGCCGCGACAGAGCGACATGTCGCGATATCGCGACACTTTTTCTCCTTAGTGAAATTTTTGCTTTTTTCTTGATTTTTTTAGCATCTGGGCTACTGCAATTTTCTTTGAAAGCATGCAAAAAATGTGGGTCCCCAATTTTGGGGTGTGTTGTGGATCAGCCACAACATGTAGTAAAGATAGTAGTAATTACTTCTTAGCTAGGATATCTGATGCTCATGTTCATCCTGATCTAGATTCCTATGTGATAACCTATCACTAGATGAGAAGTGAGGAGGCTCTAACGGATAATGAATTTACCAATAGAGTGGTCAAAACAAGGATAATCATAATTGGGTCTGACTTATCATAGGATTATAAGGAAACTTTAGCAATTTTTTTATCAAAATATCACTTTGAGGAATAATGATGGATAATATGATTAAGATGAGTGGATCATCGGATATGAGCATTACAAAAAATTTTGCCATGAGCCCAAAGAAATGAAGGACACCTAATCCATATAGAATTTGAGGATGTGACTCACCTACTATGGAAAGGGGAGGACCGATATGACAACAAGATCGATGATGGGGATCCCAAGTATCGCATAGTAGCAAAGAGGTCATATAAGGAGATTGCAACCACTAAATTAAGAAATGAAATATTTAGATCATTTACCTAGAGGAGGTAGGGGAAGGACTTAATATTCTACTTTGAGATGGCCTAAACAACATGAGGAGGCAACACATGGACCCTTTAATTGGATTAGAAAAATGTAAGGACACAATGGAGGAGGGGGATTATTTCCAAACCTTATGGGATGATACCCACAAGGGTGACCACCAATGCATCAACAAGGACCAAGAATAATAGAAGCTAGAAGAGGCTTACCTCATAGAGAGGATGACCCAT
Organism: Wollemia nobilis; assembly: GCA_028583015.1. Classification (NCBI taxonomy): domain Eukaryota; kingdom Viridiplantae; phylum Streptophyta; class Pinopsida; order Araucariales; family Araucariaceae; genus Wollemia; species Wollemia nobilis. The sequence continues at coordinate 4,028,299 of JAQPPZ010005362.1, read as the reverse complement.
TTAATGTACAAAGAGATTCTATAGAAATTAGACAAGGTCATGGAAGACAAGTGTAAGGTAAATGACTTGCTGGTATAGGGAGAGTATGATTCGAGGAGGAGGCTAGTCAAGGATAACAAAGGACTCATTCACCAAGTTTAAAGGCTGATTTAGTTTATGGGGATAGAAGTAGAAGTTACCCCAATGAAAATATGATTGTAAGGGAATATTCATCTAATGGTTAGTCAAGTGGAAAAAGGAGAAGCCTTGAACAATAAAATTCAACTTTAAAAGGAGGAAATTGTGCAATTGCAAATCATACAACTTATAATTGTACAATTCCAAATTGTACAGATGGTACTTATACGATTCCAAATCATACAATTGACCAACAAGAGGAAGTAGATCATATAATTGACCAATTGGAGCCTAATTGTATGATTACGTGACACCCGATTGCATGAAATGAGGTGGTAGAACCTCCAAATAACACAATGATAGATGAAATCATACAAGTGAATGTCACTATATGATTTTCCAAAAGATAAGTGTGAAATTGGTAATTTTGAAAAAAAAGAATAATCTAAAAATAGAAAATTAATCTTGATTGTGAAAATTACTTAGGACATAGTTAATATGAAATATGGTTGAAAACAAAAATGACGACCTCTTTTGAAAAAAAAAAGAAAAAAAAAAAGAGAATGAAATATTAAAAAAACAAGAAAATGATAAAATTACATGCAAAAAGGGATGATTTGACAATCATCCATGTAAAAATCTAAAATTGCATGCAAAGAAGGCTAAGGTGGCATATTTTCATGCAAGAGGACATTTTGTTAAAAAAGAGGATGTCATGCAGATTTTTTTCACCAAATTGTACAAATTATAGGGTAAAAATAGGTGATTTCGAAGCAAGGAATTGCAGTACAAAATTTTTCCACAAAATGGGCATAAAAATAGCACAATTTCATCGAGTTTCTTGACCCATTTTAAAATTTACACTTTGAAATTCCTTGATTTAGAAAAAGCAAACTTCGGTGGAGCACCAGTGAAACAAAACTAGTTTTTTTTTTAAAAAGCAAGGTTTTCTTGTTAGTAAAAGTGGAAGTTATGGAAATTGCCTAGAAATAAAACCCTTAAAGAGGTATAAATTAAAAAAAAAAAACTATGGTTTGAGGTAATTTACTGTAAGTAATCAGACATTACCCAGTTTGGAGTTGTATTTTTTTAGAAAAAATTAAAGACGAAGCAGATATCTTAAAATCCTAATTACATGAAAATATGGCCATTGTAAAATAAAAAATACCTCAATTATTGCATGTGGAAAAGGATAAAGGAAAGGTTCATACAATAAATTGCACACAATACAAAGTAAATTGTACATTTGGATAATTGCACAGGTAAAAGTGAAAAATTACACAAGTGAACCGAAAACACACCAAAAAGAGGAAAATCATACAAATGGGATAAAGGGTGCAAAGTAAATTGCAATAATTAGATAATATGAATATTGTAGGGCAAGTAACAACCTAAAAAGTATATTTTATGATTTTGGTATGAAATTGTACGATTTGGAGAGAGATTGTACGATTTCAGAGCAAGATTGTGCAAATCGAAGCCTGCATTGTGTGATTTCAATGTAATTGCATGATTTCTAGAGCAATTGTATAAATACAAGGTGCCCTTGTTTTATTTGGAGTTGACTGTATGATTTTTGAGTGAAATTGTATTATTTGGAGCTTATATTGTATGTTTGGGGGAAATTGTACAAAATTAGAGTGTAGTTGTGCAATTTTAGCAACAAATGTATGATTTAGAGGAAGCTGTATGTTCAAGAATCACATGTACGATTGTGAGAAGTAGTATAATTTTTTTAAGCAGTTGTAAATTTTTTGGAGTAGTTGTATGAAAATTTGGCATATTGTACATTTTGTGATGCAATTGTCCTAAATTGCTAAATTGAGCACAAAAAGGGGTTCCACAATGAAGCATGAGGAAGAATTAGCACCAAGCGAGAATTCTAAGCTCATTTACAATGGATTGCAGCAACACGGGTTGAACGCTCCACAGGGCCACTACACAAAAGAGGTTCATGACCTAAACAAGTAGAAGTGACCTACCCTATGCAAGGCCAAGGATGAGCGTTTCAACCTCAAGGAGGATACAATTACTTTCCTTGGAGGGGAAGAGCTTTTAGGCCATGGAGGGGTCATAGGAATTGGTATGGTGGTAGGGGAAGGATACAACTACAATTTTATGATGTGGATATGGAATCACCTAGAGTACACCATAGGGATATTCACAGTGAGGTGCATAGGAAAGCTACCTCGAAGGAGAAAACCAAACTGCCTAGTGAAGATGAAGAAGGGTAGGTAGATATGAAGGATATCAATTTTGTGCAAATGATAGGTGACTTCTATCAGAAGTGGTGGAACAAAAATTATGACAAGAACCCAATGAAGATAGCATTAAATTGAGCCGAAGTGAGTGTGTTGGCACAAATTCCACCACAAGATAAGGTATTCTATAATGAATACTTGTTATAGATTGTATAGGCATATGATCCTAATCAGAATTGCACCTATGTGCGAGTTGGCAATTGAAATATCAAGGTGAAAATTTTGGCTACTACTTTTAGAAGGACATTTGGTTTGCCAAAGTAAGAGCACCCAATTAATAAAAATATTGTGGATACTATTGAGTCCCACAAATTAATCACCACATTAATGAAGATAAAATCCTTAATAGCTCATGGTGGCTACCGATTCCACCATGTTAAAAAAAAAATCCTCAATAGCTACAAAGGCTTTTGGTCTAGGAGGACAAGGAATAAAATAGAGTATGCTGAAGAGTAAGGACCTCATGTGTGTGATGAATTTCATGTCTCTATTATTGGAAGAAGCATGATCTTATGATATGCCAATCTGGATGGCACAATGTTTAGAAGGTATAACTTAGGTAATATAGTATGATTGGAGGACATACTTGGAACAATGAATGCAACAAGCATTGCAAAAAAGTAGGCTAAACTTTGCAATGAAATTCCACACAGTAGTTGTAATGTTGGATGTATTATCTCAAGTTGGCATCACATTTACTAGGCTAACACCACCTTGTGATTTGTTGGACTACCCTTCTATATTGTGATGGGTGAAGTCGATGCTGCTTCAAAAATTAACACCTAAAAAATCAAGATAGAATCCATAAAACCTAAACCTCCCTTGGTTGAAGAGTAAGAGACTTCATCAAACCATGAATTCCACCCTAGGAGAAATAGATAATCATAATTGCACTTGGATTATGATTCAGGGTAGTAGGAACCTGCACGACGGTTGCAGGGGTAGCCATTATATCAAGAGGAGAAGGTAGTATCACCAATATCCAGTCTTAGTGAAAATTGTAACACAAAGATAATGGGAGAAATGAAAGCATGAGGAATATCCTATGTAGAGGGAACTACACCCTTCACTCATTGACATATATGAGGTGCACTTAGATTTGGAGGACTTGGAATTGGATGACATTAAAATGTCGATGGGTATAATCTAGTTAGGAGAAGCGATGGGATCTCCTTCATTGCTTCAGCCCAATGACTTTGAATTTTTGGAGACTTCTAAACATTGGCTGGATAGAGTGATGACACCACCAATAATTAAAAGTAAGGAAGTGGTGGTAGCCTCATTGAATAATAAGAACCCATAGATAAATATCATAATGCAAGGTGGCAATAGTCAGTCGAGGGAGGATAACATAAGGCCATCATATAAATAATCTAATTTGATACCTATCTCTACAACAGTGGTCGAGGAGTAGTCAAATCCATAGGAAGAAGGATTGGAAACCACACAATAGGAATAATTGCCTAAACCACAAGAGGAAGTTAAGGTACTTGTGGAGAAACATAAGATGACAAGGTAAATCATTGATGTGGAGGATATCAGATCGATAGAATAGGAGACAGAGAGAATTTTGATACATAATTCACCATAGGAAGAGTTTGTAATGGGTCTAATCAAGTAAATGGGAGGAAGTTCACATTCGTAGGAGGAGGAAGAATAGGAAAGTACTCTACCACAAGAAAGGGCTAGAAGACTTCAAACCAACTTTTTTCTAAAGGTACCCCAATTTGGAATTCTAAAAAAAGGAGAAGATACGGATGACCAAGTGGACCATTTCTTGAAAAAAATTTGTGACATGTTCATAAGTACTCAATTGTAGTTTTGCATAGGTTTTGTTGGGCAACTAAAATAGTGGAGGGAAAAGACATTTACTGAGTTGGAGAATATCATGGATTGGGTGTGCAGTGAGAATTAAACACATAAAATAGCTTAGATTCATACACAACACCCATATCAGTTATCTAGGGGAGAGGTAACAAGAATGTTGGGAATGGCAGATTTACCAGGAGTAAGGACCAACTACCAAGAGTACCCATGGGTGTACTTGGATTTAGATACAAATTAGAGATGTCTACTAAACATGCTAGATACTGAGTATCGATGAGCATATCCAAAGTTGACCTTTATCCTTTGGAAATTAAATTTCTTAAGACACTGGATTGAGTGGTAGAGATTGGGTCTTGAGTAGATTCATCAGGCCAAGGAAGAAAAAAAGGAGGAAGTCGATGCAACTAGGAAATATATGGCTACAATAAATGAAGTATTAGAGTGTAACAAGACTAAAGCCAAGGAGAAGCTGAAATAGACTGATGCTACGATGAATGACATGAAACTTGCTTATGAAGAGAAACTATGCTTGTAAGAATAAGAGAAACAACTTAGAATACAACAAGAGGAAGAACAAAATAAGTGATTAGAAGAACATAAGGTATTGTTGTAACAATATGCAACATAGATCAAATAGTAAGAGGAGAAATCAAGTCTATACAATAAAAAACTCAAGCAACAAGAAGAATAAATGCCAGTTTAGAAAGAACAATTGGCAAAATAGAAAGACCAGTTGAAGGCATCTGATGAACAACTTCAACTAAAAAACCGTAATGTTGAGAAGATGAAAAAAGATACCATGCACTATAATTATATGATCATGGATCATAAGGCATAGTAGTAGGTGAAGGACGAGCGTATATTGGCCTATACAGCTAACTTGTAGTAGAGTCTTATTGTTATTACTGAGAAGAATGAGGAAATGGCTATTACAACTCAGATAGAGGTAGCATTGATAGAGAAGTTATGCAAGGGTGAAATCGAGAAAGAAAAGGAATTAGTATAGATTTTGGCTACTACAAAAAAATTAGCCAACAAGTATGGACTGAAGGATGTGGAGCTCAATAATTATACAACCAGGTTCCAAAACGATGGTGCCATCCTTTGCATTCAACTTGATGATCTTAAGCAAGAGAAGTCGACCAAAACTAAGACAACTAAGTTAGTGAGGACACCGACTAATGTAAAGAGGAGGGTAGATGTAGGCAAAAAACACACCTCCCAGAAGAAGAAGAAATAAGTTTAGATTTGCACAATTTTATCAAATGTATAGTTTTCATTAAAACATACAATGTAGGGTTTTCCTAATTGTGCAATTTAGGGTTGTAAACTGTACAATCGGGTGTAATTGTACAAATTCATAAATGTGCAATTATATGTGAAATGAAATTAAGTGAAATGTGCATTTAGGTTAATTTGATAATAATAAAATTAGACTTACGAAAACCTTAACGAAAGTTAGTTTTCTTAGGGGGTGGCAGTTGTGAATAATTGGTTGTCTAAAAAACTGCTTTGGAACGGCCTGGGCAAGCATTATATAGCCCCCCACTCAATTTTTAATGGTTTTTCATGGAAGTTGTCCTCTAATGTTTAATTATATTATTGTTTGGGATTGATTTTGTATCTTTTAAAAAGAAATATTAATATGAGTGCAACATTGTGGATTGTGTGTTCCTATGAATTTTTGTGTGCATGTTGATGGTGAATATATATTGTACATTATGTGCAAGTATGGCCAAGATGGTATGGCAAATGGAATAGGTTATACCAGAATTACACTATTGATAAACCCACAAACTATTGTGATACTGGAAAATCCACTTTATGCGTTATTGTTATTGTACTTGGACATTTATATTTTGTACAATTTTTGGAAATGATAATTGATACCACTAATCAAATATAGTAAATTATGGATTGCATGTTGGAATACTAGGTTAGCTATTGTACCTTAAAGGTATACACATATAGCTTTGGAAGGATCTTGAGTGTAAGTTGGTAAATCTACAACTATACATTTGTAGTGAGGGTTTTGTGAAACTGTACAATTGACAAACCAAACCGTACAACTGATCATTTTCCTAATTTGGAAGTGCAATTGCATAGTTAAAACTTGTCAAAGAAGGAAAATCAGGGTTTGAAAGAGAACATTTACAAAACTGATCAATTTGAATTACAAATTGACTTTCAAAAATTTGTACAAGTAGAAAATTTTATATTTCAAGGTATTGTACGATTTGGAGACCGTACAAGCAATTTTGTGAAGTTAATAACTCATTTAATAATAAATTGTACACTTGAACAATTTGGACCAAAGGTGTTACAAAACATTGGAAATTATTCCAAAACATCCTAATTCACCTCCCCCTCTAGGAATACTCCCCCCTATGCTACAATGCCTAACCCTAAAGCCCATGGCAGAGTCTAAGGCCAAATATTTCAGAAAGGAGTGGGTGTGCTACCAGTAAAAAAACCCAACAATATTTGTGAAGGTTGGCTCTCTAGATAAAATCCCAACCACTAAAGCCCTTGAAGTTGAGCATGTTTTGAATTTCTCGAGTGAAGAAGCCCCCAAAAATACCTAATCATGGAATATGGTGGAATCCTCACAATAGAGATCAAAGGAAAAAATCCATCATCTAGAACTGGTATTGGCTCTTCAGATCAGGTATGTACTCATATATCTAATGCCAACTCTTTTAATCCTCTTTTGAGTTTTTTTTTTTTTAGTGAGGATGTCATCCCCTCTGTGGACAATATATTTGGCTCCTCTCCATCCCTACTTCAAATCCCATCCTGATCCTCCAAAATCATAACTAAGCCCTCCTCCGTTAAATCTCCCTCCTTCTAAGAAGCATCTTGAATTGATTTGACCTAATGCTCCCAATGCTTCCCAGAATGTTGAATCTCAAAATTTTCCTATCCTTTTTTCTCTCATCCCTCCTAAACTTATTATGAGAAACCAAAAAAAAACTCAACTAATATGGGTAGTGATATAAAGAAAGGAAGGCCCTCTAAACAAGACATCAAATGAAAGGAGTCTAAAGAGGATATTGCAAATGAGACATAGTCAACCCTATGCTAGTACAAAAAGGAAAATATTAGCGCAACCTCTTCCCTTGAAGACAAACACCTAACCAAAAATCCCTCTTCTCAAAATAGGGGTAAAAAGCTTGAAATATTAGAGAGCAAAATTGTGAACCAAATTGTTGCTAGAGATGACTCCAAAGGGTTTGAGTGGCAGACCCTATTTGAAAGATGGCTGGAACCAGGATGCAAATGCCCAAATTGCAAGAAGCAAGATTCAATAAAATGTTGCCAAATATATCAAATTGTTAATGATCCCTCATTGGAGTTCATCTCAAATTATTAATCATCCCTCATTGGATTGTGAACTCCTTACTTCAATGAAGAAAAAATTAAGATGAGACAAAGAGTCAAAAGTCTTCCTATCTTCCCTTGAGTGGGATCTTCCCCTACTCCATTATGCTAACGTCATCCCGGATGAGTCACTGACACTCCTAGTGACATCCTCTGCTTGTAGCGATGATGTTTGAGGGCTTTCTCTTCTCAAATATTTTCTTGTTTGTTTTTTGTAGAACTCTATGAATTCCTTCTTTCATGTTGTTTTGTGGTCTCCTTTTGGAGACCCTCGGTTGTCTCTCTTGGTTTTGTCTCTTTTTCAAATTATTTTCTTCATTTTGTAAAAGGTTCAGGGACCCTTTCAAAACCTCTTCCACTAATCAATAAAAAAATAGTTTGTTAGTTAGAAAATATATATAATATTTTATTTTAATATTCTTGCTTGTACTACTTTCTTGTTGAGTTAGGGAATGAGTAAAATGGTACACATAAATTTTATAATAAATTAAAATTAATTTATAGTAAATATATTTTACTTATTTAAATATTAAAAATAATTATTTGATAAAAAGGTCAAAAATAATATTACATCTTTAAATATTTTGGTTTTTAAATTTTTATTAAAATTTTAGGTATAAATATAAGCTTTTAGATATATATATATATATAATTATTAATAATAAAAAGAGTAAAAATTTATAATAAATTAAACATTAAAATGATATATAAATTGTTAAATAAATATTTAAAATTCTAATGAATGAAATTTGTAATTAAATTTTCATAAAAATACAAAAATAAAATATATATTTTTTAAAAGTATAATTTCGTGAAATCTGATTAAAGTTTTAGTGTATCTATTTTTTTTTTTAAATTAAATCGATATTCACACATTGAATCATTATTATTATTTTTATTATTTTTATAAGATATAATGATTGAGGTTTCAACTTTGAATAACATATTAATTTTTTTTACATGGTGGAAATGGTAGCCACCATGATGATCCAAGCACACTGTTTATATTTATGGCCACCATAGTATTTTGTGTTGTCCACCTCAGAAGTTTCCACACAACACTTCACCTAGTTTACCCCCATAACCACCATGTCACATTCATTTTAAATATTTTACACCACTGAAAGCACTAGGAAAGGGACAAGCGTTGAGTCCATCAAGGCTCAAGATTTGAATCTTGGGCATCCATCTCCTTATGGGGTTTCACCACACCATTTGGTCTACACTATGGACCTACATATAAAATTATTTAATAAAACAAATATATTGGTATTATAATATATATTGGTTATGATGTTTTAACTTAATAAAGCTAAATAAATTTTCTTGTTTTTAATTTATTATAATACTTATTTTTCAAGTAAAAAAATGTTAATTTAGTAATAATTTTTTCTTTTAACAATATATATATTTTTTTAGTTTTCCTAAAATTGTGAATCTAGACCAGAGCTGGTTTTGCCTTTGTGCTTAAGGTTTTTCAGGTTTGGAGGTACCCCCTTCAGGTGAAGTATTGTGTATAGGTTGTGGAGTGGCCTATGATTGCCGATATGAGCCCTTGTGGACCCCTCCTTGCCCCCTAAGAGATCATTTGCAGATGTGGTTAAAGGAAAATATGATATGGAGGATGTCTTATTTAGAGGCTCAACCCTTGATTCTATCTTCTTTGCAGCAGTCAAGGAGTCATAAAAGTAATATTTCTAGGCAAGTGTTAATGTATGCCTCCCCTAGGTGGCCCTCTATCCTAAACTAGTGATTGATTAATTCTTGGTGATGGATAGAATTATCTATAGATGCAATCGTGATTTAATTTGTAATTTCATTGGCATAAGATCATATTTAGAATTTATGTCCTCTTGGATCCAAAAATTTAGGAGCCCATTGGGGATACCTCAATCTCTCTTATTAGAAATGGCTATTATATAGTGATTTTTTCAACACAAGCAGATAAAGACAAAGCCTTTGAGTTAGGGAGGAGAACATATGGGGTTGTGAGTCTTTTGTTCAACCTTGGAAGATAGGATTTGACCCTCATATGGAGCCCTCTATGATGGCTATTTGGGTTTTTATTTACATCCTACCCATGGAATACTAGTGTGAATCGATTTTTGAGAAATTGAAAAACTTCTTAGGGTGTTACGTAGGAGTTGTCAGAGACACGATGAGGGAAGACTCTACAGTTTATACCCAAATTTTTGTGAAGATGGATCTCAACCAACCTCTTCTAACTAAAATAGGAATTAACATGGGGACTTAACATGGATATAGTAGGTATAATATGAGGCAATACCATTTTGGTGTAGGATTTACCACAAACATGATCATCTAGCACACTTCTACCTAGAGAGCATCCATAAGGACCCCATATATCCAATAGAAACTACCATAAATAGCAATTTTTATAAGAAGAAATTTGAATATTAGCCCACAACCTTGAATGTTAATACCTTTGAGGAGATTTGGAAGCTCCAAAGAGAAAGAATAAGAAAAAGAGCAAGATAATATGCTCCAACCAGTCAACAAAGAGAAATATCAATGGGTATAAAATTCTTAACTCTCTATTTGATATGGAGGATGAGATCACCATAATGGATGAACCTCAGAAGGATCACCTTACCCCTTTAAGGGTTGAGAAAATTGTTCATCAATCATATTTATGGGTTGACCACTGAGCATTGATAAATCCAAAGAACTAAATCTTTAGAATGGTTGTAGTGCATAATGATGTTTCAATGAAAGATAGAGATAAGGATAGAGATAAACCTGACCATGGTATCCAAAAAATGGAGAAAAGGTTAAAAATCTATCAATCCAAGAGTTTAGGAAGAAAATCAAATGAGGAGAATTTGGCTAATGAGGGAGATCAACTAGTTAACCAAAGAAAGGTCAAACAAATTGACACTTACTGGAATTCTAGTTCCCAATGATTATCCAATATTAGAATATAGGAGGCCTAAAAAATATATCTCATCAAATTGTTGTTTAAATATTAATTAAAAATCACCAATTTAATTTTATTCTTCTTCAAGATACTAAAGCTTCTATTCAAAGGATGGATAACATTGTTAAGAAAATTTGGAGACTGGCTAAGCACATGGTGGTTGGATATTAATGGATTTCAAGGGGAGTGGTTACCTTATGGAATATTCTTCTTTGGATGGCTTTATATTACATTATTGGTTGGGGTATCCTAACCTCTCTCTTCAAGGGAAATATCTCTGATGATATTATATTGGTTTCTAATTTCTATGATGCTACGAATTTTGTGGAGCAATGTTACCAATGGTTAGTTTTACAAGCTAGTAGAACAAAAAAAGGAAGTAAATTGGTTAGTGGCAAGGTATTTCTATGCTAAACTTGATCTTAGGGATCAATAAGGGGGAAATATTTCTTTGGACTAGGGGGATAGATTTATGATTTCCACAATCAACTAAATCAATTTAATTGATGTATAACATGTAGGGTCTTTGTATACATGGACAAACAAACAAGTAGGACTAGCAAATAGGAAGGTCATGCTTGATGAATTTTTGGTTTTCAAAGAGGCCTTCTTTGTTGGTCTTTTAGGATGGAGATTCTTAACCACACTAACTCTGATCACTTTTATATTCTTTTGGAATGGAATTTGGGCCACAACCCCCCAGATCTTTTTTTTTAAGAAATTTTATATGGAATAGGAGGATCTAAAGGAAAAAATACACTTCTGGGGGGAGGAGGACCACCCTTCCCATGAGAGAGCTATGCATATTTTTTCCAAAAAAACCATCATGTCAAATCTCATCTCAAATTATGGAAAAGAAGTAGTAAATATAATTTTTAATCCCAAAAGGTTCCTTTGATGGCAAGGATGGAGGAGGTATCCATCTGCCATAGGATTAAATCAATAATAGAGGACTTAAAATATGAATATGAAATGGTCAGAAAAGAATTAGAGTCCATAGATAATCAGGAGGAAATATATTGGAAACAAAGAGTGAGAACCACTTGGTTGTTGGTGGGGAATTGAAACCCAATTTTTTCCATCGCTTCACCTCAAAAAGTAGATAAGGAAATTCTCTACCTTGACTTTAGGCCTCTACTGGTCAGGTGATGGACATCATACCAAGTATGCAACAAGCAACAAACCATTTCTTTGAAAAAAATTTGTTTTCCATAGTCTCCTTAATATTGTAGTGCAACAAGAGATTCTAAATTGTATCCCCCCTATTATTTTAGCCAGTAAAAACCAAGCCCTTTCTAATATAGTGGATAAGGAAGAGGTGAGGAGCATAGTTTTCAACATGAAGTTAGGTAAATCTCTAGAGCCCAATGGTTTTCCAATTTAATTATTTAATGCTTTCTCGGATGTCATAGATGATGATTTAACCAAGGTTGTTGAAGAATCTCGTTCAAATAGAACTATGCTTTGGGATTTGAACCATACTTTACTCACTTTGATTCCAAAAGTGGGGCATGCCTCCACTGTTGGATATTTTCACCCAATTGCTCTCTACAATGTGACCTATAAGATAATCACTAAGTTGATGGTTGAAAGGCTTAAGAATATTATGGAAAACATAATATCCAAAGAACAAGGGGGTTTATGGAGGGTTGTCAAATTATGGATGGGATTATTCTAGTCTATGAGGTTATCCGCTCAATGCAACAATCTAGTTAAAGAGACGTGTTTATTAAACTAGACATGTCTAAGGCTTATGATAGAGTCCCTTGTCAATTTTTGGATCAAATGCTTAAGAAATTTGTCTTCACTCAGGACTGGAGATAGGGGATAAGGAGTTGTGTCTCGATAGTTTCATTCTCTATTCTCATCAATGGCTTCCCTTTAGTCCCTTTCCATTCTTCCAGGGATATTCACCAATTTCTTTGTATTATTCTAGAAAAAGGATTGGTCAAATTCCTCTAGAGAAATAAGCAACAAGGAATTTTGGAAAGTTTGAAACTAGGTGAGGTGATGCTAAATCATATTTAATTTGTTAATGATATAGGTTTCCTTGTATAATCTAGCATTCATGAGGCTAGAACACTCGAAGCCATATTAAAAACCTACATGGATGCTATCGGCTAGTACGTGAATACGACCAAATCCAAGGTTGTTTTCTCTAATATGGAAAAAAGAACCTAGGATCATGTTCTTACCATTTTGATATTTACCTAGGGCTCTATTTCACTTAATTACCTAGGGTTTCCCCTTCATTTTAAGAGACTAAGGGTAACTAGTTGGAAATATTTAATGGATATGATCACTACTAAAGTTAATCATTGGACTCACCATTGGCTTACTTTTGAAGGAATAATGGATCTCATCTAATTGGTGATCCAAGCCATGCCTATTTATAAATTTTCCATCCTAGCTGCCCATATGGGATTTCTTAGAGAGTTGGATTTTATGAGAAATTTTTTGTGGGATGGCCCAAGGATGGGTAAGAAGTTGGATCTTGTTAGTTGGGATAAAATATATCAACTTAAAGCTCATGGAGGTCTTGGTTTTCATAAAGTGTCTTTAAACAATTAAGCTTTTTCTATGAAGCTCTATTGGATATGGAACTCCAACCATGAGGTATTTTTAGCAAAGTCATCACTAGTAAGTATTTGGGTTATATACCCCATCAAGAAGTTGGTCACACTCTTCTGAGGGGCCCTGACTCCATTATTTGGAAAGTCCTAAAAGCTGGAAAATAATTGGCTAAACCTAGGCTATTCTATAAAATAGGTAAAGGATAGAAAGCTAATTTTTGGGACCAATATCCCCCCTTAAGATGCATCCTTTGCAAAAAATCCTCAAAGGTAGAGTATTGATTAAGATGGATTCCTACATTAATTCTAGGTAGGTTTGAGATTTCTCTTTCTTTCAGTTGAAGAGGTTGGAAGAATGATTTGTTCCTATCCCTTTTCACCAAATGCTTTTTATTTATAAGATCCTAAAATATATGTTTCTTATGATAAAATATAAAGAGGATAGGATCACTTGGATCCTTGGTAGTTTAGGTGTTTTCACTGTCCATGAGGGTTATAATGCTTTGCTCCCTCCTCCACTGATTCTATGGGATGCTCCTAAGGATAGAGTTTGGGTGGCTAATTCTTGGGCTAAAATAAATTTCTTTGCTTGGAAAGTGATGCATAGGATTTGCCTAACCTATGTTAACCTTATGAAAAGAGGCTTGATGGCCCCTCCAAGTGCATTATGTGTAATTCCTAGGAGGAGATGATTGATCATTTGTTTTTTCTATGTGATTTTTCCAAATAGTTGTGGAAAATGTGGATAAACCTCTTTAAGGCATGCCTAAACTTTTAGGTGACTCTTGCTAATAAATGGGAGTTCTAGAAACAAATAAAGTTTAAGAATATTTTCATTCAACTAGGTTGGTCCCTAGGCCCAAGATTCATTTGGTGGAACAATTGGCTGGAAAGAAATTCCAAAATTTTTATATAGGAGTTCAATCCAATGGAGTTGGTTTGAAATAAAATTGTTACCAAGGTTTTTGAAACTATTAGATCTCATCTTAGGGATCAAAAAATCTTGGATAAAGAGTTGGCTCCCAAGTCATAGAAGTTGGGATCATGATAGCCCCCTCTCCCAAGTTGAAAAAATATCAATTTTGATGGTGCAACTAAGGATAACATGAGGTATACAGGCATTGGTTTTATCAAAAGAGACTTCAAGGGGAATTTCCTTGATTGAGAGTTGGAGGACCTTGGAATGACTACTAACAATCAAGCGAAAGGGTTGTCTATTAGTCAAGGTTATCTCAATGCTTTGGAGAATGGGGTTAGAAGGATCATCATTGATTCTAACTCACAAATAATGGTGGGGCTCCTAGATGCTATTAGGAATTTCAAACTAAGGGATTGGAGGATAAGAAACATTGTGAGCTAAATTAAATTCATTTGGAAGCAGTTTGAGGATGCCATTCTATTCCATGTTGATAGATAAAATAATGTTGCATCTAAATTTTTGGCTAAACATGATAATGAAAGTCTGGTTGGTTGCATGTTGAAATAATTATCAAAATAGGGACACTTTTGAATGGTTGGAGGTGAACCAAATTATTCTTTGTTTAGCTAGAAAATACTTATGCAAATATGAGGACAAGTCTCAAGTCCTTGATAAGGATGAATTATTCCTAGACTGGTATCTTTATGAAGTTTGTTATCTTTAGACCCTAGTAGGGGTAGATTTTGTAGTCAGTGCAGCAAGAAAAAGCTTCCATGGCCCCCTGGGATTAAAATGTTGAGTTTTATTGGTAGTACCCATGGGAAAATGGAGGATGAATAGTTATTGGTTGGGTTTTTTGCTGCCTCTTGCAACACTCTTTGGCCCCTTTTGGGACAACATTGGTGGTGCTTGTAGGACTATCAAGCCTGCTAGGTTTCTTTGGATCAACATAAAGAAAAAGTGGGATCATGGTAAGAGTTTATGATTTTTATATGCTACTTAGTTTTTTATTATTTTTCGAGATGTTAATCCGAGATTTATTTTTATTTTAGGGCTTTCCAAAAGTGGCAGACCTAGGATTGTAATTTGATCTTGCCCTTTTAATAAATTTTTTAACCTTAAAAAAAATAATGTTTGACTTTTAAATGTACCACTAGAAATACATATTTCATAATATGTATAAAAAATTCAAATATTATAAATAAATACCTTATGGATTAAAACTAATAAATTTATATATGAAATGTTTTGTGATATATGATTAGTATAATAGCAATAAATAACCTCCTTATCATAATGAAAAATTTCAAATAAAAATATATTTATGCATATATAAATCTATGCCAGTTAAATTGCATAGATAAATTACTTAATGTAAATATATCCAAGTTGTAATTAGTATGATAGTAATAAGGTAGCATGCAAACCCTATACTAAAAATTTGTTTCATTATTCAATCAAATATCCAATCAATCCATTTTAAGCAACAATATTATAATATTAATTCAATAAATTATAATTAATATTATTATACAAAATTTACAACCTTATATGGTCATGTATTTTAATATTATTTTATTGAAACCTTTCTTTTATATTATGCTTCAAAATTTTATTTACTAAAAGCATATTTTATTATTATTATTTATATTTAACTAATAAAATTAAACTAAAAATATCATATTTATTTTATATCCTATTTGAAAGTAATACAAGCTTAAATACTTTAAAAAATTATTAAATATTTTTGTTATATATTAAAAAAGAAGAGAAAACCTTTATCATATTAAAAAATAATCAATAAAATAAACTTTTTTAAACTTTAAAAGAATTTATTATGATGTAGTTATTTGATATCTAAATTAAATTCATTGATAATATTAAATTAATGATCTCTTTATTTATGTGAGCCAAGAGTGAGTGGAGCAACAATTGCAAGCATGGGCGTTTAGCTGAGAGTGAGTGCAACATTTGTTTCTCACACTTGCATTCGCTTTTAGTTGCACTCACTCCTAGCCTATGCTCACACTCACTCCCATATCGCACTCATACTTGCGCTCATTTTTGCACTCACTCTCGCAATTGTAAGTGCAATAAAACAATGCCTATGAATAGTAAATCTAACTTATGAAAATTGATTCCCTCATCATACCCCCTGACTCAAAAAGCATTGGAATCCAATGCTTTTACAATAGGAGTGGAATGATGAGTCATAAAATGTTGCATACATATCTCATAATTATTCAAAATAAGTTCACATAAGCCTCAATATATTGGTGTAGAGAAACATAGGGAAATCACTTGCTTACCAAGTAGGGAATAAGGACGATGAGAAATTACCTACTACATAAGTTGTGGATTTTGTTGAACATATAGAACCTATGAAGATGGTATTGAAGGAGGCCACTAAAGTACACAAGGTGGAACAATAGGAGGATTAGAAGGAGCAATAGGAGGAGGTACAGATGAAGGAGAAGGAATGACCTACTTAGTAGCAAAAGCACGAATGTCCTTAGACCAAGAGACTAAGGTAATCCTTGGTGATGATATCAAGAATTTGGATTGTGGAAGATTACGAATAAGAAATGTATTATTCTTATGATGCACGGTGTATGTTTTGTGAAAATCATCATACCTTGCTCACTTATCGTATTGATAGGGTTTGCCTAAAATCATGCCACAGTAGTCCATGGTAGTCATGTCATAAGTGACTTTATCCACATAGTTTGGACCAAAGGAAAAATATATAATATAATGTTCTATGATTGGAGAGTCTGAATACTCATCCTTCCATCCAAATGAATATGGGAAAGGATGGGGTTTTATAGGAAATTTGAGCCTATCAACTATGGATATAGCAATGAGATTGGTTTGTAATCCATTATCAAAATGCAAGTCACAAAATAGTTGTGTAGAAGATGTGCTCTTGTGACAAATAAACTATCACGATTATGTTTGTGGTGCATGAGGATCACATGGTTGAGTTGACCCTGAAGTTATTCATAATCCCTAGCCTCACTTACCACATCAAGGGGCTCATCTTGTGGTGCCTCCTTTATAAGAAATTTATTCTTCTTTCAAAATCACTTAGACTCAGTATGCCCTCGTCTCTTAAAGTTATTATAAAACTTTTTACCATTAAAAGAAGAGGAAGAAGAAGATGAGGGATAAGGAGTATAAGAAGAAGATTTTTTTTCCTTTTCTAATTTGTGTGGTTACTATTGCAATTGTTTGGATTCTTTGGAGGCACCGAAAGAGTGAGATGCACTTGACTTAGTAGCAATTTTCTCCTCTTCAAGTTGTGCTTTATTGTACACTTCATTCAAAGTGGTGCAAGGTGTATACTTCAACTCCCTAAAGAGTGGATCTTGCAAGCCACTTTTAAATTTATTGATTAGTTTTGGAGTTGAATCTAGGATTCCATTTAAAATACTTAATTTGTTAAACTTTCTAATGTAGTCTTGGACACTCATGTGGTATCCTTACCTCCAACAAAGCCATTGGAATTCAAGATCTTCAAAAAAATTTGATGGATAAAAGGTTTTTTTCAATGCTTTATCTAAGTCATCCCAAGTGTCAATGGTATCCTAAGTGCTTTGGTGGTCCTGTATCAAGACCTTGACAGTACCTAAAATATTGAGCTTGGTAAAGAAGAGTTGCTCATATTTTTGAATTTTACTATACTTGCACCATGTATCCATATAAAGAATATAGCTATTGAGGACATATGGATCATGAGACCCATCATAAATTTTAACCTCATATTTTTCTTGAGAGCAATGGTCAAGGGTTGGACTAGATCTACTAGGCCCAGTTATATTTTAAATCTTATCAGCCAAAAGGCTAGCAATTGCAGCTATTGCAGCCATTTGCTCTACCAAATAAAAAGCTATTTGACCCCTTGTGTAAGCTAGGAGGGTTACCAAGTTGTCTCAAGTACAATAGTTTACCTCAAAGGGAAATTACAATGGTGCTATTTTTCAAGAACTTATTATGTGCAAAAATGGCTCACAATTTTGTTGCCTTGTAGGTAATTACAAACAAATTTCCCCAACTTGGTGAGGTCAAAAAATTTGTAAAATTTTTAGCCTTCTAGGCTTTACAATAACCTTCGTGTGAGGTTTTAAATTGCTAAAATTAATGCAATTTAGTGTTTAATTAAATAATTAAACAATATTAATTAATTTAACAATCTAATTAAGTGAAAATTATATTTTATACCTTTTTTGAAGGTATGGGGACTAAATGTTAATTGTTAAACCAATACAAGGTTGGAAAATCGATCAATATTTAGTAAGACTATCAAGTGGTAAGTTTTTGCATCCTCATTTGATGTAGTGACCACCACACGGGGTCGTTCCTAACCACTACATGGTGGTCGGACTAAATAGAGGACCTCCACATTTTTAAGACCTTCAAAAGCTCTCCATATTAAATGTGGGATAATTCTATGAAGTCTACGAATGACTACATTCCCACCAAATGAACCTATGCAAAAAATAATAGATGTCTAGCCTAGCCATGTTGGATGCGAGATATCACTAAAATTACCCAATTGAAGCAATCATGTAAAAAACATATGGTCACAATAGTCTAAACCAAACTTTGCACAATAACTACATCACATACAAGAAACTACACAACAATATCTTCGATGATGTGGGTGTAGCAACCCTGGGATGCACACACTGCTCTTTTACTCTACTTGCAATGTTATTAAAAACCCAAGATGAAATAGAAGACAATGAAAAATCATATAACACAAAAATAAAAAATATGGATCTCTTTATTTGTATTAAAACTTGATTACATGTCGATCCCTCTTAGGGATACCCATTTCGATACAATAAGGTTACAAATAGGAAAAGAGTGCCCCTTTCACGAATAGGTGGTGCACTTTCAAAAAGCTTCCCAGTTCTGCACATGGAAATGTATGAGGCCTTACAAATGCCTCCTTATCTAGGTTCATTTCCTAGAGGGATCCCTTTTGCTCTCGTATGTTGCAGATTCCATCCGATGAACCTGTGGCCTTGTAAGCAATGAAACAACAACACATGCTTAGATGTTTGAGAATGCCTCCCTGGATGAGGTTGTTAGTAATGAATATAAAAAATGAAAGCAAATGCAAATTAGACTAATGCTATGAATGTGAACAAATGAAATGATGCTATGCTAATGATATGCTAAACAAAATAATGAATCTAATGTCTAAAACCCTAAGCTAAGCCTACGGGTCATTGTCCAAGACAACGGCCGCTAAAGTGACTCTCGTTCTATTTTCTCCAAAGCTATGGACCAAAGCTTGCATATGTTGTTGAAATAAGGGTTGCTATGCTCTTTAATCTTTCAAGCCTTCACCATAAACATAATCTCCAAGGGAACTCTCCAAGTCTCGAAAGCTCTCCTCAATGACCAAGATCAAAAAAATATGTATATGTCCTCTCTCAATAAAATATGTCTCTCTCTATGTGTCTTTTGGTGCTCTTAGGCTTGCACCTTTTATAGTGTGAAACCCTAGGTCTATGTCCAAGCCCTAGGAATGAATTTCTCATGCGTAGTATAAGTTAGCATGAGAAGCTTCTTGTCTTTTCTATGTTTGGAAGCTAGTTATCTGAAATATAACTACCAACTTGAGTCTCTTATACGAACTGGTCATTAGCATGAGAAGCTTTTGTCCTTTGTTTATGCTTGGAGGTCAGTTAACTAAATTTTAAATGCAAACTCAAGTCTCCTATGTGAACTGGTCATGAAAAGGAATGCAAAGTTACTCCCACTCACCTTTATTACATGCAGACTGCCACTTCCACCCGTGATTAGGCCTATTTGTTGATAAAACTACTTCTAGGGTTTAGCCATTGTCATCTACAGTTACTAAGATCTGGCCACTATCATCTACAGTGGCTAAGGTATGGCCACTCTAGTCTTGAGCGGCTAGGATCTGACCACTATTGGCTTGAACGGCTAGGCTTGGATGGCTTGAAAAGGCCCCAAATGCGTGGCGATAACCACTGTTTATGCTTGGAAAGTCCAATATTATGTCTTATGATCTTATGAATGTGTCTATGTGAGCAGGTCCCCTAAGCATGACATAATTTAGGTGTCTACAGATGCCCCTTTTTGTGACGTGTTGTGTGGAAAACACAATGCTAAGCAAAAATGTAGACTAATATTCTTGTAGGGTGTATGGTGATCAATGGTCTAATCAATGCCGAATGGCCCAATCATGCAAGATGGCATACATCCCTTGAATCATTGCCTCAATGTTCGAAGGACTTAGCTCAGTGGCTTGGGCATGTTAAATTGCACTCATTCCTCAAACTCAATCGAGTAGCTTCAGTTGCTACAACAATTTCGACTGGTAGGAGAGCTACAATTGAATATGTCATGTATGCTTACGTTCCCAACAAACAAGAGAAATTTGTGATTGTTGTATGCAATGATTCATAGGATGAACATGATTTTGTTATGATCGAGTGATATTTTGTTGATTTTGATTATTATTATGTTGAAGTTTTGAACTACTTATTCACATAATGAATTGGTGAAGAAATGACAATGAATGAAGTGACAAGTCACTTGACCAATATGACTAATCTAGTTCCTTTCTAGCATTTGTTGCTTTTAATGGGAAATCCCACATCCAAGTGTGATTCCAATTGTTTATGATAATCATCCATCCTTATCCCGAGGAGCGGTCCAACTATCAATAGCTTTATTAGGGAGTTAGGATGAGTGATTCTATTTATGTTTAGATTGTATCACTTTGGCTTAATGTTTTTGATGTCATAGGGGAATTAGGATGATCCTTTCACACCCATGGAGCAGTCTGACAATCTTGGTCTTCTTCGGGATTGAAGGGTGGCACATCATAATTCCAAAATGATTTGTTTTTGCCCCAAGTGGCCTTATGGTTATCTACTCATATCATTGAAATACATGGAGTGCAAATCGTTGCAATCACCGAGTGGATAGAGTAAGTAACTAGTTATGAGGCCTACCTAAGATTGTGCTTTTATGTGATTTTTTTGTTATTTTGGTCATTAAGATGACTTCAATACATCAAAATGTGTATATTTATTATTTTTGTATGATTTCTCAAGTAGAAAACCCTTTTATTTTGATATGTGGATCTGGCCGCTGTCAGGTCCAGCGACCTCTAAGTTCTTGCTTGTGGCCGCTATCGCCTTGAGCGACCATGAATTTATGTCCGCTGATGTCAGTAGTGGCCAAGGCGTAATTAAATAAATATAAAATTTGCATTTTCTAGGGTTTGACCTTTCATTTTCACTATTGAAGATTCACTTTTTAGAGCTCTAGTGTGATAGCATCGACTGCGACTTTCGAAGCTACCTGTGTCGAGGACATGGCTGCACAGGGTGAGACATCAATTGTTGGAGGAGTCAGAGCTTCTCAGGTATTTATATTTTTCAAAACCCTAGCTCTCTTTCCCTTTATTTGGTTAAAGTTGCACCTCACTAAGTAATCGATAAAATAACCTCACTAAACCTGTTTGGAAATGAATCAAAACTTGTAGCTAGGTCTAGCTTACTTTATGCTTTGGTGGGTTAGTCCCCAATTTTGATTTTGCTTTTCTACTAGTGGCTTTAGCCTAGGGTTTTTTGAACTTTTTGTTATTCACCTGTTGCTGCCATGTTAACCATTTTTTAACTTAGCTTTGATCTGATGCCTGCGTGGGAATTTACCTTTAATTTTTTTTTGTTTCCCCTCTCTTTGCTCTTCTTTATGGCATTTTGCAATATTTGGATTTTTTTATTCTTTCTTGGTCGGGGTTCACGGGTTTGCCATGTTGCCCCTTGATCGTTGTCGCTCAGAGTAGCCGGTTATGAGCTGCTGTCACTCAGAGCGGCCAGGTTTAAACCCCAACGGTAAAAAATTTGACCGTTGGGTCTTGGCTACTATTGTCTCCAGTGATCAGGTTCCTATCGTTTTAGGTGACAACGACTAAACCCTTAGCCATATTTTTGTCCTTTTTATGATTTTATTCAAATAAATTTTTATTTTTTTGTTCTTTTTAAAAGTTTTGAACCACTCTTGAGCTTTGTTCTGCCCGACTATATGCATTTATCCTTTGTTTTTTCAGACTTAGGAGTGTTGATGTTGTTATACTTTTTTTTATTTATGCCTTAGACACACTGTAGTTTATGTTTTATTCTCATTTGTTATTAGATCCTCTGCTTGGGCTCGGGACCTAAAGCTCCTGCTTGAGCTACTTCCTATATTTTATGACACAGACTGGGTGTGGTTCAAAGCCCGCGGGTTACAGTATGCCATTAGGCTACCTTACATTATAGCATATCAGGCTTACCTTATGGCCCTAGCCCATCACTGGGACCCACAGATTAATATGTTCCACATCCCAACCGATGAGATGACCATTATGCTGGAGGATGTATAGAGGATCTTTCAAATTCCATTTTATGGGGTGGCCATTGTCTCTTCGGACCTATTGATCAGGTGGTTTTTTATGCTCAGGTGTTTAGAGGACACTCTATGGAGGCCCTATGAGACACCAAGTCTGGAGGAGTGTCTATTAGCCACTGGCATGAGAAGCATGTTTTTACGGTGAGGCATGCTGTATTGATTATGGTTATCAACAATGTTCGTATCCCAAACTACTCGGGTTTGAAGTTCTCATGGAACCTTTTGGCTATGGTGTAGGATCTATTGGATAGCGAGGAGCCTACCATCTATGCATGGGGTAGGTTGCTATTGGCTCAGTGCTATGATGAGTTGTACCACATCCACTGATGAGGATGTGTCAGCATTACCTACATCTTGCTCCTACATGTTTGGGGATGGGAGCATATTAAGTTAGATCACCCTAAGGGGCTCCCAGTTGAGATTATAGTGATCGATGCTCGAACATAGTGCTATGTTGCTAGATGGGCTTGAGAGCATGAGGAGTGCAAGAGCCACACTTTTGTATGGGATCTATCCCATTATACTGATGCTTTTACTAGAATTTTGGTCAAAGATTTTGTATGGCACCCTTACCATGAGTGTCCTGCTTGGGATGATCCAGCTAGCTTTAATGCCAGGACACGGTACGAGCGATGGCTCGTTGGTCGTAAGGTTACCATCCAAGAGTACTACTCTTGGGTTATTTTTTAGTACAAGTTGTAGCAGGATGTGCCCCTGGTACCATTCTTGTACAGGCACCTCACAACAGAGAGGGACCTACCTCCATGGTAGATTTTAGAGCTTTTGAGATGAGGAGGATACCCCAACTATTGACCCTAGAGTGGCTAGGGGAGTTACAGAGGCATGCACTTAGTGGTGGGGTGATCGGATGTGGCATGGTGTTGATAGCCTAGGGCACGAGGATGATGGTGGGGTTGATGGTGCAGATCTAACAGGATGTAGAGTCCAAGCTAGGACTGAGGTATGGGTCCAATCAGCAGAGCAAGTGGTAGTGGAGGATCCTGATGTTCCTGAGGAGGAGGAGGAGTTATATCCCAAGGAGAGAGACTCTCCTTTGAGAGCATAGCTACATGAGGCCGAGGCTGAGATTCAGGTAACTAAGAGCTAGGTACAACATCAAGATGCTACCATTGAGCAACTCAAAACATAGATATAGAATCTACAAGCTACTATTGGGAGTGGCAGTGCTAGGATATAGTTTGTTGTTCCTCCTTATACACAACAGGAGGTTCCAGTGGTAGGTTTAGGAACAGATGTGGGATAGCTTCAGTATTTTTTGGATGAGTATGAGGAGTGGATATGGGGACATGTGGATCACATCACCATTCTTCAGATGCAGCTTAGGAGGCATGGAATTGTCCATAAGGAGCCACCCAGTGTGGGTGGTTCACAGGTCAGTGGGTGCTCCACCTCAGGGTAGCCTTCCACCCATCCTATCTAGAGGATCCAAACTTGGACAAAGAGACCGACAGGTTCACATCATTTGAATCGCAACACCGCCACAAGGGGAGTGGCACTAGAGGAGGTGATGCAGAGGGCTCAGGCCTAGTATTTGGTTGATGCTTTATTTAGACCTTGATTCATTTTTTAGGTTGACTGACCTATATGACTATAGCCCATGGATATTTTTGTACATCGATGGACTTGACACACATACTTTTATGATATCTTTACATTATGACTTATTATGTGTATCGTTTATTGCTCATGTTTTTGTTGTTATTTTGTTTTATGATATGATGCAATGATGGTATTATGTTGACTTTATGAATATGTTAGATGATAGATGATATTGAAGATGCTTAGATTAATGTGTAGATGCTTATATGATTTTATGATATGATGCGATGTATTTTGAATTATGATAAATGGTGAATTCATGGTTGTATGCAAATGAAAATTGCCTACATGTTTTATGATGTGGTTTATGGATGATTAATGACTTGTTTTTATGGATATGATGTTATTGTTAAATGCATGTTTTAATTTTGCTTTACTTGTATGCATCTAACTTATGTGATGGGATGGTATAAACAAACCTGTATGCTCTAAAAACTTAAAACATAAGGAATGCACATGACATTTGACAATTTTAATGGGTGATACCATAGAAAGTAAAAAAATAATCATGAATTTAAATAATCACTCTTATCATAAGAATTGATTAAGTATTCATATATGAGATGTAATGGTGTGTAATGTATTTTCTTAATAAGTTTATGTAAATTAAAAGATATAAAGTAGTAAGTGGTTGTCTATATACTATTTCTAATATGTATGTGGTATCTGTCCTACGATGTTGATACCCCCTAATTTATAGAATATTATAAAGAAAGTGATGGTGTGAATGATGTTATGATTTGTTGCTATGTAAGAATTTTTGGGGCTTTCCGAAGATTCAAACACTCTAGTTACCCTATCAATAGTTGTCTACTGACCACTTAGATTTTTGAAAAGTAAGGCTTTTACCATGGACTTGGTTTTTCATGATATCTATGTGTGTAAGTGATTGTATATTTTGAGATAGAATTCAAGTATTTCCTCCGATGTTAGGCGGGATTCTTTCAGCCCATTGCTAAGATTAGGGATCCTCAAGTGTTCATCTCATCCTTATGTTGGACTTAGTTGGACTATACCACTAGGCAATATTGGGTTACCTAAGCTAGTTCATATACATTCAAACATTAGTCTACACAAATGCATGAAGCAATTGTAATATACATATCGTCATGTGTAAGTATTTCTCCTTCCAATTTTGTACAATGCTGAGAATTCCAGGGATTCAAGCGTTATTCCCTTTTGACTTCTTTTTGGCTTTGGATGTTTGCTCATATGTAGTGATGAAAATCACTATTTATTTTGATTGATTTTTATTTTAGCTAGGATTTCTTTAGTGATGATAACCACTATTTATTTTGCTCATATGTAGTGATGAAAATCACTGTTTATTTTGTGATTGATTTTTCTTTGAGCTAGGATTTTTTTTTATTTTCTGATTTGATTATTGGATTATTGCTTTGAAATATAGACTGTATGCTTGGCCTTTTGAATATGTAATTTGCTTTGGTATTTTGCTTATTTTGATGTAAGCAAGGGATTTTGATAGGGTAAAGCTTGTCCTTTTGCCAATTCTCAGCACCTTTAAACCGGTTGCACAAGGGGATAAGCAAGGAAAATCGTTTTCGCTTAAGGTAACCTAGACCGCTTTGCAACTTTCATATTTTCCTTGTACCAGCTAGGATTTTAATGTTTCAATTAGTGACGGGATATTGAATATCCAAGGCATTATCACAGCTAGACCTTACCTTCTACTAATCATAGTTGTTTTCCACAAAAGTTGATAATATCACTAGGTGTGGTTGATTAACCGAAGAAACCTTAGTATATTATGTATAGCAACAAATAATGGTTGTGTTGAAAAACACAATTATACACGTGTTGATGGAGGTATGGATTTGAATTATTTGTGAGAAAAAATGTGGCATCACTTTATGACTCTCATGACATATGTAAATGCAATGGATATGAAAATGCAATGCAATTATGTGGATGCAAGCTATGAGATGCAATTGTTTTTGTATTTTTGATTTTATGTTGTTTTTGTATTTTTGCTTAATTTGACCAAAGGGCTTTAAGATGCCTTTGGATATTTTTTTTTATTTTGACCAAGCGGATTGGGTACCCTTGGAGCATTTTTGGTGATTTGATTTGATTTGACCAAAGGTATTTAAGATGCCTTTGGATCTTTTATTTGATTTTGACCAAGCGGATTGGGTACCCTTGGAACATTTTGATTTGAATTTGACCAAGTGGATTAGGTACCCTTGGAGCATTTTGATTTGAATTTGACCAAGCATATTTGGTACCCTTGGAGAATTTTGATTTGAATTTGACCAAGCAGATTTGGTACCCTTGGAGCATTTTGATTTGAATTTGACCAAGCGGATTGGGTACCCTTGGAGCATTTTTATTTGAATTTGACCAAGCGGATTTGGTACCCTTGGAGCATTTTGATTTGAATTTGACCAAGCAGATTTGGTACCCTTTGGAGCATTTTTGGTGATTTGATTTTTATGCATATTTGAATGTTTTTGAATTTTATGACATATTTGAATGTTTTTGAATTTTATGACATATTTGAATGTTTTTGAATTTTATGTGTGAAATGCCTTTAGGTGAATGATATTGAGAGGTTTAGGCTCTTCAAAACCATCTAATGATATAAGGCGATATGCTCCAGGCCCCATTCTTTGTGAAATCATGTATGGGCCTATCCATTTTTTCGTGAACTTGTCTCACAGGTGCGACAACAAATTTGAATTTTGTTGGTTTTCTTTGAGCACTAGATCTCCAACCTTGAATTCCCTTAGGTGGACTTTACTATTGTAAGCTCATTCAAGGCAATCTTGGTAAACACAAAGATTCTCTAAAGCATTTACTCGACGTTCATCAAGAAGCATCAACTAATCAAGGTGACCTTACCACGCGACATCATCATCTATGAAGTCCTTTAATGCTATGCGTAGAGTTGGAATTTCCAACTCTAGTGGCATGATGGCTTCAGTGCCATATACTAGTGAAAATGGTGTTGCCCTAGTGGGCATTCGTATACTAGTCCTATATGCCCATCGTGCAAGAGGCAACTACATGTGCCAATCCTTGTGATTGTCTTGCACCATCTTCCTCAAAATAGATACTATTGTTTTGTTTGAAGATTTTGCTTGCCCATTTGGTTGTGGATAATAAGGTGTTGAAAAACTATGCTGAATATGGTATTTTTTCATTAAAGCACACATATTTTTGTTTTTGAAAGATGGCCCATTATCCGATATTATCTTATAAGGGACCCCAAAATGACTTATGATATTGTGGAGTATAAATTCCGCAATCCTTGGTCCATTTTTTGATGTTAAGGGGATTGCTTCCACCCATTTAGTGAAGTATTATGTGGTTGTTATGATGAATGTGTGTTGGCCTGAGGACAGGGGTGAGATCTTCCCAATCAAGTCTAGTCACCACTGCGAGAATGGCCATGCTGTTTGGATGGGCTTCAAGGCTTGCAATGGCAAGTGCGTTAGATTTGCATGATACTGGCACTTACTACATTTCTTGAAATACTCGCATCAATACTTTTTCATTATGAGCCAATAGTAACCCATTATCGAGATGCAGTTAATGATGGCCATGCCATTGAAATTCCCTTCACATATGTCATTGTGAGCTTGCGAAATTGCCCAGGATGCTTCTTGGGGCTCAAGACAATGGAGTAATACTCCATCATATCCTCGTCTATAGAGGATTTCTCCTAGCAATATGTATCTTGTTGCTTTCTATTTGAACGCTCACCTTTTAGTATGCGACAAACCTTGAGGTACTATTCCAATTTTTAGGAAGTCCCATAGTTGGGAAAGCCAATCCTGATAAGCCATGGCTTTTATATAAAAGAAGGCTTGCTTTTCTTATATTTATGAGCTAGTGAATGTAGATTGAGGAACAAATCTATGGTGTATGGTTACACCACACTCCATAGGTCCTTGGGAAATCAAATACCCCCAAGGTACCGTTTGCAAGAAATATTTGGCTGTGAAGGAAAAATCCTAATTTGGCTCGATGTTGATCATGTTGACTAATTCTTGATTGTCAAAAGCTTCACGGTGTATTTTTGAGTGCGAAAGCACTTTTACATGAACGGTTGTAAAATCAGTAGATGAATTCTGAGGGAGTAAGGATACCAAAGAGGCCATGGTGTTTGCAAATCTATTTGATGTACGAGGAATTGCCTCGATGTCATACCATTCCATCTGGGCTAAGTAGGTGTCAACAAGTTCCTTGTAAGTCTTCAGGATTGGGAACCTACATTGGAATAGTCCTTTGACCTAGTTTACTATGAGCAAGGAGTCACCAAAGATATTCAATATTTTAATGCCCATTGCTACAGTTGTTTTGAGTCCTAGGATCAATGCTTCATATTATGTATTGTTGTTTGTGCATGAGAATTCTAGTTTTAATGATAAGGGCAATGGAGCATCCTGTGGTGTGATAAAGACAATCCCTGCTCCACCCCCTTGTTCACACTTTGAACCATCAAATAATAATGTCATGTCTTTTTATTTCTTGGGTTCTTTGAGTTCTGGTGGATCCAATAATGCAAAGACCACATCATCAGGCAATTGTATGGTGAAAGGCTTGTTATCCTGAAGAGGCACCTCTACTAATTGATCTGCTATGACTTGTCCCTTGATGAACTTTTGGCTTATGAACTCTAGATCAAATTCTATCAATAGCATTATCCACTTTGTGGTACGTGTATTGTGATATGTCTTGCTCATCATGTACTACAAAGGATTTTGCTTTGATATGACATAGGTCATATGGCTCAACATGTAGTTTCACAACTTTTGAGTTACAAAGACCACTGCTAAACATAATTTCTCAACATACGTATATCCTAGATCATAACTCACCAAGGTGCGACTAATGTAATATATGGATTGCTCTTTGTCTTGTGCATTATTTTGGGCTAACATGGTACCCAATGAGAAATCAGTAGCCAATATATATAGTAAAAATGGTATGTATGGCCTTGGTGGAGCCAATACTGGTGGTGTTTCCAGATAACTTTTGATCTCTACAAAGGCTCGATGGCATTTTTCATCCCAATGAAAGGGGACCTCCTTGCATTGCAACTGATTCATAGGTCAACATTTATTTGATAATTGCACAATGAATATTTTGATGGATGCTATCTTGCCTTGTAGGCTCCTTAACTCCCTAATGTTGGTAGGGGCAGCCATTTCCAGTATAGCCTTTACCTTTGCAGGATTGACTTCAATGCCTCTCTTGGATATGATGAATCCCAAAAGCTTACCAGAAGTTACACCAAATACGTACTTCTTAGGATTCAATCGGAAATTGTGTTCTATGAGGCGATCAAAGGCTTGTCTAAGGACCTTAGTGTGCTCTTGCAACAATAGGGACTTCACCAATAAGTCATCCATGTAATCCTATAAGATCTTATGCATATAGTCATGGAATATGTATGTCATGACCCGATGATATGTGGCACCAGCATTTTTGAGAACGAATAGCATCACTTTGTAACAGAATGTTCCCCATGGAGTAATGAAAGTATTTTTATGTTGATTTTCGGGCTTAATCCGGATCTGGTTGTATCTGGAAAAACCATCCATTAGGGAGAGCATCTCATGACTTGTAGTTGCATCTACAAGAGCGTTTATGTTTGGCAATGGGAATGAATCCTTTGGTGTTGCCCCATTTAAATCTCTAAAGTCTGTGTAGATATGGACTCTTCCATCAGGTTTCCCCATGGGTACCATGTTCGACACCCACTCAGGGAAGTCTATAGGAACTATGAATACTTGCATCTAGAAGTTTTTACAATTCATTCTTCACCATCAAAGTGATGGTTGGATGCATTTTCCTCAGCTTTTGCTTGATTGGCTTCTTCATGGGATCCAATGAAAGGTTGTGAACGACTAACTTTGGATCTATCCTTGGCATGTCTTTGTAAGTCCAAGAAAAAATATTTGACCTCTCTTTGAGGAGAGGAATTAGGATGGCTTGTTCCTCTGGAGATAGAATTTCTTCAAACTTGACTTTCCTTGGTTGGGTAGGATCATCATTGATGTCCACATCAAAATTTACTTCTATAGCCATATGTGATCCATCCTCTAGTTGATGAGGCATGGGTATCAAATGAATGTCATCGATGGGATTTACAGGACCTAGTGATTCAGGTTCCAAATAAACATGGAATACATCATATGCACAACCTAATACAAACTAGAACAATTGTAGCATATCTTCATTGGGGAAGAGGTCTTCAGGCTCTATGGGTGAATTAGCATGATCCCAATAAATAGCCTCTATATCAAGATGCAATAATTTGGTAGGATCCGTTGGATTATGAAGTGGAGTGGTCAAATCAATGGAGATCATGTTGATGGATGGGATGAAATCTCTAGGACCACATGGATGCAATCTTATCTCGGGGGTTTTCCTTCCATACTTACGATGAGGCTCTAGAGGAATGGGAATTTCTAGATTTGGCCCATGAGCAGGGTGGATAATAGGATCATTAGGCTCTAATATCTCTATGAATATAGGTGAAGGGGGATTGACCATCCGGTGAATGGTAGCTAGGTCAACATGTCTCCCAAAAAATTGTAGATGAGGGTCTATGGCATGGAGTTCCGCATTTCTCTCTACTAGCTCATTGACTTATCGCAAGTGGTGAGGTCTAATATAAGACATCTCGATCTCATCCTCAAAGTCATCATCGCTTATCCAAAAACCGTTAGCATTTTTATGCGGTCCTAAGACAAGGGGCTCATTTCTTGGCCCTAAGTAGGTCATATCTATTTCATCTTCATATTCTTCGTCACTTATGAAGAATCCATTTGCATTTGTCTCTTGCCCCAAAGTCAGGGGTTGATGGCTTAGGCCTAATTAGGCTCTTTCTATTGAGTCTTATGATTCATAGTCACTTTAATTTGATGCATACCCACTCTCATCGTAGATGGACCATGTGAATATTTGTAAATAGAGAGGCCCTTGATAAGCTAAGACAAGTTGCACCTCATCATCACTTACTTCATATCCATTCTCTTCATCCCATGAGTTGTACCCTGTTGGGGTGGAATCAATTAAGATGTTTGGATGATAAATTTTTGGTGGCGATATGTTTACCATGGCCACTTGTCTGTTGCTCAAATTTCCTATTCTTAAGGGGTGATAAGGAATGAAATCAATTTCTTCTCCTAACCCTAAGATTAATCTGTCCAATGCTACTGTAAGAGAGTCATCTTGACCTCTGATATAATAGCCTAACCCAAATATGTTAGAGGGAAGCTGATATTGTGGTTTGTATGGCTGCATGCACCCCTGCTCATATATGGCAAAGCCATAGCCATGCCTTGGATAGATTTTATCCATCATATACAACTTTTATCATCGATCTTTTATCCATCATATACAACTTTTATCGATCTTGGTCATTGAGGAGATCTTTCGAGACTTGGAGAGTTCCCTTGGAGATCATGTGTACGGTGAAGCTCTATCAAATTGGAGAGCATATCAACCATTATTTCAACATCAGATACAATCTTTGATCCATAGCTTTATATCAAAGAGGACGAGAGTCACTTTAGCGGTCGATGTCTTGGACAGTGGCCCACAGGCTTAGCTTAGGGTTTTAGACATTAGATTCATTATTTTGTTTAGCATATCATTAGCATAACATAATTCCATTCGTTCACATTCATAGCATTAGTCTAATTTGCACTTGCTTTAATTTGTTATATCCATTGCTAACAACCTCATCTGGGGAGACATTCTCGGACATCTAAGGGTGTGTTGTTGTTTCATTGCTTACATGGCCACAAGTTGATTGGACAGAATCTACAACATACGAGAGCAAAAGGGATCCCTCTAGGAAATAGACCTGGAGAATGATGCATCTGTAAGACCTCATACATTTATGTGTGTGAAACCGGGAAGCTTTTTGAAAGCGCACCACCTCTTCGCAAAAGAGGAACTCTTTGCCTATTTGTAACCTCATTGTATCAAAATGGGTATCCCTAAGAGGGACCGACATGTAACCGAGTTTCAATACGAATAAAGAGATCCATATTTGTTATTTCTATGTTATATGCTTTTCATTGTCTTCCATTTCATCTTGGATTTTTTAATAACATTGCAAGTAAAAAAACAATGTTATTAAAAACCCAAGATGAAATGGAAGACAATGAAAAGCATATAACATGGAAATAACAAATATGGATCTCTTTATTTGTATTGAAACTCGATTACATGTTGGTCCCTCTTAGGGATACCCATTTCGATACAATAAGGTTACAAATAGGTATAGAGTGCCCCTTTCGCAAAGAGGTAGTGCACTTTAAAAAAGCTTCCCGATTACGTACACAGAAATGTATGAGGGCTTACAAATGCCTCCATCTCTAGGTCTATTTCCTAGAGCGATCCATTTTGCTCTCGTATGTTGTAAATTCTGTCTGATGAACCATTGGCCCTGTAAGAAATGAAACAACACACACTTAGATGACCAAGAATACCTCCCCAGATGAGGTTGTTAGTATTGAATATAACAAATGAAAGAAAATACAAACTAGACTAATTCTATGAATGCGAAGGAATGAAATGATGCTATGCTAATGATATGCTAAACAAAATAATGAATCTAATGTCTAAAACCCTAAGCTAAGCCTACGAGCCATTGTCCAAGACAACGATCGCTAAAGTGACTCTCGTTCTCTTTGCTCCAAAGCTATGGACCAAATATTGCATATGATGTTGAAATAATGGTTGCTATGCTATTCAATCCGTTAGGGCTTTACCGTACACGTAATCTCCAAGGGAACTCTCCAAGTATCGAAAGCTCTCCTCAATGACCAATATCGACAAAAGATGTATATGTCCTCTCTCGATAAAATATGTCTCTCTCTATGTGTCTTTTGGTGCTCTTAGGCTTGCACCTTTTATAGTGTGAAACCCTAGGTCTATGTCCAAGCCCTAGGAATGAATTTATCATGTGTAGTATAAGTTAGCATGAGAAGCTTCTTGTCTTTTCTATGTTTGGAAGCCAGTTATCTGAAATATAACTGGCAACTTGAGTCTCTTATGTGAACTGGTCATTAGCATGAGAGTATTTTGTCCTTTTTTATGCTTAGAGGTTAGTTAACTAAATTTTAAATGCAAACTCAAGTCTCCTATGTGAACTGGTCATGAAAAGGAATGCAAAGTTACTCCCACTCACCTTTATTACATTTAGACTACCACTTCTACCTATGATTAGGCCTATTTTTTGATAAAACTGCTTCTAGGGTTTAGCAACTATCATCTACAGTGACTAAGATCTGGCTGCTATCATCTGCAACGGCTAAGGTTTGGCTGCTCTAGTATTGAGTGGCTAGGATTTGGATGCTCTTGGCTTGAGTGGCTAAGCTTGGATGGCTTTAAAATGCCCCAAATGAGTGGTGAGAACCACTGTTGATTCTTGGAAAGTCCAAGATTATGTCTTATGATCTTATGAATGTGTCTATGTGAGCAGCTTCCCTAAGCATAACATGATTTAGGTGTCTACAATGGGATCATCGATCAATTTTGAAATGCAAGTAGGAAATATCCACCAATCAAAAAAAGAAATCAATTGTTCGCTAGCTATAGAACCCCACTCCATGCATCACTTAGATTGTGAACTACTGCCAAATTCCTAGGATGCCATAGGCAAAAGGCCAAATGGCTAAAATTTCTAGTTGAAAAATTTGACAAAATGACATCCTCATTGTCTAGAAATAATCAGATTTTGGTGTCTAAAACAAGCGATTATATCGATTGTATATAGTATCCTAGTTTTCATCGAGCATAGAATCGATTCCACTATGTGATGGACCATCCTTCTCCTTGTTTTAAGTGGAAAAAATGGTTGTTACTTTCTTGATAGTCTGTTCCAAAATTTTTTGATTGCAACATCAAAAATTAACATCGCTTTTAGTACTACAAGTGAGACATAGGGATTATCCTCCTGTTTATAAGAAAATAGACACCCTAATGTTTATGACCACATCTTGGTGGTCATTGGTGGTTTTTCATGCCACTTGTAGTGGCTAGGGAGCACTGCAAACTTGTTCATCTGCCAGTGGTTTATTGAACATCATCTACCATGTAGTTGTTGACTTTTGAATCCTTCATGTGATGTGTAAGCTAATACACACATGAAGTTACCACCTAGCCAATAATTGGCCATAGTTTTTATATTCCCTATGACACATGCAGGAAGCTACCACCTAGCTAATGGGCCAATGGCAAAATTTTCAATTCACCTATCAACACCAGAGTCACAATTTTTATGGCTTATTGAGCCACCGAGTAAACAATTGCCAAATGGAGCAATCAAATACCAAATTAAAAATTTCAAAAATGAAAATTTTCAATAAAAAGCATAGGATCGATGCTTTGATACCAATGAGAATTTTTCTAAAACTAATCTAATGACTTATTAAATTTCTATTCTTAAATAGACAACAAAATACCCAAATTACATAACCATACACCTAGATCACGCATGAGGACAAATAGGGAGGAAATAAATAAAAGGCACTAACTAATCCTAAACTAATCCTAATGATAATCTACCAAATAGGACTAGCTAGATACCTACATGAGAATAAAAACTCACATGGATTATTAGCAAGAAAAATAAAACAATGCCTAGTAATAATAAATCTAATCCTATGATAATTGATGCCTTCATTAGAATGGGTTCAATAAGTAGATTATGAAAATATGGTATTTTATTGCCACAATTGTTATGATATTGAACACATGGCAAGAGTTTCCATAATGAAAACTATGAATAAAGAGATAAACAATTCTAGCCATGAGATAAACTTCAAGATGAAGCAAGGAAATCATACAATAATAGAAACTAGATCAGATCAAAAATATTGAACTCCAAATGATCTAGGGATACCTCATCCTAGTCTACCCTTTGACTAGTCTAGCTTCCACCTAAGCCTAGCTCACCCTAGCCTAACCTTGGTTAATTCCTAACCTTGGTCAAACTCCACATCATAGTCAAACTTAAACCCATAGTCAACCTCAACTCATGGTCAACCTCACCCTAGTCTAGCTTCCACCAAAGCCTAGCCTCCACCTCACCTTGGTCAATCCTAAACCCATGGTTAGCCTAACTATGGTTAAACATTGACCCTTGCTCCACATATTTCTATGCACATTCAATTCCATAAATGAAAATTGAAGGCTTTTTGCATTAAGAAATTCAAGGCATTGAAAGCATGAATGCATCATCCTCCAACATGACATAATGGGGAGAAGACTTTTATATCCCATGCATTTATTAGGGATGACTCAACCATTCCTCTTTATTGCATATAGATAGGTGAGGACTCAACTCCAAATGATCTAGGGATACCTCATCCTAGTCTACCCTTTGACTAGTCTAGCTTCCACCTAAGCCTAGATCACCCTAGCCTAACCTTGGTTAACTCCTAACCTTGGTCAAACTCCACATCATAGTCAAACTTAAATCCATGGTCAAACTTAACCCATGGTCAACCTCACCCTAGTCTAGCTTCCACCAAAGCCTAGCCTCCACCTCAACTTTGTCAATCCTAAAACCATGGTTAGCCTTACTATGGTTAAAAATTGACCCTTGATCCACACATATTTCTATGCACATTCAATTCCATATATGAAAATTGAAGGCTTTTTGCATTAAGGAATTCAAGGTATTGAAAGCATGGATGCATCATCCTCCAACATGCCATAATGGGGAGAAGAATTTTATATCCCATGCATTTATTAGAGATGGCTCAATCATTCCTCTTTATTGCATATAGATAGGTGAGGACTTATCTCACCAAAAACCATTTATGATCCATATCACCTCAAGGGACACCTCACAAGACACCTCGACCCCCCTAACCTTGGAAAATTATATAAATAGATGTCATTCTCTTCATTATGATCAATCACTCACTCACATACCCAGAATCTACAAAAAGCACTCTAGATACTAAGTGCACTAAACAATCACTCACTATCACTCACCTTAAATCACCATGGATTACCATATGTGCTTATCAATATCCCCATTTTCTTTGTAAGCTACTCTCAATTGCATGTACATAATATCACCCAACATGGAAAGGAACTCCATAAATACAAGAAGAACCTCTACAACACAACCCTCCTTTGTTTGACTAACACAGAGCCATTCATATAAATAGGTATTGTAGTACAGGGGTTTCAATGGTCCAACGAAGTCCAATTCCCATATTTCAAATAATTCCTGGGGTTGTGATGGATGCAATGGCATAAAGTCCCTCTTTACTAGTTCCATATTCTTTGACAAGTATTACATGCTTTTATGTAATCTTTTGCATCATTATACAATGTGTGCCACCGTAATCCTGCTAGTAGTATTTTCATAGCGATTGCATCTGGTCCCATGTGCCATCCTACTAAGCCTTCAAGAACTTCTTTCAATGCTGCTTTGACTTGTTCCTCCATAACACATATTTGTACCATTGCTTCCCACATTATACAATAGTATTGCTATAAACTGGAAGGGTGTTGGCTTCATAATCACTTTCTTTTTCTCGGTTGTCATCAAAGGTACTGGCCAATCAACTTGTACCATGATGGAACAACATTGATGGCAAATAACTGTGCATCAAGGAATTCATCCAGAACCCTTGTTCCTACAGGCTCTCCTGATAGTATCCGAGATAGCTAGTCTGTAATTACATGCTTCTTACTAGGTCTTACTACTACTCGAAATATGAAATCCTATAGGGTGATGAGCCACCTACTAACTCATCCTCGTATCACCAGATTGTTTATCAAGTACAAAAGGGCTTGGTGATCTACATAAAAAGCAAAGGGATTCTCCAGTAGGTAATTTCTAAACTTTTGAATTGCATATACCATTCCCAAAGCTTCTCTTTCTATTGTACTATAATTTCTCTCCACCCTTGACAATAGGTGACTAGTAAAGAAAATAGGTTGATCCAGCCTAAACTATCCTTCTTGTGCCAAAGCACATTTGATTGTAAAATTTGAAGCATCAATATGGACATGGAATTCCTTATCCCAATTTGGGAACACCAAAATTGGATGACTAACAAGCTTAGCCTTCAACTCCTCAAAGGCTCCTTGGTGCTCCTCTGTCCATATGAAAGGAATATTATTCTTCATCAATGAATCCAATGGATAGGATACATGTGCATAATTCCTGATAAACCTTCGATAATACCCTGTTGATCCAAGGAAGGTTTTAAGTGAACTCACATCATATGGTTCTTCCATGTGTAATATCACATAGATCTTATCAGGATCTATTTTTAATCCTTCACTACACACTATGTGTCCTAACAACTTTCCATACAGTACCATTAGGTAACACTTCCTAGGGTTTAATGAGATCTATGCATTTTTGCACCTACTCATACATTCACTAAGGGCAAGAATATGCTCCTTGATCTTCCCATAAATGGACAAATCATCCAAAAATTCTTTGAAGTTCCCTATTGCCAATTGATCAAATATATACAATATGATGCACTAAATGTAGCTAGGGTATTATAGAGCCCGAATGGCATTCGATTGTACACATAGATATCATTATCCATCATAAATGTGGTCTTTAGCTTATCCTTCTTGGCTATACTTATTTGATTATAACCCGAAAATCCATCCAAAAATGAATAGATCTCATATCCTGCGACTTCTTCCAGGATGGAATCTATGAAGGGAATAGGGAAGGGGTCCTTAATACTTACTATGTTTAAACTCCTAAAGTCCACACATATTCTGATTTTTTCCACTTCCTTCTTCAAGGTTACAACTATAGGTAATACCCACTCACTTGTTGTAACCCTGAAGATAATTCCTACCTCCAACATCTTCTCTATCTCTGTGCTCACTAATGCAACATATTTTGGGTTCATTATATACGGTCTTCTCCTTACGGGTTGTGCTATAGATATTAATGTAATCTTGTGGACACATAACTCAAGTGGTACTCCATTCAATTACTTGTATGTCCATACAAATACATCCTTATATTCCAATAATATCTTAAAAGCTATCACTTTCAGTATAGGGTTTCAATCATCACCACAGTGAATCATCCTAGGTTCATCCTCCATCCCTAGTTTGATGTCCACTATCTGAGGTCCTTAATATTTGATATTGTCTGGCTCACTTGCTGATTTCTCCACATTCTTTTGGTGTGTTGACCTTACGTCAATTTTTGCATCTCCTATTGTATATTCTACAATTTTTTTTGGAAATGTCCATTTCTCTTTCGTCTCCTTCAAAGGTTCCTGGCTGACTTTGGTTTCGTATTGTTTTTCCTTGATATCATTTGAGTCAATATAGAGGTATTTGGGATACAAAATTTTGTAATCCTCCATTTGTGAATGAAGAAGTCCACTATCAGATCTAGCTTCATCTTCACTACACTCATCTAGATACAGTTGTACACACCTAAAATGTGTCATGTGTAGGGGACTACTGATATGGGTAAGCTAATAGATCATATGAAGGATCTTGGATAACTCCAAGGTGAATAAGTGGTTTTAACCACTCAATTTAAGCATTTTTGGCCTAATAAGTCCTGGCCATGACTGACACCCATGGCTAATAGAGCTAGTTGTACCTCAGACCCACGGTTAGCACTAAAATTGTTTTGAATCCCCGACCGAGCCAAATTCGGTTGCAACAGTCTAGACAATGAAGTTCAAATGCTTTTGGATGAGGAAGCTTTGATATTTTTCCTCCCAACTGATCCAACCTCATGTATCTTGATATTGGCTTCCAAAGTAAGCCAATATTAGGGATTAGGAGTGTTATAAGACCCCCCTTCAAATTGGGGAGAAGTTTGGAATGATTTGAATTGGAATGCAGCAAAGCTCTGCCAAAATGAACATTGAAGTGAAAACCCCTTGATGAGAGTCAAAGTACTGGCCAATTGTGGAGTGACAAGCATGAATCCATAAATGAAGCTTCCAAAGTACTAAGAAGTATTAATCATAAATTCAAGCCACTCGAACATGAATATTATCAAATTCAACCGCCAATCCATATTGGGACACATAGGCAATCCTTGGTCATCAATTCCATGGAGGAAACTGAATATCTAAGCCATGATTACAAGAGAAAGAATAATTTTAGCTCAGCCATGGCTTCCATCCGCGGCTAACAGTGCCAGGTACACCTT
Source organism: Wollemia nobilis (assembly GCA_028583015.1). Classification (NCBI taxonomy): domain Eukaryota; kingdom Viridiplantae; phylum Streptophyta; class Pinopsida; order Araucariales; family Araucariaceae; genus Wollemia; species Wollemia nobilis. The sequence continues at coordinate 3,989,055 of JAQPPZ010005362.1, read as the reverse complement.
AGACCCACAATGAGGGTTTGATCTTTAATTTCCTTTGTTTTAGGAGTAGATTTACATTTCTAGTTATGCAAATAGCTTAATATAGCATAGATTAACATTGTAGTAGATATTTGACTAGTTAAATTTAGGATTTAGAGGTATATTTGCTTCCATTTCCTTGCAATTATCAATTTAGACTAGTTTCTTGAAGTTTCATGCTTTTCAAGTTCTAATGGCTAATTAGGATGCATAATAGTTAGATTTCATGCTTTCTTTACATGCTTTACAGTAATTTGGTGATTTATTGCATATATTCATAGATTTACATGTTTTCTTACTTTATTTATCATCAATATATGCAATTATCTCAAAAGCCTCATCAAGAGAGGTCTCCTTTGTCATTAACCCCTTTCATGTTGTTTCTTGAATGCAAGGTTTACATGACCTAATCATTTTCAAGGAATTCAAGGTAGCATATACCTCCAACCAAAGGAGAATAAGGATAATTTTGGCCTTAAGAAGTTTGTGTACCTTCTGAAAAGTTTGCGGATTACACCAATCCCCATTTAGGGGCCTCAAAATATTGTATCAATTGTATCAAGGATTTGGGTATCCCTAAGAGGGACGTATTTGTAATCGGTATTTGGTAAATATTTAATAAAATAAATCTTATTTTCTTGTTAAATTCATTTTTATCCATATTTTGATGCTTTAATTCTTGATGTTAATTGATGCACTAGTTAGGTGTATGCTTTTTAGATCAGTATAGATGGCGATCATAGTGGGAACCTTGTAAAATTTGTGAAAATTGATGTATTTTTTAATGTTTCTTATTGCAGGTGTTAGCTGCATTTGAAAGTTGTGGTGCACAGTATTAGCCACACGTGACAGCCATGGCTAACAATAGATCAAAGGCAATATGTGAACTATCTCTCCATCAGATGAGGAATCCAGGTAATTTTGATCCTCTATATTTTTTATTTTTGCTACTTTTATTGCATTAGGTAATCAAAAAACCTAGAAAAATAGTAAGGGTAAATGAACTTCAATGAAATTTTCATGCTATCTATCAGCCACGCTTGACATTCATGGCTAGATATGTTAGTTGTGCCTATCAAATATAGCTAATTTCTTGGCCCATAGATCTGTCCCACGACCAACACTATTACCTACGGTTCTATCCTATGGCTAATAGTTAGAGTCTATTTGTAGAGATTACCTATTGTGGCCCAATCAGAGGCTGAATTGCATCATTTAACTACATTCTCTAAAATTCATTTCAATAATTAGATGCATCTTTCTAAATATTAAAATGATTTTATCATTAGGCATGTAGGAAAGAGCATTGTATGCTTGGTGATGCATTTTTGCTTTTTTACAAATTTAAAATGAACACACGGACACCAAGAAACACTTAAATGCTTGTGATTTGAAAGTCATATCCAACCACTAGTAGAGCTCAACGACGATAGTACTTATTTCCATCTGTTGGCTCAACTCCCGTGAACCTTGTTTTATTGGCCAATACGATCTCCAAGATCTGTCCTAACCATGTAAAATAGCACACATTCCTCTTTGGAGGGGTGTATCACTATGCACAGGGTTCTGGGTGAGGATCACCTGTGCTCCCTACCCGGGTGTGGATTTCATCTCCACATTTTGGGGGGTTTACATGACTGTGAATTTCATTTTCAGTTGTAGAGCTACGAGTATACAGGTGAAAACGTTAAACCATTTGAGCATTATATCAATAATTTTAAACTCGATGAGAATAGTTTATATTTTCAACAAATTTCAAACACATTAAACCAGTGTAGGTCTCATAAATAAATGATAAAAGATATAATCATTCTTATTTTCTTTATTTGCTTTTAATTCTACATACAAGATAATACATTTCATGGTTAGAATATAGAGAGGCCGATATCGATGTAAAACGAGTCTGAAGCTCCACCTAGTGCATGACACAACACTTAAAATTCTCAATCACAAGATCCTTGCAAATGATGTTTGGCGAGCATTAGAGGGGATAAATCTACGCATGGGGGTTCTCTTCAGAATATCCCATCTAAAGGAGGCAATGTCCACACCTCGTGAGATAGATCTAGGTTTGGAAGATTCCAACATGGATGGTATGATGCAAGTGGACTCTCCACACATGATGTGGAGGACTAGACACAACTAGATCAGGACGTACCGACCTAGGCTAGACAAGACACTCGATCTACGTGATGGACCTCTATACAAGGGATGTGGATGCGTGATCAATGATATGTAGTTTGACTTGATGGTGGGAACACTGATAGAAGTTGACTGGATCCTAGACCCCTACAATGCAACTCATGGAAATCCCTAAATTTTTGATAGTGAACACTGCAATTGGACAACATACATGGGTGATATATGGGTGACATAGCATAACTAATGTGATGTGATAGGCAATGATGTGGTGAGATCATCCACTAATGAATACTAAGGTAACTGAATCATGTGGATGTGTGACCTAATGATGTGGACTCCAAGTATTTTATGGTGGGTTACATGTGATGGTGGGAAAAAGAGTACAATGCGGAAGACCCACAACCATGTGGTGGTCATAAGTAAAAGTGTGCTTTCATCATTATAAATACCTTAAAGCATCCCAGTGTCTCCGATGTGGGACAAAATTTTCTTTAAAAAAAATTGTGTAGCGCACACGGGAGATTGGGAAGCGATGGAAAATTGCTATCCATTAATGTTGTTGTGGATGAAATTGAGTGTTTTGTGACATAGATGATCATTCCCAGTTGCAAGTTATGGATCCTGATTATCTGGTATAAGGGGATGGACGATATTTATTTAATGTGAAAGCTGGTGATATAAGGGTGATCATGGTTCATTGTCTCCAGCTACCGACATCACTCCTCATAAATTTGTGTGACCTAAAGGACGATTGTAGGCACTACAACATGTTGGACTTTGAATGTATTTCTCCTACGTAGCTAAGTTTGGTCTTGTTCTAGAATTTGTTAGAGAGCATCTAGGATTAAGTTAGCATTTTCTATGTTAGGATTTGGTTACGAGAATAAGTGTAAGCCAACTATGTTGAGCCAAAATAAGTTCTTCCCAGAACTATATAAGTGTAATTCTATGCAAGCATTTAAAAATATAATGAGATAGTTTTCTCATTTTGGTATCAGAGCCTGTGGAAGATCAAAGCCTATGTAATGGTGCACATCTGGTTGTTCATCATGTTGTTGTGAGCACAATATGCACACTAGACAAAGTTGAAAATATGTGGATGATCAAGGTTCTACATATTAAAATTCTAAGGTTCTGCACGTTTAGAAAATTGGTGCGTATAATGGTATAGCCTGTGTTTGGTGTATACTTGGAATAAACGACGTATATTGGAGATCATGAAAATGATGTCATGTAGACAATCACTGTAAGGAGGATGTGTTATTCCTTACCTGTGTGTAGACGTGCTATGAGAATTGAAAATCATGGAGGAACTTGAATTGAAAAGTTTGGTAAATGTTGTTGTGAATATCAAACATTATGAATAGTCTCAAGAAGGTATTTGAAGTGTTGTTGTGAAGATCCTATGAAAGTAAAAACCACCATCGTGTATCGCACAGGTGCAGTTGATGATGCGCAACATAGAGAGGAAGCTATTAGGAGGTGTATTTCTATTGTGGTATGCATGAGTCAAACCATCCTCTATCTAATGTGTCTGTTATAGCCAATGTGAGAGGAGATCTATGTGGTGATACAGGTACATAGGAGATTTGATAAGTTTGATGAGACGTAATAATTTGCTATGAAAGGACAGCCCAAAATGAGATCTCGATTATGATGCACAAATTTTATTTCATCGTGGAGATCGGGTTGGTTTGATGTCATACTACATCTCTTAGAGACAGTGAGACCATCTACAGTGTTGAGAAAATTGTATGGAGGAACGCTCCATGGAGGAAAGCCCACGATATATATCATGCAGTGTTAACATATAACGATGTGGAGAGATTGTGCATCACGTATTATGGAGATATCACACATTAATCTTTGCATATTATGATGTAAGCTATTTGCAAATTGTAAGGGAACGTGCAAGTGAGCATTTGATTTGTTGCCTGGAGGTCCTACATTGAGAGGATATTGTCAAACGTAGAGGTCAAATGCATTTGGAATATTGTTCTTTTTGAATTGTTATAGTGGGATACTGTAGTGAGGACTTCTGTGAGGTCATCCTACACATACTACAAACATACTCTTCATTGTAAAGTTTTTATTGGATACGTATTAGGAAGAAGACCGAGAGTATAAGTCCTCAAGAAAAGACTGAGAGATAAGACTGGGTGAATACGCGTCGATTGAGGAGTTAAAAAAAATCAAATATGGTTGTATCTGCATCGACTGGTTATATCTGTGTATGATAAAATAGCATTCTCATATGGTATTCTTTGGAATACACGCAATGAAGAGTAGTTACATTGCTTAGAGTGGAGGAGAATACCACATGAGGTTGGTTACATAGAGCAACAACACCTCCTAAAGTATACATATATTATGAAATTTGGTGAATTGGTTTCTTATGCTGTTGTATGGCTACTATTTGTTAAAAACAAAGATAAAGGTATTTTTTGCATAAATTTTTTCTAAGTCTTGTTGATTAATTAGTGAGCAATGGCTACCAATAATAACTTGCCTATTCTTGAGTTCAATGGTTTGGACTATGAGTATTGGTCTATCAAGATGAAGATATTACTCATAGGCAAAGGTTTGTGGGACATTGTAGAAGAAGGCTACACTAAACCAGCAGATTGGACCACCTTGAGTGTCACTGATAGGAATGATAAGACATATTCCCAAAAGAAGAACTCTTTTGCTCTCTACCATCTCCAAACAAATTTGGAGAAAAGTATCTTTCCAAAGATTGCTTCTTGTTCAACAACCCTAGAAGCATGGCATGCCTTGAGAGATAGCTCAGGGAGCAATCAAGTGAAGCAAGTGAGGCTTCAAAACTTGAAGAGAGATTTTGAGAATCTCAAAATGCAAGATGATGAAAGAGTGAGAGATTATTGTGTGAATAAAATTGAAGCAAGTGAGGCTTCAAAACTTCTTCATAAGTGGAATCATATTGCCATTATTATTGAAGAATATAAAGATATTCCTACTCTAACATTTGATGCATTAATTGGTTCTTTGATGCCCTATGAAGAGAGACTCCAAGGATCTACATCATCAAGCTTTGGAGGTGATGAAAAAGAATTCTCATCCAAGTAAGGTGAGACTAATGGAAATACACAAGGAATAGGACAACACCACTACTATTGGAGATCGGAGGTCATGAGCAGTCATTCATGAGAGGCCATCACTAGGATACCTCTAAGTGTATCACATGTAGCCATATGAGAGGAGCATTTTTGAGGTCACGATATGTGGAGAGTGGATTCAAAACTCATAAGAGGAATTCATTACAGGTGGAACATTTTTGGGAAGCAAAGGTGCAGATAATTGGTGTGAATCCAATTAGTTACTACCTTCATTGATGGTAGACAACCAAAGTTTTGTCACAATCACATAATATAGTGCACTAGATCCTGCACAAGATAGTGGAGGTAACGTGTTGATCGAGCACCAACTTGGATCTGTGCCAGCTTGGAGAGGCACCCATATTCAACTAGGGATTCATCCCCTTTACCACCCACCGGTAGTAGTAGCCGAGGTGGCTTGCCATAGGCAAGAAAGTCACTATAGACAGGTACGTCTCGGGTTCCATTCCTGCTAGCCACAGGTATACAATTTTTCCAAATTTTTAGTTTGCCAAATTTTTGGTCAAAACAAACCAAAAACAAACTTGTTCAATTTTTTTTGTAAAAAGTTGCTGTCAATTTTTTTAAAAATTGCTAACAATTTTGTTGAAAATTGCTAATAATTTTTTTTTTTGCTAAAAGTTGTTGATGATTTATTTTTTGTCATATTTTGCTAAAAATTGATGTAAAATTGTGTTTAAAGCCTTAGATGTCTTATAATTTTGCAACAAGGGGGGATTATTCTAATTTTTCTCCATCCTAGCATATTTTGCAAAACAAGGGGGATTTTCTTTTGGTGAATTATTTGATGATAAATTTGCACATTTGCCTAAGAGGCAAGATTTTGTAAAATCCTAAAATATTTTCTTGTTGGGGGGGATAATATTTTCTCTCCTATTTTGCACACGTGGGGGATACATAATAATTTTGCAACCAAAAGGGGAGAAGACTCATAAGGGTGCATTTTTGGCGATGACCAACACCTTAGTCAAATTATTTTGCAAAATTTCATTGTAAAAAGGTACATTTTTGGTAGAGACCAACACCTTCAAGGATGGGAAGATCAAAGAAAAAGCAAGCCCCAAAACCAAATGATGATGTTGTTACATCAGTTAAAGGTCCTTATTTTCCACTTGATATGGATGGACCAGATTTTTATGAGAAGGGCACATTCATCACACTAAACAATGGTTTAGTAGCCCTACTCGAATATTCTAAGTCTTGTATAGACCTTTAGACAAATGGCGTTCGATTCCCTACTAATGTTATAAGGGGCATATACATGTCATTGATTGCACTTGACCTTGCCAAACGTAAAGTTAAAATGGAAATAAATGAATAAAAAGATATCCTAATGGTTGATGCTTGTTGTGACACAAATGACCTTTAGCCCATTATGGCAAATGCTTATTGTGACATAAGTGACCTTCAGCCCATTGTGGAAAATGCTTGTTGTGACACGAGTGACCTTCAGCCCATTATAGCAAATGCTTGTTGTGACACATGTGATCTTGAGCCCATGATGACAAATGCTTGTTATGATACTGGCAACCTCATACCTTCAATGGTAGATATCAGTTGTAGCATAGGTGATATCATTTCCAAAGTAGACTTTTCTTGCGACACTAGTGACTTAAAAACTTAAACTCTTCAAAAAGAGCTCCATTATCTCATCAATAGTGACAAATGCCATATTGTTAAATACATTGATGAATATGAAGATATTGGGTGTTTTAAAAAACACACCAAAGGATTTGGATCCAAATTGATGAAGAAAATGTATGAACCAGATAATAAAGCTAACATGACTTTGTTCTTGGATGGTTCAAAGTGTGAGCAAGGGGGTGGTGCAGGAATTATCTTATTCATGCCACAAGGTACTCCAATACCATTATAATTTAAGATAGAATTTCCTTGTACAAATAACAATTTTGAGTATGAAGCCCTAATCTTGGGCCTCCAAACAACTATCACCATGAATATTAATAATTAAACATCTTTGGTGATTCCCTTCTCATAGTCAATCAAGTGAAGAGACTTTTTTAATGTAGGTGTCCTATCCTAAAATCTTATAAGGATCTTACTGACACTTATATAGCCTAGCTAGAGTGGTATGACATCGAGGCAATCCCTCGCTCATCAAACAGGTTCACAAACACTATGGCATCTTTAGGATCCTTAATCCCTCATAATCTGTCTATCAATTTTACTACCATTAATGTAAAGACACTATCATATGCCGTGATGTAGCATGAGGCTTTCGATAACAAGGAATCAGTCAACATGTTTCATGTAGAACAAAAACATGAGTGGTTCTATAAATCTAAAGAATTTCTCAAGAAGGCACCTTGGGGGTCTTTGATCTCATAGGGTCCTACAAGGAATGGCACTACCATTCACCACAAGGTTGTGTCCTAGTCTACATTCAGCACAACAAAACACCAGGGGAAAAAGTCATCTTATTAGTCAAGGCAAAAGCTTATCAGGACTGGATGTCACAATTACATGACTTCTTGAAGCTTGGTTTAATCCCTCAGGGATTATCGTGTACTACGAAGCACACATTCAGACAAAAAGTGATAAAGTATGTCTTGCTAGGAGACTTTTTGTACCATCGAAGCTATGATGGAATTCTCCTTCATTTTCTAGAGCCCCAAGAATTATCTTGGAAAATTTTGTAGGCTCATGACGGTACATGCGATGGACATTTTAGCGGCATGGCCATTTTCAAGTGCATCCTTTGAATGGGTTATTATTGGCCCACTATGGAGAAGGATTGCACCCTATATGTCAATAAATGCGTTAAATGTTAGCATCATGCTAATATTATACACTTGCCATCGTAGGCCTTACATCCCATCCAAGTGGCTTGGCTATTTTCTCAGTGGGGTTTAGATATAATTGGTAATATTTCTTCATCGTCATTGGGTTGACATACATTTATTATAATGGCTATTGAGTATTTTACAAAATGGGTGGAAGCAATCCCTTTAACAATGAAAATTGAAGCACGTATTATGGAGTTCATACTTCACAATATCATTAGTCATTTTGGAATACCATCCAAAATAATCTCATATAATGGACCGTCATTCAAGAACAAAACTATGAGGGCTTTAACGTCCAAGTACAATATACAACATAGTTTTGTGACTCCATACTATCCATAGGCAAACAGGTAAGTTGAGGATTCAAACAAGACAATGGTAGCCATATTGAAAAATATGGTACAAGAAAACCACAAGGATTGGCACATCCAGCTACCCCTTGTATTATGGGCTTACAGGACTAGCATTCAGACACCCACTTGGGCAACACTATTTTTGCTAGTATATGGTATTGAGGCCATTATGCCCTTAGAATTGGAAATTCCAATGTTGTGCATCACATTGAAATATTTCATAGATGACGACACTATGCAACAAGCTTACCTAGATCAATTGATGCTTCTTGATTAATGTCGTGTGAATGCCCTTGAGCATCTCCATGTTTATAAAGAGTGCTTAAAAAGAGATTACAATAATAAGTTCCATATAAGGGACTTTAAATTTGGTGATCTTGTGCTAAAAGAGAACCAATAGAACTCAAACTTGCCACCTCACTTATGAGATAAATTTACGGCTAACTGGTTAGGTCCATATATCATCGCAGAATATATTGGACCTGTAATGTATCATTTGACATCACTTGAAGTTGTTGAAGAGCCTAAACCTCTCAACATCCTTCACCTTAAAGTGTTCCATACATAATAATTCAAAAATTCAAATTATGGAAAAATTTTAAAATCCATAAAAATAAAAAATCAATAAAATCCAAAAATATTATAAAATATTCAAAACTTCAAAAACATTTGCATCATGCATTTCATTTTGCACATGCATTTATTTAATTGCATCGCATTAGGCATTTTCATCCATTGCACTTGCATTAGGATAGGTTTTATTTGTAATCTTACAAACGATACCATGTTTGTGTATTAATCATGCATCTATGCATTATCATCATCCATAACCCTTGTGAGTAATTGTGTTTCTTGACACAACTCTTCTTGTGGCTATGAAGAATATACTAGGGTTTTCTAGTCATTCAACCATACCTAGTGGTCTTCTCAAAAGCTGGTAAAAAGCTTGCTTTGCTTTTGTAGATGAGGTCTAGTTTTGATAGCACTTAGCATATCAGAATCCCATCACTAATAAAACACATTTACAATTCTAATTAGGATAAGTAAATACAAACACTACGAAGCGGTCCTACTCACCTTAAGTGAAAGGTTTTGGTACTTGTTCATTTGTGAGGTGCAATGGTCTAGAGTAGTGGTCATTGGAAAAATGACAAGTTCCCCCCTACATGAAGAAATCCCTTGCTTACAAAAAGGAGTAAAATCCCAAAATTAAATCAAATCCCTTGCTCAAAACAAAATAAAAATAAAATACAAAATAAATAGTGATTTTTATCACTATACATGAGCAAGTATCCCAATAAATTGAAGAAAATAATGGGGTGAGATTGAATCCCTGGAATGGTCAATACTAAAAAATCATGGAGTGATCCCCAATACAACAATGGGATGAATGAATCCTGCCTGACATTGGGGTAGGTCTAGAAATTTACAAATGAGCTAGATTTAGGTGTCCTGTATTGCCTAGTGGTCTATTCCAACTAAGTACAAACCTAGTATTGGGTGGACATGTGGTGATCCTCATTATAACAATGGGCTGAATAAATCCCTCCTGGATATGAGGTAGTATTATGTATCATCTAATATATTCACTTGCACACACAAGGATAATGAATAGCTTTGTATTTCATAGAAAAAATTTCATGTTTCAAAAGTCCAGTATAGTCATTATACAACTTTTGATAAGTCAACTAGGGTGTTTGAGTTTCATGGAAAACCTCAAAAATTCCCAAATAGAAACAAATCAAATCAAGCCATCAAACATAAATTCCTTTTTATGAGATTTTTTTATTAAGGAGTGTTCATAACATAGAACAAATACCGGATGAATATTAGCAATAATATTTAGATGACCACTGACTATTTTGTGCATATATTTTAAATTACAAAAGCTTATGAAGACAAAAAATACATCATTTCATCTCACATATGGATGTATAATTGATTAAATCTTATGATAAGAGTTATCAATAACATTCATGATTGTTATACATTCTATGGAGTCATCCATTAGATTGTTAACCCATATTGCATTAATTCCTTATGTTTTAAGTGATTAAAGCATATAGGTTCATTTACATAAGCTCACTCATCACATAATAAATGTATTACATACATTGCATTCATCATATTATAAAAAAATTAAATGCATACAAGTAAATCAAATCAAATATGCATTTAACATCTAAAAGTGCATCCATATGCATACATCATAGTAGTCCATCTACACATCTAGATCACAGTATCTAGTCATACATCCATCATCTAGCTAGTGCATGTCATCCATACATCACATCATATAGCATTAGATAAACATAACATATAAGCATTGCATCCATATGCATCTCATAAACATAAAACAAATAAATGTACACATGTAATGAGTCATAAATCCAATGTCATATCATATAAATATGTGTGTCTCAAAGAGTACATAGGTGTGCCCAAAAATACCCGCAAGATACAAATGTGTAGGTCCTTAGATCTTACACTAAAAAATGATAAAATGTGCCCAATGCATAATCATGACTAGCCTACACCTCCTATGTGTGAGGCTCCTCCATCTCCTCCACCCTCTCGGTGAGTCCACCTAGAGTTGGTATCGGTGGAACTCTTAGACTTATGAGTCTTGTGGTTGGGCTGAGCTAAGAATTGCCTTGTCTCCCATGTCAAATTCCCTTAAGTCCCTAGAACTTTTTGATCTCTCTAGAATATTTACATAGTGAAGTGTGACCTCTCCTTCAAGGAGAGCGATGTGGGCTGCATTTGAAGCACACTTCCTAATATGAGTCTAAACCAAAGCCTATAGTCTCATGATATTCGTAGTCAGGTCTAAACATGTGGGTCCCTATACAACTGGAACTATAGGAGCAGCCTATGAAGTCGAGGTATCACCTCGTGCTATCTTCAGTAGATACCTCTCCTTAGTCCTAAAGTCAAGCCGATACTATAGAAGATCTTGCTCAAGTGTCATCTTCTCTAAAGCTGAAGTGGCACTTTCAATCTGTGTCAGGTGAAGAGTCCTCTCCTCGTATCCACACCACTAAGCCCATCCCTCTGCAATTTTATCCTAAGCTACTCTCAACTATGCCTATAGAGTGGCAATGGAGGTATCCCTCCCTAAAATCTACATTTGGGTGATCTCCAGTTGTGTCTGTAACCTGGTAGATCCCAAACTACCTAGTGATGCACGAGAAATGGAATAAATCTTGCATGTTGGACTTACACATGAGGAGTAACCTGTATTGTCTCATCCACCTCAAATAGTTGTCTACCTACCCCTATGTAGGATAGTCCATGTAGGGTTGCCATAGAACTTGCCCTACCTGTAGTGTAGTCAATCGGTCTAAATAATACTGTAGTTCCCCTATGCGAGACCTGCTCCTAAACTCCTCAATCTCTCTAGGCCAACAAGCAACATAGCACTCGTAAACCTCTGTAATTTCTCTGATCTATCATAAAATTCCTCCAAGGTGGTCAATGGTGATGTGCTACCATGTCCATATCTAGAGCAACTAACTATAGGTAACTCCAACGTGACCTCACTACATGATTCGATACAACTCATCATAGAGTTGTGCAAGGAGGACACTATACCATGAAATAATTAGTGGCTTCTCTGTAGTACTACCCAAAAGGTATTACATCCTGGATAAGATGTTCCAAGGGAACCCATTGGAGAAAAATCTACCTTTGGTTACATTTGCACCCAAAAATTTACCAAAATTGAAAGACCAGGTCAGAACATAATCTACCTGGTTTAATCTCTAGAGGAGGCTGGTTCCTTTGCTTCTTTTATAAAATGGGAGAGAGAGGAAAATGCATAAAGATATGGAAATATAACTATGGCTAGAGAGTTAAAATGGTACATATTAAGCAATAGTAGAGCAACTACTACAACCTTCTATAGAGAAGCATAATAGAGCCAAAACATAGAAACTAAAAACTCCCAGTGAATGTATTTATTTAAACACAACTTATCTGTGAAGTAAATTGTAGATCTAACTGAATGTTAATGTAGAAATCCAGATTAAGAATTCCATACACACAATTAATTCTATTGGGCATTGAACCCATGGTGTACATCACTCCTATAGATAAGGGTGGGTCACGTGGGTGACCGTAATCCATATCAGTTTGGATACTAAGTGGTGTGATGGTGATGTCTTGGACCACGTATTCACCAATGCTATGATTGGTGAGGTGGACCATAACTTGGAATGATGTGGAGGTGAATGAAGTGGATATAGGTGTGGAAAATTCATGGTTAGCTAATGGGAGGGGTGTGTACTAGGATGGTATCTCATAATCTGTTAATGCAACTTGTGAGATATCAGATGATGTGGATGGAGGTGAATTTAGCTGAGGTGGTTGTTTAATGGATGATGATGTGGAAGGAATGATGGTGGAGGATGCTGATGTTGATGATGTGGCTGATGTGGATTAGGTTTGACCACATGTGCATGTAGTCAAAGGTGATGAATATGGGTGTATGAATATGGAGGCTTGATGTGGAGTGGTGATGGGGAGCTCCTCAGAAATAGGAGCTTTTGATGAAGAGGTGGATTGTGTGTTTGATGAGGTGTCTGATGAAGTCAAGAATAGATGAGTGGAAGGAAGCTTGAATTCATAAGGATTTGAAATTAAATTGTAATACTCAAATGGCTCAACATCCTTAAGTATATAATGAACTTGTCCATCATGTACATATTTTAAGCATTTATGAAGTATAGAAGGGACACATCTAATTTCCCTCATCCAAGGACATCTAAGAAGTACATTGTATGCCATGGAACCTTCCAAGATGTGAAATATTGTGTACAATGCTTTTACCCCCACTTCAATGGGTACAAAAAAAATACCAACTATGGAGCAGAGAGCATAAATGAATACTTTCAAGGTGAAGGTGGGTTTGGTGATGTGGGATGGTGGAAGATTGAGGTGTTGGAGAGAGGATGTGGTGATGATGTTGATAGAGGATCCAGTGTCAATCAAAACTTATTTGAATTGGTTCCATCAATTTGAGCCATGATGTGCAATGGAGGGTCCACCAATTTCGATGATATTGGTTTAATTTAAAAATAATAGAATGTAATGGAAGGCTCCATACATGTTTTGATGCTTTCTATAAATTTGCTAAAGGCATTATCATCGTAATATTGGAATTCAATGGATTTTAAATTATCCATTAATGCCTCGCGATGTCGGGGAGATTGTTGTATAAGTTCATAAATAGACAGTTTAGCTGAAGTCATTTTAAGGCAAGTGGTTAACCGACTATTCAAAGAGATAATTGGTGTTGATGGACAATTGGGAGGATGAATGGGTGGAGTTGGATGACTTAGAATATGACTGGGTTGGGAAGTATTGGTGGAAAATTGAATGGGTGATGATGATATGGCAAGTTGATGAGAAACACTTGCATGTGGTGCTATGGGATATTGAACATGTTGTTGTTGTGCATTTTTCTAATTGTTAGTGCATTTTTTACCTTGGGTAGCTACATGGATAACACCCACAAAAACTTGGTATTGTTGAACATGATTAACTTGATTAGGAGGGGTCTTGGTATTTGACCCTCTTATAGTTGGTTGTACCTCCTCATGATGAGGAAGTGGTGTTTTATAGATACCAAGGTTTTGATTTTGTTGAGATAAGAGACTATCAAGATTGATGACTCTTAAGTCAATGAGATCTTGCACTATGTCTTTGAAGTTGTAGCAACTATTTATATCATGCCCATTCTGCCTATGATAAGGGTAAAATAAATATTCCCTATAGTGTTTACTATGCTTATTAGGATCATTTGGTTTAACCTCAGGTAAGGCAAGTTGGTTTGTGTCATACAACCTATGAAATATGAAGGCATATAATTTGACTAAGCGGGTGTATTGATGGTTTTTTCGAATAGATTATCAACGTTGGTTATTTTCCATAGTTGGCACTATGTTTTGAATTGGTTGTGATAGTGAGGTAATCACATGATATGTAATTTATTGTAGTTGTTGTTGCACAGGTTTGTGTTGAGCCATTACCAACTGGCTCATGACTACTTGATTGACTTGATTGGCTTGATTGACTTGATTTGTCTTGGATTGGCAATAATAACTACCTTTGTATTGGCCCTTATTATTCCATTATTTCCCTTTGGTATTTAGAACACCCTCTTGGATTTTTATCTCCTCAATTTTTCTAGCCTAGGCAAGAGCTTCCTCAAATGATTTGTACTATTGTAATTGTAATAACCAAGAGATAGGTTTTAGTCAAATCTTGGTAAACAATCAGGTTAAATCTTCCATTGGTAAGATGAACGGTAGTGATAACATCCCTCCAATGACTACAAAAGTCATATACTAAATCATCATCAAATTTCTAAGCCATACAAGTCAAAAAATGATACTTTCTTTCTAACAGTGAGGGAAAACCTTCAAGAAATTGGTCAACCAACTATTCAAAAGTATAAATACTATGATGAGGAAGATGGTTATACCACTCTATAGCATCTCCTCCCATTTTCTGAGGAACATTTCAGAGCATTAGAGCATCATGATGTTGGATTATAAAACAAGAGTGAATGAATGTACTCACATGCTCTCTAGGGTCCTTAGTCCCTTTGAATTTATTAAATTTTGATACTGTAAAATCTATCGGATATGGTAGTGATGGTACCAAAAAGTGAATTGGTTAATTGATCAGCTATCTTAGAGTTGGTTTTTGGTTCATCATACCAAGAGTATGTTACATTAGGCTATCAATATTCTATTGCATATCTTGAATTCTAGGGTCTTCCCCAGTTATATGGAAGCCATGAATTACTTGATGATTTTATCAAGATGGAGTGGTGAAATGTTGGGGTGTGATGATATGGTGATGATTTGGTGGAGTGAATTAAATTTGGTGATGTTGAGGTTGATGAAGAAATTATTATAAATTTTGAAAAGGAGGTGATGTGTGAGGACTATAAATGTGATGACTTGTGGGAATGGCATGGGTGTGAGTTAATGGTAATGTGGGAATGAAAACCATAGAATATTGTGGTACCCATTATGGATTTGGGGTGAAGAATGTGGATTGGGTGGAAACATGAAGAGGCTTAAAATCTACCCTCTGTAATTATTGTTGGGAATAAGGTTGAACACTTTTTTGAGCCATAAGAACTGTATTGAGATTTTACCAAGATTTTTGTATGGCCACATTTGAGGAATATGGTGTGGATGTATAGGAAATAGATGAGGTATGTGGAGGATAGGTTGCAATGGGGATTAAAACTAAATTTGGGGTGGTGGATGTAGTGGAAGCTGGAATTTGTGAAGTAACATTGACATGTACTTCATACAAAGAATTTTCATAGGTGGTGGTGTATGAATATGGAATGGAAGTGCTTTGAGAAAATGACAATTGTGGAATGGAGCAATGTTGAGAAGGTGTATCTGATGCCTCAAAAAGAGGGTTAGTATACATCTGGGTGAAACTCGAAGGCTGTGAGTAGGTAATTTCTTGCTGAGAAATAGTGTCATGCCTAGGGGGCAATTGATTGATTCTAGAACATAGTTAGAATATATTCGAAGAGTTTCTACTTTAGCCATGTCTATGTGGGTAATTTTATGATCAATGGGAGATGAAGGCTCAGTTTCTGGTATGGGTATGTTGGCTGCTTTATGTAACACCTCAGCATTTGAAGTGTACACAATGTGTAATGGACCCATAGATAAACTAGAATAACTTATTTGTATCACACTAATGGGGTTAATAATAGAAGTGGTAGGAAAATATGTTGAACACTCCATGGATGAAGCAACTTGGATTATGGAAATTTGACTCAATATTTTTGTTTGATTTCGAGTTAAAACCATAAGCTAGTGAATCAAATGTGAAATGTGTAGGAAAGAAATGCAAATAAAAATTTTACAAAATTAAACAAGCAATTCAATCCTACATTTATGCAATCGATTTTTCTTACCTCTTTTTTTTAATCTCTCTTTTATATATATATATTTTTTTTTGTGAGGTTTGTGTGTTATGAATGTGCTAATCTAAATTATGCAAGGTAAAATTTATGGTTGGCTGGCAAATGAGATTCTTCCTAGTGATGAAATCCATAAAGTTTGCTCATGAGTGTCTATGGTTGATACGGGCATAGATTTTACGGATGGAGATGAAACCCACCATCCCCAATTCTCAAACAATGGTTGGTGATGAAATCTAACTCATTGCTATTTATTGTGAAACATGTAATGTGTGTGATTTATTTTAAAATTTGTGTTATCTATTATGTTCATACAATGTTAAAAATAGCCTATTTCATTGGTCTAATTCAAAAGCCAAAAACAATAATACTAGGTTCCTAAAAATAACTTAGGGTACACTGCATATGTTCCACTCTGAATCATCAAGTGATTCCAATAGTGGAGGGTTTACCAAGTTATTCCACCTTGAATCACCAAATGCGGGAGTATACTTATGTATTATGATCTTGTTCCAATTTAGACAAGTAAAAATGGAAATTTGTAACCCTATTATGCAACTATTTTATGCTTTTGTAATTTCACATTAAAAAAAAAAATGTAGAAATAATGAATGAATACACCAAAAAGCAACAAAAATCTAAAATAAATATAATTAATGCATGAATGCAAGTCTACTCTAAATGCAATGTGTGCTAGAAAATAAAGCATATTACATTATTTGGATCATGTAAATGTACCTTCCTTGATACATACTTAGGACACTAGGTTACTTTAGGGAAAGTTATCTAATTACTTCATGAAATGTAATAAATGCACAAGTGTCAATGTGCAAGCTGTAATGTGCAAGGTATCTACTTGTACAACTAGATAGAGTGTTAGCCAAGGAACTTATCTTCCTATATAATGGCCATTGATAGATCATAGAAACATAACAATATAGAGCAACATCATAGTGTGTGTGTGTGGTAGATAGGTAGTAGGGTAGTGTGTGTGAGCTATAATCTCAAAGGTCCCTCATGGAGTAGTAGCATATCTTATGGAGGACACATTTCCTCCATTGTTGCTATTGTAATATTTTCACCATTTCTATTTATAGCATATTTCAATCATCTTACAGATCTATTTTATTTATTTTTGCATCTTGTGAATGGTATCTCCCAATGTATGTGGTATCAAAAGCTAATAGTGATATCAAAGCTATGGTAGATCAATCCATAGTAGGTCTATAGGAAACCACCATTATTTGATCTTGAGTTTTTTGAGAACATGACGCACCATTGGACCAATCACTGTCAAAATTTCTTAGAAGAGTCTAGGTGGTAGAATTAGGGAGAGTTACTTGTGAGGACTAAAGTCTCAGTTTCAAAAATATTGATATTGCATAGGGCTAGATTCTTTCCATAGAGTTGAAGGAAAACTCGTGAATTCTAGGACTTAGCGTTTGATCCACTAGGTTGACGAATCAACTAGTGAAGCTAAGATATCTGGAAATACTCACTTGAAAGTTTATTTTTACAATGAATTAATACTCAGATGAGTGGGATACCTACTACAACAGAAAGCTAGGAGACATCAACTTCATTTCCCAAATTTCAAAGTGCCTTCATAGTGCAGATATTAGTTGTTGGAGAAGGGAGAATACTTTAGAAGAATCCTTTGGAAAAGAATCATGCTGAAGTCTGGAGATAGGAGATCTTCATTGATATATTGAAGAAATTCACTAGAATAAAAGGCCATAGTAGCCTTGATATAGAAGGAAAGTCCATAGAAGCCTTGATATAGAAGAAAATTCCATAGAAGACTTGATCCATAAGAAAAGGCCATAGAAGCCTTGATCCAGATAAAAAGGCCATAGAAGCCTTGACATTGAAGAACATGCCATAGAAGTCTTGATACTAAAATAGGCCTTAGAAGTATTTTATCTTGAAGAATATTCTAGAGGAAAGGATCTAATTTAGAAGAAGATTTCACTACTAATATTTTTGTTGTAGGTATAGGTGATCCAGTTTGTTGGGAAAGCTTCCTATGAGAAAGTTAGGAAGAAAAGCTTCTTCAAAATAAATCTAGTACTTGAAGCAAAAAGGAGATTAGGAGGAGATCTCATTGAAAAAATTCCAGGACAGGAAGAAGCAGAAGGACTAGGAGAGTCCTGCTCATATCCTGAAGTAGCAAAATCAAATATATAGGAGAAGATCTCAACACTAACACTTATAGAAGCAAAAGGTTGAAGATAATATCTCTAGGAAGACTAGGAGAAGCTACAAGATAAAAGACCTTGACTAGGTCTCGACGAGCATCCAGTAAATATGTTGGAAATTTTTAGTAGTTTTGTTGTCATTGATTTCAAAAGAATATTGGTTTAATTTTACCTTCATTAAGGACATCAAGTGGTTTTTCCAAAAGCAAGGAGGTCTTGGAAAGGAATAGGATACAATATTTATTTTTAATATTATATGCCTAAAAAGGGCCCAAAGGATGAAAACCCAAGGAAGGAGAAGCAAGTTTAAATTAAATAATAATATTATATTATTATAATATTGCGGGCAAAATATCAAGACAAAGAAAAATGAAGTTCAAATTGAAAAGACCCATGAGCAATTAATTTAAATTAAAATATTGTTTACCTTGATTAAAATTTTAATTTAAATTAATAATGGAGGCAAAGGTTTTTAAATTTAATATTTAAAAATAAATTCAAATTTTTAAATTCAAAATGGGTCGATGTGAGAAGTCAAAGAATAATGTGCATATATATAGGAAATAAATTCCATTTCCTAAAGTTGAAATTACACCTTCGAATGCAAGAGAGAAGACTAAATCAAAGCACTACACCTTAGGAAGAAGAACATTTACATTTCGAGGAATATTGAAAGAAATGAGGGAATAAAGGCAGTAGGGTGAGTTGACATCCCACCGACGATAGTAGCGTAGGTAGTAGTTTACAAAGTACTAAGGCGTGCAAGGAGGAGATCATGGTTTGATCCACGTGATTGACGTTTTAGAGGAAGAGGCCTTAGTTTTGACTTGCTTGGTGTTTTTGTGAGGCATTTTCTATGGAAGAATGTGCAATTTGTATCATGTGGGCACACATCCCACTTGGTGGCCTAGCTTGGAGCTAGGGTGTTGGGAGTGCAATGTCATGGTTTTGATTTCACCGAAGATAGATTTTAGTGGGCAAAACATATTAAAGGTATGCCATTCAATTTTATTCTCCAAGGTGTTGAAAATTGAAATTGCTTTGATATTGTAGTGAGTGCTAAGTGCTTGGGGGAGTTATAAGGTAAAGAAAAAATTAAAATATTTTATTTTGATTTTTGGTGATTGAAACTTGTTTTATAAAGTGTGGAGATTATAAGGTGTATAAGGGAGATTGTTGTGCATTTTTATATAAGGGAATTATTGAGTTAAATATTATAAGGTGTGCAAGAGAAATTGTTGTGTGTTTTGTTATGGTGAAATTATTGAGTTAAATATTGTGAGTTTGGAGATTATAAGGTGTACAAAAGGATTTGATATTTTGTATGAAAAATAAATTTTGAGAAATTATTTAGTGGATATCTTGAGATAGGTTGTGACTACCTAATGCTAGTGTTGTCAAAGAAAATTTAATTGTGGTTAAGACAGGTTTTGAAGACATATCTCCATCAAAATAAAAGGTATGGGTACATCTTCCTATTGAGTAAAATATTGTTGGATTGGATGTTGTAAATGCTAATTTGGAGTGAAAAGGATTGTTTTATGAGAATTTTTATTTTGGTTTTGAGATATCCAATATTGATTGAAGAAGGTTTTTTTGGAATAAAGTTTGATGCTAGAAACCTTTTTTGATAAGCATTGATGGAAATATTGAGTGAGCCTTCATGTGCGTGATTAGGGTTTGTGAAATATCATGAGTATCATTGTTCTGTGAGGTTTGTTTGATAAGCATTTTTGAATAAGCTTTCATTGAGTTATTGGTTGAGTGGAGTTGATTGAGCATAATTGATTGGAAGTGTTGGAGTGATAGTTCATGTTCCATGAAATAAATTATTCTTTATTTCTGGATTGAGTTGAAGGAAATATTGAAAGTGATTAAGCATTGTTGTGAGTGAAACATATTGAGTCTCTAACCATTCTCTATATGTTTCTGTGGTAAAGCAAGAGATATTGAAAGTGATTGAGCATTGTTGTGAGTATGAAGCATATTGAGTCTCTAACAATTCTCTATATGTTTCTGTGATATTAAACAAGATTCAGTGTGAAGCTTATTTGAGTTATTGAAGAAGTTTTATGTGATAGATTGAGTTGAGTTGAGGAAGTTGTTATGAAATCTTAAGGATATATTTGTGTGAGATTTTGTGGATTCTTAAAATATATATTTGAGGTAATTCTTGGTGAATACTTGTTGAGAAGATTGGATAAGTTCTAGTGAGGACTCGTTGAGAAGATTGAACAAGTTCTAGAGAGGAATTGTTAAGTAGATTTGAGGTAAGTCTTGATGAAGAATTTTTGAACAGATTGGATAAGTTCTAGTAAGGACTTGTTGAGCAGATTGGATAAGTTCTAGTCAGGACTTATTGAGCAGATTTGAGGTAAGTCTTTGAGAAGACTTGTGAGCAGATTTGATTGATTGATTTGTTCAAATATTGAGTTAAGGTTTAAAACAGATCTAGCAGTGTTGATTTGTGATTGAATAAATCTTTGTGTTAAGTCTTTGGGATATATTTGAGGATAGATTTTGGTGTATATTTGAGGATAGGTTTGTTCTAGATCAAATATAGAGATTGAGCATATTTGTGCTAGACTGAAGGACTATGTTTAGTGTAGATGAGAGATAGAGATTGAGCAGATTTATGCTATACCAAAGTACTATGTTTAGTACATATCATAGACAGAGATATTGAGCAGATTTATGCTAGACTAAAGGATTGTGTTTAATGTAGATCAAATATAGATATTGAGCATATTTTTGCTAGATCGAAGGACTATGTTTAGTTTAGATTTGAGAGCAAGCTTTGGAGGTGACAGTGTAGAGTACAGTAGTATCCATTGGATAGAGATACATTAGCCAGGATAGTGAGGACAAAGATATTCTGAGTTAGGACAAAGTATTTTATGGATAGAGATCCACAAGCAAGTGAAGTGGAGGTAGTAGTCTTCTATAAGATCACTAGCCAAAGCAGATGAAGAGTTCTCCTGTGGATAGATATCCATGAACCAGTTGAGGGATTGGTGTCTCCTATGGATAGAGATCCATGAACTTGATTAGGGGATTGATGTATCCTTTGGATAGAGGTCCATAAACATTGTAATAGGGAAGGATTACCAAGAGATTTTTTGAGAAAATTATAGTGAAATATTTTCTCCGTGGAGTAGCCCACATTGGGTGAACCACATTAAATTGGTGTCTCTATTGTGTGTGGTGATTTATGCTATGATTTGATTAATACTATTGATATTTCCATTTATATATTGCATAATATTATTTGGGAAAGAAAAGTAAAAAGTGGTCTTATACTGTTCACCCCCTCTCAGTATAAGCTTGTGTTCTTCAAAATATCTAGGAGAGCCTTGTTGAAGAAATCATCAAAGAAGAACTTACTGGAGAAATCCACTACCAAAGAGAAGCCCCTGATAGTGAAGTACTTGGGACAATTATCATCATTCGACAATAAGCCCAAGGGGAGCAGAACTTGGCAAGGAGTGCCAAATTTGAGTAGAATAATAATCTAGTGAAGACCTTAAGATATTAAAAACCTTGAAAAGATCCTACTTGAAGTCAGAACTAAACAAGAAGACTTGAAAGTAGAATATTCTTATGAAATCTAGGATATTTGAAGATTACATCCTATAGAAATAGGTCACTACTTCATAGATACAAACTTCGCCAAATATATAGCATAAGGAGGATATTACAAGAGGATATCAAAGTCACCAAATCCTAGGCTCATGAAAGAAAGTTTGAGACCATAAAATTGGTGAAGAAGAAACTGTTAAAAAATAGTCTACAAAGAGCTACAGGATCCTATTCAAGACAACAACTTGTTGTTCTTAGGCACCAAGATCTACATCCTCTACAGAAGTAGAAAAGGAGCTACAAAAGTGTTCAGAAAAAGGTATGCAACTATTGGTGCAAGTAGATTCATTAGGTGAATTACTTATCATATTTATTAAAGCACCTTCATCCTGATTAAAGTTGCAAAAAGGAGATTTGTATTATAGTCTTCATGTGTGCAAAAAGAAATATTATTTTTAAGGTTCATTTGTACATTAGGAGTTGATTAGATTTCAATTTTTTTAAATATTTATCAACTAGCTTATTATCTACTTTGGAAAGCAAAAGAAGACTATCTCCTAATATCTTGCTTGTAAGGAATTTACAAAATAAATCTTGAAGGTTCATTTGAGATTATTCTTTATTAGTTGTAGTGAATTGATTAAGTGCATTTTCTTGATAATATATTGGAGTGATAAGGTGTAATTTGTTAGTGCATTAAAATTAGAATATGTTAGAGCTATTTGCACTATTATTACTCTCAAAATAAATTAGTTTTGTGCTTTGAAATAAAGGCTACAAAATCTAGTTTGAATCAAGTGTCTAAAGACACTTTTTTAAAGCACAGAAACCTACAACTTAGAGTGGCCAACAAAAGACACCGAAATTAGTTAGTACAAGCAAAGGAAAAAGGAAAACAAATCTAACCAAAAATAAGCTTCTAAGATTGAGATTTTGTGATTCTAAAATCCAAGCACTTAGGATTACTGCAACTAAAAGAAAGGTTTTGTTCTACAACATTTACAAGGCTTGGATTCACCATAAATCATCCAAGAAAAAAGGGTAAGGAATCTAGCCAAAGAGACTTCATTAAAACCCTCTTCTTCCACTCATTAATCTGCTAAAAATTTAAGAATATCAGACCTACAAAAGAATGAAAGGAAAAGGTGCAATATAAGGACTATATATTACATGGTGTTGCACTTCTACATTATATCAAATGCAGGTAAAGGAGCATATTTAAAGGTTCCACAATAGGTACAATAGGTACAGGGAAGAAGCATCCAAAGGAAAGGCTAAAGGAAGATCCAAAATATTGAATGTTCTCCATCATCGAAAGGGTATTCTCTCCAACATTAAACCTGTGGTCAAAGGAAGCTTTAAGTAAATGACACCAACCCTTTCAAATGCTACTTATGTAAGCTAAAGGAGCCAAAGGAATTATATCACACATATTTACATAAATTACAATCAAGATAGTAAATCTATCTACATAAAATAAAATATAGAGCATATTGCAGCATTTAGAAGCATCAAGCTTCACCTCTATCATTATGAATAAGGAGCATAACGTAGGGATAAGTGCACAACAACAAGGCATATGCTACGTTGAGAGTAGCATCAACAAAGGGTACCAAGGCATTTTGTGATGGTAGTAGATGCACCAGAAAGGTTCCAAAAACTCCCAAGGGCATTTTGGTGGCTCTAGAGGGCGTTCGAGGGCTAAGGAAAGTGTCATAGAACCATATCAGGTTATACGACAGTGAATGGAGATGATGAAAAATTGATGACGAAGGATGAAAGTGATGGCAAAGTGGCTAGGGTAGACAGAGCTTAAAATTCTAAAAATATTAAGCCTCATTAAGGGTTTGATTAATCACAATGACTCATCAACATGTTAGGGTTTTGATGACACAAAATTAGCAACCGAGATTTAAACATGAGGAAAGGTGGAGATTAAATCTGGGTAAGTGGCATGGATTGATGTGGATGGATGGCTGATATTAAAATGTAGGGGAGGGCTAGTATAAATTCATATATATATATATAAATATAATATATAAAATATTAATATCTATACATATATTAATTAAATACATATATATATAATGGGTGGCTATGATTGGAGGACACATATGGATGACAAGTGGCTAGATTTTTGTGTCTACAAGATTATTTTATGGATCCAACCATATTGATGATTGATGTTGGTAAGAAACCAACATTGGTCCATATGGATATTCTAGTGTACAAATTAACACAAATCATTATGTATGGAGAATCTAATGTTAATATTCTACCAGAAAGAACCTAGAGGGATATTGGCGGTCCATTATTATGGGCCCCAAGTTTCTGATTGTACAGTTCTTACCGATATGGCATTGTTATGAAAGGAGTGTTGATAGCACAAGTGATAATAGTTGATCAAGAGTTTATCTTGAATTTCATTGTGATTACTATGCAAAAGACTGCATATGATGCACTATTAGGAAGAGGTTGGCTACGAGTAGCTAAATTTAATCATAACTAGGGAAAATAGTAGATCACATTAAATAAGGGACATTATAAATATATGATTAACTTGAAAAATCAAATAATTAGTGAAGATGTTGCCACGATAGATGAGTCAGACAGTTCTTTGGGTGAAGAAGAATATGAACCCAATGAAGAAGGGATATTGTACTTGGAGGAATGTAGCGAGGATGAAGCCTGATTTGATAGTGGAATCCTTCATTGGTATATGGAAGATTACAAGGTGTTTTAGCCAAACTACCTTTGTATTAATATAGAGGAGAACATAGAAAAACAATATGAGAAGAAGGTAAGCAAGAATATAAAAGAAGAGCAATAGGAAAAATGGATATTTCCCAAGATTTTTGTAGAGTATACAATCAAATATGTAGAGATATATGCAAGACTAGTGCATTCAATGAATGTGGAAAAGGCTAAGGTAGAGCTAGAAAATACCAAATATGAGGGACCTTAGATGGTAGATATAAATCTAGGAATGAAAAATGAACCTAGAATGATCCATTATGGATATGACTGGGATTCGGTGCTAGAAGTAGAAAATTTTAAAATATTCTTGGGATACAAGGATATTTTTGCATGGATGTATAAGGATTTGAAAGGAATACAACCAGAATTATGTGTCCACAAGATTACATTAATGCCTAGGGCACAACCGATGAGAAGGAGACCATATAGGATGAACCCCAAGTATGTAGCCCTGGTGAATACAAATATAGACAAGATGTTGGATGATGGAATTATATTTAGGGTTACCATGAGTGAATGGGTTTTTCCTACCTTGAAAAGGAAGTGGATAAGATTTAAATTTGCATAGATTTTTGGAGTTTGAACACAGTAATGATTAAATATCCCTTCTCGATTTCTTTCACAGATTCCATTCTATGGGAGATCATAGGAAATGAAATTTATTCATTCTTGGATGGGTTTTCTGTCTATAATTAAATTAGTATAGCCAAATAAGATAAGCTAAAGACCATATTTATCATGGAAAATATAATTTATGTCTACAATAGGATGTCATTTGGGCTATGTAATGCCCCAATAATATTTCAACACATTATTCTATACATCTTTGATCAGTTGTCAACAAGGAAGTTCAATATATTATTGGATGATTTTTCCATCTATGATTGAATCAAGGACCATCTACCAACCTCGAGTGAATGTATGAGCCAATTTAGGAATGTAAAAATCTCTCTAAACCCTAGAAAATGTTATTTAGATGGTACCATATGGGAAATTACTAGGACATATAGTGTGCAATGAAGGATTGAAGAATAATCCTAATAATATTCATGTCATTCTACATATGGAGGAGCCATATGATGGAAGCTCATTAAAAAAAATTTAAGATCCATGGGATAAATGTGTCCTACCCATTGGACTCCTTGATAAAGAAGAATATTCATTTCAGTTGGACAAAGGAGCACCAAGGAGCTTTTAAAAAATTGAAAGCAAATCTAGTGAGTAGTCATATTCTAGTGTTTCTTGATTGA
The DNA here is from genome assembly GCA_028583015.1 of Wollemia nobilis. Lineage (NCBI taxonomy): Eukaryota > Viridiplantae > Streptophyta > Pinopsida > Araucariales > Araucariaceae > Wollemia > Wollemia nobilis. Next base: position 3,962,851 of record JAQPPZ010005362.1, on the reverse strand, counting down.
GATAAAGAGTTCCATGTCCACAGTGATGCTTCCAAATTTTATGATAGGATGTGCGCTTGATCATGAGGGACAACATAGGGTGGATGTGCATTGGCCTATCTACTTTGCAAGTCATCTATTATCAAGGGTAGAAAGGAATTATAGTACAATAGAACATGAGGATTTTAGGATGGTATATATAGTAAAAAAAACTTAGGTATTTCCTGTTAGCAAACTCGTTTGCCTTTTATGTTGATCATAAAGCTATGTTATACCTAATAAATAAACTAGTGATACAAGGATGAGTTAGCAGGTGTCTCATCACTCTGCAAGAATTTGTACTTCAAGTAGTAGTAAGACCTAGTAAAAATCATGTGATTGCAGATCAATTGTCTTAGATAAAATTAGGAGAACCTGTAGGAACATAAATTTTATATGAATTCCTCGATGCACAATTATTTACAATTAATTTTGTACCATCATGGTACAAGTTAATTGGGCAATACTCATGCAGGAGCATCTAGTGGTGTAAGAGTGATCTTGCATCATCCAAAATTTGTATTTGTTTTATTTTGCTCTAAAGTTTGTTTAGTTTTTTAGAATATGGATAAATAGACCCAACAACAAAATAATCGTCCCAATATCCTGAGTGGTTTGGGAGATATGTAAATTTTAAGGTCTTCTACCCTACCAAAACTAGTGAAAATCCTACTACTAAAACTTACAGGTGAATTTTGAAGGCCTTAGAGGCCTCGTAGAGGGGTGAAAATTAGGTGTAATATCCTCTAGGACATTACATTGTTGTAGGTATTTTTGAGAGCTTTTTGAAAAGGTGCACTAATAGTCAATTCGAGCAACAAGCGAGGAGTTATGACCCCGGGAAGTTTTGCCTCTAAATTTTAAATGGATTGTTTTAGATGAGAAAAGGGGAAACAAGGTATTTCAAAATTGTAAAAGGGGTATAGTTTTGGTATCCTCATTCTCATGAAAAGTAATAGAAGAGCTCTAGCACTATTTTACAATTTTATCTATTTGTATTTGTTCTATTGATCTCAGTTCTGCATTAAATACCTATACATAGAAGAGTTTCCAAAAGTTTTGACTGTGACATAGAAGAGGAAAGTAATAATGAAGTCAGCATATTTTTAGTTGATAGTTGGATTGTTGTATAATATGGGTACAATTTTTTTTTTACGAATATGCATAATGGAGGAAGAAGTTAAGACAACATTAAAATAATCTCATGAAGGTCTGGAAGGAGGACACATGGGGTCAGATGCCACTGCTAGGAAAATACTCTTGGTAGGACTGGTTTTCTACATTGTACAATAATACAAAAGAATATGTACAAGCATGAGACACTTGTTAGAGAGTGGGGAAGCCATTGAATAGAGACTTTATGACTTTGCATCCATCATAACCTCAATAATTGTATGAGATATGGTTTTGGATTTTGTTGGATCATTGAAAACCATCCATAGGTGGAAATATTGGTATATAGTGGTCAACAGAATACCTAATAAAATAGGTAGAAGCAATAGCATTAATAGATAACATGCCAAAAATTACAACTTGATTCTTGTATGAATAGGTGATAGGGGAGGTCACTTTTTTAATAACGTTATTAAAAATATGAAAATAAAATTCAATATTTTACACTTTTTGTCAAGTCTATACTACCCTCGAGCAAATGGGTAGGTGGAGGCAACTAAAAAGATCCTGGTTTTTACGTTGTATAAAAATTTTGGTATAGAAGGAGCATATTGGGAAGAGAGATTACCATATTTTATGTGGGATTATAGGATAAATTTCAAGCCTACAAGGGACCATATGCCATTCTAGCTAATGTATGGTCAAGAGGCTATAGTACTAGTAGAATTATTAGTAACAATTTTGTAGATAGTTGTGGAGCATCGCTTGGGTTACCAAGAAATATTGGAAGAGTGACTAGCCATACTCATCAGGCTAGATGAAAGGATATTTATGGTACAATGGGCAATTGAGGTAGCTCAAAGGTGAAGGAAATTGTGGCATGATAAGTATATCTACAAGTTAGAACTTAAGCAAGGAAAATTAGTTTTTAAGTTCAATGGGAAGCGAGAAATCAAGCATGGGAAGTTAAAGATATTATGGCTTGGTCCCTTTCAAGTCAAAGTAAGATATATTGAAAGTGATTGAGAATTTTTGTGAGTGTGAAGCATATTGAGTCTCTAACAATTCTCTATATATTTCTTTGATATTAAACAAGATTATGTGTGAAGCTTGTTTGAGTGATTGAATAAGTTTTTTGTGATAGATTGAGTTGAGTTGAGGAATATTTTATGAAAGTTTAAGGATAAATTTGTGTGAGCTTTTATGGAATATTACAATATATATTTGAGGTAAGTCTTGATGAAGACTTGTTGATAAGATTTGACAAGTTCTAGTGAGGACTTGTTGAGAAAATTGAACAAGTTCCAGAGAGGACTTGAGCAGATTTAATGTAAGTCTCGGTGAATACTTGTTGAGCAGATTGGACAAGTTCTAGTGAGGACTTATTGAGAAGATTGGACAAGTTCTAGTGAGGAATTGTTGAACAGATTTGAGGCAAGTATTTTAGAAGACTTGTGAGCAAAGTTGATTGATTTATTTATGCAAACCTTGAGTTAAGGTTTGGGGTAGATCTAGCAGAGTTGATTTATGATTGGATCAATCTTTGTGTTAAGGCATGAGGATAGATTTAAGGATAGAGTTTGGTGCAGATTTGAGGATAAGTTTGTGCTAGATCAGAGATAGATATTGAGCATATTTGTGCTAGACTGAAGGACTATGTTTAGTGCATATCAGAGACAAATATTGAGTATATTTGTGCTAGATCGAAGGACTGTGTTTAGTACAGATCAGAGACAGAGATTGAGAAGATTTATGCTAGACCGAAGGACTATGTTTAATACATATTAGAGACATATATTGAGCATATTTGTGAAATATCATGAGTATCATTGTTATATAATGTTTGTTTGATAAGCATTTTTGAATAATATTTCATTGAGTGATTGGTTGAGTGGAGTTGATTGAGCATAATTGATTGGAAGTTTTGGAGTGATAATTCAAGTTACGTGAAAAAAATTATTCTTTATTTTTGGATTGAGTTGAAGTAAATATTAAATGTGATTAACCATTGTGTTGAGTGAAACATATTAAGTCTCTAACCATTATCTATATTTTTCTGTGGTAAAGCAAGAGATATTGAATGTGATTGAGCATTGTTGTGAGTGTGAACCATATCGAGTGAGATTAAACAAGATTCTATGTGAATCTTGTTTGAGTGATTGAAATTTTTTTCTGTGATAGATTGAGTTGAGTTGAGGAAGATTTTATGAAAGCTTAAGGATAGATTTATGTGAGCTTTTGTAGAATATTACAATATATATTTGAGGTAAGTCTTGGTGAAGACTTGTTGAGCAGATTGGACAAGTTCTAGTGAGGACTTGTTGAGAATATTGAACAAGTTCTAGAGAGGACTTGTTGAGAAGATTTGAGGTAAGTCTTGGTGAATACTTGTTGAGCAGATTGGACAAGTTATAGTGAGGACTTGTTGAACAGATTGGACAAGTTCTATTGAGAACTTGTTGAACAAATTTAAGGTAAGTATTTGAGAAGACTTGTGAGCAAAGTTTATTGACTGATTTGTTCAAACCTTAAGTTAAGGTTTGGGGTAGACCTAGCAGAGTTGATTTGTGATTGGATAAAGCTTTGTGTTAAGGCTTGAGAATAGATTTGAGGATAGAGTTTGGTGTAGATTTGAGGATATTTTTATGCTATATCAGAGATATATATTGAGTAGATTTATGCTATATTGAAGGAATGTGTTTATTGTATATCAGAAACAAATATTGAGCAAATTTGTGCTAGATCGAAGGACTGTGTTTAGTATAGATAAAAAATAGATATTGAGAAGATTTATGCTAGAATGAAGGACTATGTTTAGTGTAGATCAGAGACAGATATTGAGCAAATTTTTGCTAGACCAAAGGACTATGTTTAGTGCAGAGCTAAGAGCAATCTTTGGAGGTGACAGAGTAGAGGACAGTAGTTTCTAGTGGATAGAGATCCATTATCTAGGGTAGTGAGGATAAATATATTTTGAGTGAGGACAAAGTATTCTATGGATAGATATCCACAAGCCAATGTAGTAGAGTTATTAGTATTATAGAGGATCACCATCCAGAGCATAGGAGAAGGAGTTCTCCTGTGGATAGATATCTATGAACCAGCTGAGGGTATTGGTGTCTCATGTGGATAGAAATCCATGAAATTGATTATGGGATTGGTGTCTCCTTTGGATAGAGGTCCATAAATATTGTAATAGGGAAATATTCCAAAGATATTTTTTGAAAAAAATTTAGTGAAATATTATCTCTGTGGAGTATCCCACATTGGGTGAACCACGTTAAATTGGTGTCTCTATTATGTGGTGATTTTTGCATTGATTTTATTACTAATTTTGATATTTTCGTTGATATATTGTATAATATTTTTTGGGAAAGAAAAGTAAAAGGTGGTATTATACTATTCACCCCCCTCTTAGTATAAGCTTGTGTTATTTAATTGGTATTAGAACGGAATCCTTCAGAAGAGTTTAACAACTTGAAGGAAAAGCTTACAAGAACACAGATGGATTATTAGAATGGATTATCATGGAATTCAACACCATTATTCGATGAGAACAATTATGCACTATGGAGCACAAGGATGAAGTTTCATCTAATGGCACTTGGAAATGAAATATGGGAAGCAATTGAGAATGGATACATACCACCAATAACTCCATCTACATATAAATATGGTAAGGTTCTACATCATTATAATTCAAAGGCAATGAATGGAATTTTGAGATATTTGCATGAAATAGATTTTATAAAGGTTATGCATTACACATCATCAAAGAAAATTTGGGATATGTTGCAAGACATATATGAAGGAGATAAAAAGGTCAAAAAGGTAAAGTTGCAAAATTTCAAGAGAGCATTTGAAGACCTAAAGATGAAGGATGAGGAAAACATTGCAACATATCTACTTCATGTGGATGAGGTTGTTAAATTCATGCAAGGACTTGGGCTTAAGGTTGAGGAAATAGATGTTTGTGATAATATTTTAAGGTCACTTCAAAAAAGGTTTAGTGAAAATATTTCAGCTATAGAAGAGGCAAAATATATTGAAATTTTGACAAGGTATGAATTACATGGAATTCTCACAACTTTTGAGATGATAATAAAAGAGGAAAATATTCCCCATAAGGAAGCATCCTTCAAAGTTACTAATAAGACAAACGATAAGAAGTCAGATTCAAGCAATGAGTCACCCAGTGATGAAGAAGCAAATTATGGTAGAAGGAACAAGGACACAAGAAAATATAAAGGTATAAAATTAGTTATATGTTTTAATTGTGGAAAATATGATCACTACACATTTTATTTTCTAGAGGCTAGAAATAGCAATGATGAAGAAAAACAAGATCATAAGAACAGGGAAATAGGAGATCATAGGTACCAAAAGAAAAATAGGGTTGGACAAGGCAAGCAAGGAAATATTTTTTTCCAAATGCATAAGAAGAGTTTCTATGCAAAAAAGGTAGGTTAGATCTCAAGTGATAGTGATGAAAGTTCCTTAGATAATGATAACGATGAAGTACTATTTCTAGAAAAGAAAAATATGATGTTAGAAAAAGGGCACCAATAATTCTCAAATGTTTTTGATGTGTTAATTTTGGTCATATTTAAGATAGTTTTACAAGGAATGGATTCAATTTTATTGATAATGAATATGAAGATAAACTTGAAGGACCAGAAGAAAGTTTACTTTTGGCAATAGAAGAAGAAGGAGGTGATCCTATTGAAGATAAATAAAAAAGGAATGAAGATGATCCCAAAGGTAAACAAATAGAGGAAGAATTAGAAAAAGGAGAAGTTGATCTTGAGGGTGAGCTTATTTATGCCCTTGATGCATTAAGGGAGGTAAGAAAGCAAAAATAAAAACTCAAGCTTAAATTTCAAGAATGTGATGAAGAGAAAGGAAAGTTTATAGAAGATCTAACTAAATCAATAGCTAAGACAAGGAGATTCAAAGAAAAGTTAGAAGCAAAGGTTTTAGAATGTGAAAGGTTAGAGGATGAGGTAGCTTCACTAAGTAAGGAATTGAAAGAATCTAAGGATAAGTTACACAAGTTTGGGAGAAGCTCAAAGAAATTGGATAAGATTATCAAGACACAAAAACCTACATCAAACAAGACAGGTATTTGTTTTGAACAGGTACATATAAAACAAGGAGAGGAGTCAATATCAAGCTCTACGGAAGAATAAGCTTCAGAAGAAGAGAGTGTAAGAGAGAGTGATACTTCTGAGAATGAGTTGGAAATTATAAAGTTCAACAAGGAAAGGAACAATGCACAAATTAGGAATAGATGGAACATGAAATAGCATAGGGTAAAAGAGACTAAGAGACCAATGGGGTCAAGACAAGGTAGTTTCAATGGATGATGCTTCTCATGTCATAGGTTTGGGAACAAGGCTACACAGTGCAGGACACATGAAAGATAGGAATATGAAAGTTTCAAAAATAGACAACTTTTTCAAGGGTATTACTACTCTTGTAATCAATTTGGTCACAAGGTAGTAAATTGTAGGGTTCATTATAGGAATGGATATGGCTTCACTAGGAGAAATCCCATGATATTTGAAAATTTAAGGAATAACAACATTAAGTGTTATAAGTGCAATAATAATGTGAATACAACAAAATGGTTTAAAGAAAAAATTCTAGAGACAAGAAAGAACATGAATAGTCAGAGGAATCAAAAGGATCAGTTGAGAAAGAAGGTGGAAAAATATTAATATCAGTGTATGATAGGAGTAGAGATACTCCCACCCTAGAATTAACCACATCAAGAGGATGTGGGGGAGGGGCTGAGCTTAGAGTCTCATTATTAGCCCCAAGCCCCAAAGGTGACCCTTTTCCATTGATGACAAAGGGAGAGAGATTTGAGTTAGGGAGAGAGCATTCAGTCAGGGGGAGCAATTTCTTAGGGAAATTATATTTTGAAAAAGAAAAAGGAATGGTAAAAATAAAGGGCTTTCCATAAATTACAAAGGGGGAGATTGTTGGAAATTTTGAGTATTTTTGTTGTCATTGATGTCAAAATAATATTGGTTTAATTTCGTCGTCATTAAGGACATCAAGTGGTTTTTACAAAAGCAAGAAGGTATTAGAAAGGAATAGGATATAATATTTATTTTTAATATTATATGCATAAAAAGGGCCCAAAGGATGAAAACCCGAGGAAGGAGAAGCAAGTTTAAATTAAATAATAATATTATATTATTATAATATTGTAGGCCAAATATCAATACAAAGAAAAATGAATTTCAAATTTAAAAGACCCATGAGAATTAATTTAAATTAAAATATTTTAATCCTTGATTAAAATTTTAATTTAAATTAATAATGGAGGCAAAGGTTTTTAAATTTAATATTTAAAAACTAAATTCAAATTTTTAAATTCGAAATGGGTCGATGTGAGAAGTCAAAGAATAATGTGCATATATATAAGAAATAAATTCCATTTCCTAAAGTTGAACTTACACCTTTGAATGCGAGAGAGAAGAGGAAATCGAAGCACTACATGCTAGGAAGAAGAAGATTTGCATTTCGAGGAATATTGAGAGAAACGAGGAATTAAATGTAGCAGGGTGAGTTGACATCCCAATGATGATGATAGCATAGGTATCAGTTGTCAAAGTACTAAGACATGCAAGGAGGAGATCATGGTTCGATCTATGTGATTGATATATTAGAGGAAGAGGCCTTCGTTTTGACTTGCTCGGTGTTTTTGTGAGGCATTTTCTAGGGGAGCATGCACCATTTGTCTCATGTGGGCATGCAGCCCACTTGGTGGCCTAGCTTGGAGCTAGGGTATTGGGAGCACAAGGTCATGGTTTCGATTTCACCGAAGACAAATTTTAGTGGGAAAAACATATTAAAGTTATGCCATTCAATTTTATTCTCCAAGGTGTTGAAAATTGAAATTGCTTTGATATTGTGGTGAGTGCTAAGTGCTTGGGGGAGTTATAAGGTAAATAAAATATATTATTTTTATTTTGGGTGATTGAAACTTGTTTTATAAAGTGTGGAGATTATAAGGTGTATAAGGGAGATTGTTTTACATCTTGTTATAAGGTAATTATTGAGTTAGATATTATAAGGTGTGCAAGGGAAATTGTTGTGTGTTTTGTTATGGTGAAATTATTGAGTTAAGTATTGTGAGTTTAGAGATTATAAGGTGTACAAAAGGATTTGATATTTTATATGAAAAATAAATTTTGAGAAAATTATTTAGTGGATATCTTGAGATAGGTTGTGACTACCTAACCCTAGTGTTGGCAAAGAAAATTTAATTGTGGTTAAGATAGGTTTTGAAGATATGTCTCCATAAAAATAAAAGGAATGGTTACATATTCCTTGTGAGTAAAATATTGTTGGATTGGATATTGTGAATGCTAATTTGGAGTGAAAAATATTGCTTGATGAGCATTATTGAGTTTGGTTTTAAGATATCCAATATTGATTGATGAAGGCTTTTCTAGAATGAAGGTTGATTATAGAAACCTTATTTGATAAGCATTGTTGGAAATATTGAGTGAACCTTCATGTGCATGATTAGGGTTTACGAAAGATCATGAGTATCATTGTTATGTGAGTTTTTTTTGATAAGCATTTTTGAATAAGTTTTAATTGAGTGATTGGTTGAGTGGAGTTGATTAATCATAATTGATTTGAAGTGTTGGAGTGATAGTTCAAGTTCTATGAAACAAATTATTCTTTATTTCTGGATTGAGTTGAAAGAAATATTGAAGGTGATTAAGCATTGTGTTGAGTGAAACATATTGAGTCTCTAACCATTCTCTATATGTTTCTATGGTAAAACAAGAGATATTGAAAGTGATTGAGCATTGTTGTGAGTGTGAAGCATATTGAGTATCTAACAATTCTCTATATGTTTATGTGAGATTAAACAAGATTATGTGTGAAGATTGTTTGAGTGATTGAAGAAGTTTTCTATGATAGATTGAGTTGATTTGAGGAAGCTTTTGTTAAAGCTTTAGGATAGAATTGTGTGAGCTTTTGTGGAAGCTTACAATATAGATTTGAGGTAATTCTTGGTGAAGACTTGTTGAGCATATTGGACAAGTTCTAGTGAGGACTTGTTGAGAAGATTGGACAAGTTCTAGAGAGGACTTGAGCAGATTTGAGGTAAGTCTTGGTGAAGACTTGTTGAGAAGATTGGAAAAGTTCTACTGAGGACTTGTTGAGCATATTGGATAGGTTCTAGTGAGGATTTGTTGATCATATTTAAGGCAAGTCTTTGAAAAGAATTGTGAGCAAATTTTATTGACTGATTTGTTCAAACCTTAAGTTAAGGTTTGGGGTAGACCTAGCAGAGTTGATTTGTGATTGGATAAAGCTTTGTGTTAAGGCTTGAGTATAGATTTGAGGATAGAGTTTGGTGTATATTTGAGGATATGTTTGTTCTAGATAAGAAACAAATATTAAGTAGATTTATGCTAGATCGAAGGACTATGTTTAGTGCATATCAAAGACAAATATTGAGCAAATTTGTGCTAGACCGAAGGACTGTGTTTAGTATAGATCAAAGATAGATATTGAGAAGATTTGTGCTATATAAAAGGACTGTGTTTAGTGCAGATCAAATATAGAGGTTGAGTAGATTTGTGCTATACTGATGGACTATTTTTAGTGCAGAGCTAAGAGCAAGCTTTGGAGGTGACAGAGTAGAGGATAGTAGTATCCAATAGATAGATATTCATTAGCTAGGGTAGTGAGGATAGAGATTTTTGTGGGTAGATATCCACAAGCAAGTGTAGTGGAGGCAATAGTCTTCTAGAGGATCACCGACTAGAGTAGAGGAGAAGGAGTTCTCCTGTGGATATAGATACACAAACTAGCTTAGGGGATTGGTGTCTCTTGTGGATAGAGATACATAAACTTGATTATGGAATTGGTGTCTCCTTTGGAAAAAGTTCCATAAACATTGTAATAGGGAAGGATTCCCAAGATATTTTTTGAGAAAATTTTAATGAAATATTTTCTCCAGGGAGTAGCCCACATTGGGTGAACCATGTTAAATTGGTGTCTCTATTGTGTGTGGTGATTTATGCATTGCTTTGATTACTACTATTGATATTGCCATTGGTATATTGCATAATAATATTTGGTAAATAGAAGTAAAAAGTGGTCTTATATTTTTCACCCCCCCTCTCAGTATAATCTTGTGTTCTTAAAAATATCTAGGAAATCCTTGCTAAATAACTCCTCAAATAATAACTCATTGGATAAATCCACTACCAAGGAGAAGCCCCTGATAGTGAAGGACTTGGGGTAATTGTCATCATTCGATAATAAGCCCAAGGGGAGGAGAAATTAGAAAGGAGTGCCAAATTCAAATAGAATAAGAATTCAGTGAAGACCTTAAGATATTGAAAATCTTGAGAAGATCCTGCTTGAAGTCATAATTCAACAAGAAGACTTGAAAGTAGAAGACACTTATGAAATCCAGGAGTTTTGAAGTTTACCTCCTCTAGAAAGAGGTCACTGCTTCATAAATACAAATTTCTCCAAATATATAGAAGAAGGAGGATATTACAAGAGGATATCAAAGTCACCAAATCCTAGGCTCATGAAATAAAGTTAGAGACCATCAAATTGGTGAAGAGGGATCTATTAAAAAATAGTCTACAAAGAGCTACAAGATCCTATTCAAGGCAACAACTTCATGTTCTTAGGTACCAAGATAGACATCATCTACAGAAGCAGAATATGAGCTATAAAAGTGTTTATAAGAAGGCATGCAACTATTAGTGCAAGTAGATTCATTAGGTAAATTACTTATAAGATTTATTAAAGCACATTCATCCTGGTTAAAGTTGCAAAAAGGTTATTTGTATTATAGTCTTCATGTGTGCAAAAAGAAAAAATATTTTTAAGGTTCATTTGTACATTAGGAGTTGATTAGATTTAAAATTTTGTAAATATCTATCAACTATAAGAAAGGTTCCGTTCTACAAAATTTACAAGGCTTGGATTCACCATCAATCATACAAGCAAAAAGTGTAAGGAGTCTAGACATAGATACTTCCTTAAAATCATATTCTTGCACTCGTTAACCTGCTAAAAAAATAAGAATCTCAGACTTGCAAAAGAGTGCAAGGAAAAGGTGGAATATAAGGATTCTATATTACATGGTGTTGCACTTCTACATTACATAAATTTTAGGTAAAGGAGCATATATAAAGGTGCCATAATAGGCACAATAGGCATAGGGAAGAATAAGCCAAAGGAATGGCTAAAGGAAGTCCCAAAATATCGAATGTTCTCCATCATCAAAAGAGCATTCTCTCCAGCATTGAACCTATAGTCAAAGGAATATTTAATTAAATGACACCAAGCCTCTAAAATTCTACTTACGTAAGCTAAAGGAGCTAAAGGAATTATATCACACATATTTAAATAAATCACAAGAAATGCAGTAAAGCTATCTTCATAAAATAAAAGATAGAGCATATTGCCGCATTCAAAAGCATCAAGCTTCACCTCTATCATCGTGAATAGGGAGCATAATGTAGGGATAATTGCATAGTAGCAATGCATATTCTACATTGAGAATAACATAAAAAAAGTGTAGAAATAGAGCTACCACATCTTTATGCCAAGCTCCAAGATGGCTCATAGATAACTTGTAAAAGGAAATACATTGGTTTCTCTCAAAGAAATCAATGCAAGCTAAGGAGAAAGACTTGGAAGGAGTTATAATCTTCTTCTTGGAGTTATTACATAGGAAACTCCATGAAAAAGGTTTGAGTTCCACTTGGCACATTATTCCCTTGCAGTGATCATTTCTCTAATTATGATGAGATGAACGTTGAGAGTGCTCAAGCAAGAAGGATATGTAACAGCTGGTGGAGCAACTTTATAAGAAGAGGTAATGTTACAAAGCTACTTGAGTACCACTTATCTATCAAATACTGCCTAGATGGTAGACCAAAGTTAGAAGAAGAGGAGGTAATGTTACTAAGCAAATCGAGTGGTGTTTGTCTAACAAAGACTATCCATATATGCAGTGGAGAGAAACAAAGAGATAGCATTCATGTCCAATGTTTGTAGAGTGTGAAAAGAAAGTACAGTACAATAAATCCATAGCATGGAAGAAGGATATAATAGGAGCATTAAAGAATCCATTGAAAGGTCTAACATTTACTCTCCAAGCATCAACGTAGAAGCTTGACAACCATACCAAGCATGAAAGAAGGAGAATATAGGAGTATTAAAGATTCCATTGAAAGGACCAACATCTACTCTCCAAGTGTCAATGAAGAAGCCCAAAAACCATACCACACTTATTTACTCAGCCTCATCAGATGAAGCACTGCAGAAAGGGTACATAAAGGACTATCATACTTTAGAAAAATTAGCACCATCCAAGTGTGAAGTTAAGAGGTCCAAGGTAAGAAAAATATCTCATTAGTATTGATTTCAAACATTGGAGTTATAAGGTTATATTTTTATGAATTAATTTTAAGATTGAGAAAGCAAATATGTAGGAGATAACTTACCTAAAAATGAGAATACTATTTGTAAATTAAAATAGGAGATATAAGGCCTTCTACTTAGGTTGAATCATTTAAATATGTTACAAATGTTATTATCTTTTCTAATTTTCCAAAGTTGGGAGTCAGAAGGTCTACTACTACAAATTGATTTATTGGAAATTAGAAAAATTGAAATCAAATTTCAAAGGTCCATTATAAGAGGTTTATAAATATCATATAAAGTTTGGAAATTATAATATTTACTTGTCTCAAATACTCTCAAATTGAGATAAAATATCCAACATTAAAAAACTCTTGATATGTAGAAAAAGTGCTTAGTTCTATAAGAGAAATAAGGACAATAGAAGTTGATTTTTAGCATTTTCATAACTTTAAAAAATAAGCAAATATTGAACTATATCTCTTAAAGGCACTTCATATCTTGTCCAAATAATTCTAGGGAGTCATAAGGCATTCCACTAAACTTTGTAATATTAGATTTTATTGTTTATCAAGTTGCAAATCGATTAGCTATATATATAAGTTATCTTCAAAATATAAAATCCTTAAGAGTACTCATTCTCATTACTAGAGAGACATAAGGAAGCCCACAAGGATCAAGGATCAATATAGATTTTATCAAATCAAGCTTATAAAATTCTATCAAAATAAAATCCTATCTCATCTCTAATAAATGTGGAATTTGCTACAATAGAAATCAGCCCACAAAACATGAAAATATATAGTACATTGACTCTGGAGTAAGTCATCATATGATAAGAAATATACATTGGTTAAAATGTCTTGAAGATACCAATGGCTACATATTAAGAATTGCAGATAGCTAAACTTATCCTATACATGGATATGGATATGTAACACCTAGCATATTATTTACAAATATTCTACTAAAAAATGTATTGTATGTTCCTAGACTAACATTCAATGTCATTTTAGTAAGCAATTTGGTAGAAGATAATTGTATTATCAACTTTGGATATATGGATGGAATCAATACATGTCTCATCATGAATCAAGATGAAATTAATGCAATAGAGTCTATCCATGGAAATACATACATCTTAGATTCATTGGAAATTCCACAATATCATGTGATATTTCAAAATGATACTAACATATTTCCAAAGAAACATGTTGATGAAAATGAAGAACCAGTTCAACACATAGCCAAGCATAGAAGAATCAAAATAAAGAGGATGAGAGGACAAGTGCACCATGCTCTACTAAGCCATCAATATTCAAGACCAAACAAATATATGTGCAAGAAAACCAACAAAGGTGGATGGATATAAGACAACAATGATTAATTTGAAGAAGCCAAATATCATTTCAAATATGAAGATCCAATTCAAATATATCAGATGGAATAAGATCTACATTGAAGAGTAAAGTATTCAATACCCAAATATTGTAATACATAGGGGTGTTAGAAAATGGAGCATATTACATTATCTGGGTCATGTAAATGTACCTTCCTTGGTACATACATAGGATATTAGGTTACTTTAGGGGAAATTTATCTAATTATTTCATGCAATGTAATAAATGCACAAGTGTTAATGTGCAATCTCTAATGTGCAATATGTACACTTGTACAACTAGATAGAGTGTCAGCCAAGGAACTTATCTTCCTATATAATGGCCATAGATAGATCAGAGAAACATAACAAGATAGAGCAACATCATTGTGTGTGTGTGTGGTAGATAGGTAGTAGGGTAGTGTATGTGAGCTATAAGATCAGATATCCCTCATGGAGTAGTAGCATATCTTATGGAGTACCTATTTCATCCATTGCTACTATTTTATGTTTTCACCATTTCTATTTATAGCATATTTTAGTCATCTCGTAGATCTATTTTATTTATTTCTATATCTCGTGAATGATATCTCCCAACATATGTGGTATCAAAATATAATAATGTGTATGATGAATGTAATTGCCTAAAATGCAAAAAAATGTAATTGCTTTTAATAGAAACTAAATGATTTTATTTTTGTTAATTTTACTATAAAAAGTAGGAAAAATATAATAGAAATAGGTTAGGGTTTGAATCAGGCTTATTGGTAAGCCTACATATTTCTTCTCCACACTATGAAATGCACATCAGAGCCACTGAAATGCACCAAGGCATCTCCTAAATGCTAGAGGTCATCCCTCAAGCACTACAGGGCATTCATGTAACCTTTGATCAACTTATGCAACTTTCCAAAAACCCTATTTTTTTGAAAAAATTGCATGATCGAATTTCTAGAACCTACAAAATGAAAACAAAAAATAGAAGGTTAATGACAAAGTAAGTTAACATAGAGAAAAATTTGAGGGTCCCACCATGATCACCATTTTTTAAACCAAAATCAAGCAACACCAATACAAAATATAGAATAACAAAAGATACAATAATGATACAAGATTGCACAAGATAAATAAGCTTTTATTAATGTGGGTGGATCTCAAAATTATACAATCAATGTGCCCCAATATGGGATTTTACAATGCTTCTATGATACAGATTTTACAAATGCTAGGGTTCTCTAAAACCCTAGCTCAATACATAGTTGGTGTCTTCATGCTTTTTTTTTATCCAAATGAGGTTGCGGGTGGACTTGTGTATCCTAAAAGGGCCACCCTAGCTTCAATAGCTTCTAGAAATATGATTCTTATACCTACAAATAACAAACAACACTAGAGATCAGTAATACCTGCGAGGGCTCCATTACATGAAAATATCAAGAGAACAAAAATTTCTAAACCCTAGATGTCGTAGAATTAAACTATAAACATAATATAAGAATATAAAATAAATGGAAATAAGATCCGTTACCTTGTCACTTGAGATTTTTTCTTTTATAAATGATGGTCGCGAGGATGCCTGAACAACACCTAAGGGTTATAGGCATTTTTTTATCGTAGCAGATGTACCAAGGCATTTGGTGATGGTAGTAGATGCATCAAAAAGGTTCCAAAAAATCCCAAGGGCATTTTGGTGGCTCTAGAGGGCGTTTGAGGGCTAAGGAAAGTATTGTAGAACCATATTGGGTTATACGAAAGTGAATGCAAATGATGCGAGATCGATGACGAAGGATGAAAGTGATGGCAAAGTGGTTAGGGTAGATGGAGCTTAAAATTCTAAAAATATTAAGCCTTATTAAGGGTTTGAATCATCAACATGTTAGGGTTTCAACAATATAAAATTAGCAGCCGAGATTAAACCATGAGGAAGGGTGGATATTAAATCTGGGTAAGTGGTATGGATTGATGTGCATGGATGGCTAAGATTAAAATGTAGTGGAGGGATAGGATTAATTCATATAAATATATATAAATATAATATATAAAATATTAATATCTATACATATATTAATTAAATACACACATATATATATAATGGGTAGCTATGATTGGGGCACATAAATGGATGACAAGTAGCTAGATTTTTGTGCCTACATTATTATTTTATGGATCCAACCATATTGATGATTGATGTTGTGAAGAAACCAACATTGGTCCATATGGCGATTCTAGGGTACAAATTAACACAAATCATTATGGACGGAGCATCTAGTGTTTATATTCTACCAAAAAGAACCTAGAGGGAGATTGGCGCTCCATTATTGTGGGCCCTAAGTTTTTGATGGTATAGTGCTTACCGATATGTAATTGAGATGAAAGGAGTATTGATAGCACAACAAGTGATAATAGTTGATCAATATTTCATCTTAAATTTCATTGTGATTACTATGCAAAATCATGCATATGATGCACTATTAAGAAGAGGTTGGTTGCGAGTAGCTAAATTTAATCACAACTAGGGAAACGAGTAGATCACATTAAATAAGGGATAATATAAATATATTATTAAATTGAAAAATAAAAGAATTAGTGAGGATGTTGCCACGATAGATGAGTCAGACAGTTCTTTGCATGAAGAAGAATATGAATCCAATGAAGAAGGGATGTTATACCTGGAGAAATATAGTGAGGATGAAGCCCGATTTGATAGTGGAATCCTTCACTGGTAGATGGAAGAGTACGAGGTTTTTCAGCCCAACTACCTATGTATTAATATAGAGGATATCATAGAAAAACAAGACGAGAAGAAGGTAAGCAAGAAAATAAAAGAATAGTAATTGAAAAATGGATATTTCCTAAGAGTTTTGTTGAGTATACAATCAGAGATGCATATATAGATGCAAGACCAGTGCATTCAATGAATTTGGAAAAGGCTAAGGTAGAGCTAGCAAATATCAAACATGAGGTACCTCAGATGGTAGACATAAATCTAGGAACAAAAAATAAACCTAGAATGATCCATTATGGAGATGATTGGGACCCAGTGCTGGAAGTAGTAACTTTTAAAATATGTTTGGGATACAAGGATATTTTTGCATGGATGTATAATGATTTGAAATGAATACCACCTAAATTATGTATCCACAAGATTGTATTAATGCCTAGGGCACAACCGATGAGAAGGAGACCATATAGGATGAACCCCAAGTATGCAACCCTGGTGAATATAGAGATAGACAAGATGTTGTATGCTGGCATTATATTTAGGGTTACCACGAGGGAATGGGTTTTGCCTACCTTGAAATATTAATTTGATAAGATTTAAATTTGCATATATTTTTAGAGTTTGAAAATAGTAATGATTAAATATCCTTTCTCGATTCCTTTCATAGATTCCATTCTAGAGGATATCATAGGACATGAAATTTATTCATTATTGGATGGATTTTCTAGCTATAATTAAATTAGTATAGCCAAATAAGATAAGATAAATACCATATTTATCATGGAAAATAGAATTTATGTCTACAATAGGATTTCATTTGGGCTATGTAATACCCCAACAACATTTCAACACATTATTCTATACATATTTGATCAGTTGGCAACAAGGAAGTTCAATATATTCTTGGATGATTGGTCCATATATGATTGAATCAAGGACCATCTACCAGCCTCGAGTGAATGTATGAGATGATTTAGGAATATACAAATCTCTCTAAACCTTGGAAAATATTTTTTTATGGTACCATATGGGAAATTACTAGGACATATAGGGTGCAATGAAGGATTCAAGAATGATCCAAATAAGACTTATGTCATTCTACATATGTAGGATGCAAATGATGTGAGATCATTAAAAAATTCTTAGGATCCATGGGATACATGTGTCCTACCCATTGGACTCCTTGATAAATAAGAACATTCATTTCAATTGGACAAAGGAGCACCAAGGAGCTTTTAAAAAATTGAAAGCAAAGCTAGTGAGTAGTCATATTCTAGTGTTTCTTGATTGAGATAAAGAGTTCCATGTCCACAATTATGCTTCAAATTTTATGATAGGATGTGCGCTGGCTCAAGAGGGACAACATAGGGTGGATGTGCATTGGCCTATCTAATTTCACATATTATCAAGGGTAGAAAGGAATTATAGTACAATAGAACATCAAGATTTTAGGATGGTATATGTAGTAAAAAAAACTTAGGCATTGCATGTTAGCAAACTCATTTGCCTTTTATGTTGATCATCAAGCTCTGTTGTACCTACTAAACAAACTAGTGATACAAGGATGAGTTAGCAGGTGGCTCATCACTCTGCAAGAATTTGTACTTCAAGTAGTAATAAGACCTAGTAAAAAGCATGTGATTGAAGACCAGTTGTCTTAGATATAATTTAGGAAAACCTGTAGGAACAAAAATTTTAGATAAATTCCTTGATGCATAGTTATTTACAATTAATGTTGTACCATCATGTTACAAGTTAATTGGGCAATAATGATATAAGAGCATCTAGTGGTGTAATAGTGATCTTGCATCATCCAAAATTTGTATTTGTTTTATTTTGTTCTAGAGTTTGTTTATTTATTTAGAGGATGGAGAAATAGACCTAAAAATAAAAGAATCATCCCAATATACTGATCGGTTTGGGAGATATGTAAATTTTAAGGTCTTCTACACTATCAAAACTAGTTAAAATCCTGCTACTAAAACTTGTAGGTGAATTTTGAAGGCCTTAGATGCCTCATAGAGGGGTGAAAATCAGGTGTGATATCCTTTAGGACATTAAATTATTGTAGGTATTTTTGAGAGCTTTTCAAAAATGTGCACTAATAGTCAATCTGAGAAACGAACGAGGATTTATAACCCCAGGAAGTTTTACCTCCAAATTTCAAATTTCAAATGGATTGTTTTAGACAAGAAAATGGGAAACAAGGTATTTCAAAATTGTAAAAGGGGTCCAGTTTTGGTATCTTAATTCTCATGAAAAGTAATAGAAGGTATTTAGCATTGTTTTACAATTTTCTCTATATTTGTGTGTTCTATTAATCTCAATTCTGCATCAAATACCTATCCATAGAAGAGTTTCCAAAATATTTGACTATGACAGAGAAGAGGAAAGTAATAATGAAGTCAACATATTTTTAGTTTATAGTTGGATTGTTGTATAATATGGGTACAATTTTTTTTTTACAAATATGCATAATGGAGGAAGAAGTTAATACTAAAAGAGGACACATGGGGCCAGATGCCACTTCTAGGAAAATACTCTTAGTACGACTGGTTTTCTACATTGTACAATAATGTAAAATAATATGTACAACCATGTGACACTTTTTAGAGAGTGGGGAAGCCATTTCATAGAGAATTTATGCCTTTGCATCCATCATAACCTCAATACTTGTATGAGATATGGGATTGGGTTTTGTTGGATCATTGAAAACCATCCATAGGTGGAAATATTGGTATATAGTTGTCAACATAATACCTAATAAACTAGGTAGAAGCAATAGCGTTAATAGATAACATGCCAAAAATTACAACTTGATTCTTGTATGAATAGGTGATCACAAGTTTCAAAATTTTGCTATGAATACAAAGTGATAGGGGAGATCACTTTGTTAATAAGGTTATTAAAAATCTGAAAATAAAATTCAATATTTTACACTCATTGTCAAGTATGTACTACCCTCAAGCAAATGGGTATGTGGAGGCAACTAAAAATATCCTAGTTTCTATGTTGTATAAGACCTATGGTGTAGAAGGAGCATATTTGGAAGAGAGATTATCATATTTTATGTGGGCTTATAGGACAAATTTAAAGCCTAAAAGAGACCACATGCCATTCTAGCTAATGTATGGTTAGGAGGTTGTAGTTCTAGTAGAATTATTGGTAACACATTTGCAGATAGTTGTGGAGCATCGCCTAGGTGTCCAAGAAATCTTGGAATACTGACTAGACATACTCATAAAGTTGTATGAAATGAGAGTCATGGTATAATGGGCAATTGAGGTAACCCAAAGGTGAAGGAAATTATGGCATGATAAGCATCTATGCAAGTTAGAACTTAAGCAAGGCAAATTAGTTTTTAAGTTCAATGGGAAGCAATAAATCAAGCTTAGGAATTTGAAGACTTTATGGCTTGGACCTTTTCAAGTCATATAAGTGATGGACAACATAGTAGTAAAACTCCAAAAATTTTATGGGACAATGGTACCCAAATTAGTGAATGGGTTAAATTTGAAACCCTATAAAGTATAATGTTTTTTCATTGCATCACATAGGATGGAACAAAGATAGTAAGAAGAAGTCGAGTCTAGAAAACCATGACAAGCATCACAAGAAGATGATACCTCACCTTGGTACCTCACCTTAGTGAAAGGGGAATACTGCAAGTACACATAAGGTTTACAGATGGAATGGAATGAATTATAGAGGAGGAATAATGGATTTCTCCAAATTAAATAAGTAATCAATAATCAACACCATTAGTGATAAATTGGGAGTGATAGGAAGAAGCTAACCAATTAGAAAAAGTAATAGTGTATCGACAATTAGAACAAAGGGAGTTACCTCAGATAGGAGAAGGTCGATGTAGGATATGACTAGTGGTACATTATGAAGATAGAACAAACACTTTTGATATGGTAATTCTATATTTAATTGAAGATGGATATTCGAAATAGGAACTAATAGGACTTACCCCTTTAGATTAGATAGGTATGTTACAAAAAAGGATGCGGCATCGAGCACAATATTTGTAGGAAGAGTATGAAGCATTGAAAGCACATAATTCAAGGCTTCAAGGATAGATCATCCAAGAGTTATATGAAATAATGCAATGGCTTCATGAGCAATAGGTTCCAAGGCAAAGAGAACTAGGAGTAATAGAGGATGGAAGTGATGGTACACCCCAATTAAATATTAGATGATAAAAAGTTGTAAGTTCTAGAGTAGAATAAATATCATAAGTTGAACAACGAGGAACGACACATGATCCATCAATTACAAATGAAGTAGTAGAGATAGTTTGGTGAGGGATTGAATAGGACATGACACCACCTGAAATGCAAGGTAATATACATGAGTATTCAAGTGAATCCAATGATAAGGGAATGCTTGGCTAATAAGGAATAGTAGTCAAGAGAGTAGTAATGACTTCTTAGCCATGATACTAGAACCTCGTGGTCATCCTGATGTAGGTACCTTTTTGATAACCTATAACTAGTTGAGAAGATAAATATAGGAATTGAGAAGGCTATAACAGATAATGAATTTTCCAATAGAGTGTTCGACATAGGGATAATCGTAATTGGGTCTAACTTCTCAAAGTATTATAGGGAAAATTTAGCAAATTTTTCCCCACAATATCACTTTGAGGAACAATGATGGATAAGATGATTAAGACAAGTGGATCATTGTATATGAGCATTACAATAATTATTGCCATGATACCAAAGAAATGAAGGACACCTAGCCCATATAGAATTTGAGGATGTGACTTCTACTAATTGAGAAATAGGAGGACCAAGCTGACAATAAGATTGATGATGGGGAATCCCAAGTACTGCACAATAGCAAAGAGGTAATAGAAGAGGATTACAACCACTAAATTAATGAAGGAATAATTTAGATACTTTACCCAGATGAGGGAGAGGAAGTATTCAATTTCCTACTTTGAGATGGCCTAAAAAACATGAGGAGGCAACATATAGACCCTTTAATTGGATTAGAAATATGCAAGGACACAATGACTGAGGGGGATTCTTGCCAAAATTTATGAGATGATACCCACTCGGGTGACCACCAATGCATCGATAAGGACCAAAAATAATATAAGCTAGAAGACACTTACCTCATAGAGAGGATGGCCCTTTTAATGTACAAAGATGTTTTATAGCAAGAATACAAGCTCATGGAAGACAAGTGTAAGGTAAAAGACTTACTGGTATAGGAAGAGTATGATTTGAGGAGGAGGTTATTCGAGGCCGACAAAGGAATCATTCACCAAGTTTGAAGGCTGATTTAGTCCATGGAAATAGAAGGAGAAGTTTACATAATGAAAACTTGATAGTAAGGGCATATTCACCTAATGTTTAGTCAAGTGGGCAAAGGAGAAGCCTTGAACAAGAAAATTCAACTTTGAAAGGAGGAAATTGTGCAATTGCAAATTGTACAACTTGCAATTGTACAATTTAAAATCATATAAATGGTACATGTATGATTATAAATAGTACAATTGACCAAAAATAGGGATTAAATCATATAATTGACCAATTGGAACCTGATTTTATGATTACGCGACACTCGATTGCATGAAATGAGATGGCAAAACCTCCAAATGACACGACAGATGAAATCGTACAAGTGAATGTCATTATATGATTTCCCAGAAGGTAAGTGTGAAATTGATAATTTTGAAAAAAGAAGAAGCTTAAAATAGAAAAATAATCTTGATTGTGAAAATCCCTTGGGATGCAATTAAGATGAAAGATGGTTGAAAACAAAAAATTATGACCTCTTCTAAAAAAGAAAAAGCAAAAGAAAAATAAAAGAATAAATTAGTAAAAATAAGAAATGGACAAAATTGCATGAAAAAAGGGATGATTTGGCAATCATCCATGCAAAAAGCTAAAATTACATGCAAAGAAGGCTAAGGTGGCATATTTTCATGCAAGAGGATGTTTTTATAAAAAGAGGATGCCATGTAGATTTTTTCCACCAGATTATACAAATTGTAGGGTAAAAATAAGTGATTTCAAAGAAAGGAAGTGTAGTACAAAATTTTTCCACCATATGGGTATAAATATAACACAAGTTCATCAAGTTTATTGACCCATTATAAAATTTGCATTGTGAAATCCCCTGATTTAGAAAAAGCAAACTGTAGTGGAGCACCAGTGAAACAAAACTAGGATTTTTTCAAAGAAAGTAAGGTGTTCTTCCCAACAAAAGTGGAAGTTATGGAAATTACCTAGAAATAAAACCCTTAAAGAGGGATAAATTAAAATAAATCTAGGGTTTGAGGTAATTTATTGCAAGTAGTGAGATGTTACCCAGGTTGGAGTTGTGCTTTTTAAGAAAAAATCAAAGACAAAGCAGATATCTTAAAACCCTAATTACATGAAAATGTGGTCAGTGGAAAAGCAAAAATACCTTAGTTATTGCATGTGGAAAAGGATAAATGAGAGGGTCATACATTAAATTGTACACAATACCAGGTAATCTATACATTTGGAGAAATGCATAGGTGGAAGTGAAAAAATTGCATAATTAAGCCAAAAACACACCAAAAAGAGGAAAATCATACAAATGGGATAAAGGATGCAAAGTGAATTGTAGTAATTAGACAAGATGAATATTGTAGGGAAAGTAACACCCTAAAAAGTAGATTGGGGATGAAATTGTATAATTTGGAGAGATATTTTATGATTTCAGAGCAAGATTGTACAAATTAGAGCTTGAATTATGTGATTTCAATGCAATTGTATGATTTCTACTACAATTGTATAGGTTTAAGGTGCCCTTGTATTATTTGGAGTTGATTTTACAATTTTTTAGTGAAATTGTATGATTTGGAGCTTACATTGTATGTTTGGGAGAAATTGTACAAAATTAGAGTGTAGTTGTACAATTTCAGCAACAACTATACGATTTAGAGGAAGTTGTATGATTTCAAGAAGCTCCTGTATGATTGTGAGAAATAGTTGTATTATTTTTTAAAGTAGTATATTGTATAGAGTAGTTGTATGAAAAGTGAGCATCTTGTACATTTTGTGATGCAATTTTCCTAAATTTCTAAATTGAGCACAAAAAGAGATTCCACAATGAAGCATGAGGAAGAAAGAACACCAAGTGGGAATTCTAAGCTCCTTTATGATGGATTGCATCAACAAAAGTTGAATGCTCCCTAAGGCCACTACACCAGACATATTCATGACCCAAACAAGTAGAAGTGACCTACCCAGTGCAAGGCCAAGGATGAGGGTTTCAACCTCAAGGAGGATACAATTATCATCCTTGGAGGGGAAGATATTTTAGGCCATGGAGGGGTCACAAGAATTGGCATGGTGGTAGGGTAAGGACACAACTATAATTCTGTAAGGAGGATATGGAATCACCTAAGGTACACCATAGGTATATTCATAGTTATATGCATAGGAAATCTACCCTAGAGGAGCAAACCAAACTACATAGTGAAGATGGAGGGTAGGTAGATATCAAGGATATCAATTTTGTGCAATCGATAGGTGAATTCTATCGAAGGTGGTGGAACAATAATTATGAAAAGCACCCAATGAAGATAGCATTGACTTGAGCTAGAGTGAGTGTGTTGGTGTAAATTATACCACAAGATAAGGTATTCTATAATGAATACTTGTTACAAATTGTATAGTCATATGATCCTAATCAGAATTACACCTATGTGCGAGTTGGCAATTGACATATCAAGGTGAAATTTTTGGCTACTGCTTTTAGAAGGACATTTGGGTTGCCAAATGAAGGGCATCCAATTAATAAAAATATGGTGGATTCTATTGAGTCCCACAAATTAATCACCACATTGATGAAGCTAAAATCCTCATTAGCTACAAAGGCTTTTGGTCTAGGAGGATGAGGAATAAAATAGAGTATGCTAAAGAGTAAGGATATCATGTGTGTGATGAATGTCATCATGTCTCGATTGTCGAGAGAATCATGATATTCCAAGATTCAAATATAGATGGCATAATGTATAGAAGGTATAACTCAGGGAATATACTATGATAGAAGGTATAATGACATTCCACATAGTAGTTGTAATATTATATTTAGTATCTCAAGTTGGCATCACATTTCCTAGGCTAACACCACCTCATAATTTTTTGAAGGATATATTGTGATGGGTGAAGTCGATGCCACTTCAAAAATTAACACCTAAAAAATCAAGACAAAATAAGACTATAAGGAATCATAAACCTCCCTTGGTTGAAGAGCAAGAGACTTCATAAGATGAGGAAGTCCACCC
This sequence comes from Wollemia nobilis, assembly GCA_028583015.1. NCBI lineage: Eukaryota > Viridiplantae > Streptophyta > Pinopsida > Araucariales > Araucariaceae > Wollemia > Wollemia nobilis. The sequence continues at coordinate 3,937,912 of JAQPPZ010005362.1, read as the reverse complement.
TAGGAGAAAAAGATAATAATAATTGTACTTGGATTCTAATTTGGAGCAGTAGGTACCTGCAAAACGGTTGTAGGAGTATCTATTTTTTGAAGAGGAGGTAGTAGCACCAATATCTAGTCTTAGTAAAAATTATAACATGAAGACAATAGGAGAAATGAAAACATGAGGAATCTCATGTGCAAAGGGAATCACACCCTCCACTCACTAACATAGATGAGGTGCACTTATAATTGTAGGACTTGGAATTGGATGACATTAACATGCTTTTGGGCACAAGCCAGATAGGAGAACTGATGTTATCTCCTTCATTGCTTCAACCCAATGAATTAAATAGAGTTGACATTTATCCTTTGGAAATTGAATTTCCTAACACACTGGATTGAGTGGCAGAGCTTGGGTCTTAAGTAGATTCATCAGGACAAGGAAGAACAAAAGGAGGGAGTGGATGCAACAAGGAAAGAGATGGTTGCAATCAAAGAAGTATTGGAGCGCAACAATATTGAAGCCAAGGAGAAGTTGAAACAAGTTGATGCTATGATGAATGACATGAAGCTTTCTCATGAAGAGAAGCTATGCTTTCAAGTCCAGAAAGTGGAAGAACAAAAGAAGAGGTTAGAATAACATAGGGTATTGTTGTAGTAATATGAAACATAGATGAAATAGCAAGAGGAGCAGTAAAGTTTATAAAATCAACAAATAAAGCAACAAAAAGAACAACTGGTAGTTCAAAAATAAAAATTGGCCAAACAGGAAGACCAATTTAAGGCATCTGATGAACAACTGCAACTAAAAGACTGCAAGATTGAGGAGATTACAAAATATGCCACACATTATAATTATATGATCATGGATCATAAGGTATAGTTGTAGGTGAATGATGAGAGTATATCGACCTACAAAGATAACTTGTAGCAGAGTCTTAATGTCATCATTGAGAAGAATAAGGAATTGTTTATTACAACTCGGACAAAGGTAACATTGATGGAGAAGTTATGCAATGGTGCAACCGAGCAAGAAAAGGAATTAGTATAGATTTTTTCTACTACGAAAGAAAGAGACAACAAATATGGATTGAAGGATGTGGAGCTCAATAATTATACGACCATGTTGAAAAATGATCATGCCATCCTTCACATTTAGCTTGATGATCTTAAGAAAGACCAGTTAACCAAAACTAAGACAACTAATTCGGTGAGGACACCGATTGATGTAAGGAGGAGGGTAGATGTAGGCAGCAAATCCACCTCTCATAAGAAGAAGAAATAAGTTTGGATTTGCATATTTTTATAAATTTTATCAAATGTATAGTTTTTATTAAAACGTACAATGTAGAGTTTACCTAATTACACAATGTAGGGTTATAAAATGTATAATTTGGTGTAATTGTACAATTTCATAAATGTGTAAATAGATGTAAAATGAAATTAAAGTGAAATGTACATTTAGGTTAATTTGATAATAATAAAATTAGAATTCGGGAAACCTAAATGTAAGTTAGTTGTGAATAATTGGTTGTCTCAGGAACTGCTTTGGAATAGCCTAGGAAAGCATTATATATCCCCCCATTCAATTTTTTATGGTTGTTGTTGATGATGGTTGTTCATGGAAGTTGTTCACTTATGTTCAATTGTATTGTTGTTCAGGATTGATCTTGTATCTTTTACAAAGCAATATTAATATGAGTGCAACATTATGAATTATGTGTTCCTATGAATTCTTTTATGTATGTTGATGGTGAATCTAGATTACACATTCTATGCAAGTATGGCCAGGATGGTGTGGAAAATGGAAGATATTATACTAGAATTACACTACTGATAAACCTACAAACTATTATGATACTAGAAAATCCACATTATGCATTATTGTTGCTACACTTGGATGTTTACTGTTTGTACAATTTTTGGAAATCATAATTGATACCATTAATCAAATATAGTATATTATGGATTGCATGTTGGAATACTAGGTTGGCAATTGTACCTTAAAGGTATACACATCTATATTTGGAAGGATTACTTAGTGTAAGTTGGTAATATGCAACTGTACATTTGTAGTGAGGGTTTTGTGAAACTGTACAGTTAAGAAACCAAACCATACAACTGATCATTTGCCTAATTTGGAAGTGCAATTGCATAGTTAAAACTTGCCAAAGAAGGATAATCAAGATTTGAAAGAAAACGATTACAAAATTGATAAATTTGAATTATAAAATGACTTTCAGCAAATTATACAAGTAGCAAATCATACATTCCAAGGTGTTGTATTATGTTGAGACTGTACAAGCAATTTGGAGACTGTATAAGCAATTTTTTGAAGTTAATAACTCGTACAAGCAATTTTGTAAAGTTAATAACTCGTTTAATAGCAAATCGTACACTTGTCTAAATTGGACCAAAGGTGTTACAAAACATTGGAAATCATTCCAAAACCTCCTAATTCACCTCCCTATAGGAATAATCCCCCCCATGCTATAGTGCCCAACCCTAAAGCCCGTGGTAGAGTCTAAGGCCAAATATTCTATAAAGGATTGGGTGTGATCCCAATTTAAAAAAACCCAACAATATTTATAAAGGTTGGCTCTCTAGATAAAATACCAACCACTGAAGCCCTTGAAGTTGAGAATGTTTCAAGTGGCTTGAGTGGAGAATCCCCCAAAAAATACCTAATCATGAAATATGTGGAGGCGTCACAATAGATATCAAAGGTTAAAAACCACCATCTACCACTTGTATTGGTTCTTCAAATCAGGTATGTAATAAGATATCTAACACCAACTCTTTTAATACTCTTTTGAATGTTGATATTTTTAGTGGGGATGCCATACCCTTTGTGGATAATATCTTTGACTTTTATCCCTCCCTACTTCAAAGCCCTTCTTGATCCTCCAAAATCATCACTAGCTCTCTTTCGTTCAATCTCCCTCCTTCTAAGGAGTCTCTTGACTTACTTTTCCCTAATGCTCCCAATGCTTCCTAGAATGTTGAATCCCAAAATTCTCCTATCCTTTCTTCTCTCACCCCTCCTAAACTTATGATGAGAAACCGAAAAATCCTCAACTAATATGGAGAGTGATATAAAGAAAGGAAGGCCCTCTAAACAAGACATCAAATGAAATTATTGTGAAGAGGATATTGCAAATAAAACATAGTCAATCCTATGCTTGTACTAAAATAAAAATATTAGCACAACCTCTTCCCTTGAAGACAAACACCTTATAAAAAATCCCTCTTCTCAAAGCAGGGGTAAGAAGCTTGAAAGATCAAAGAGCAAAATTCTAAACCAAATTGCTACTAGAGATGACTCCAAATGGTCTGAGTGGCATATCCTATTTGAAATATAGCTAGAACTAGGACGCAAATGCCCAAATTGCAAGAAGCAAGATTCAAAAAAGGTTGCTAAAAATCTCAAATTGTTGATGATCCCTCTTTGGATTGCAAACTCCTTGCTTAAATGAAGAAAAAATTAAGATGGGACAAAAAGTCATAAGTCTTCCTCTCTCTTCCCCTGCTCCAACATGCTGACATCATCTTGGATGAGTAAAATGACACTCCTGGTAACATCCTCTACTTGTAGCGATGATGTTTGAGGGCTTTCTCTTCTCAAACATTTCCTTGTTTGTTGTTTGTAGAACTTTGTGAGTTCCTTATTTCATGTTGTTTTACGATCTCTTTTTGCAGACCCTTGGTTGTCTCTCTTGGTTTTGTCTATTTTCTAGTTTGTTTTCTTCATTTTTTTAAAGGCTCATGGTCCCTTTGAAAACCTCTTCCACCAATCAATCATAAAAATAGTTTATTAGTTTAAAAATTTATACAATATCTAATTTTAATATTCTTGCTTGGTACTACTTTCTATTGAGTTAGGGAAGGGTGGAATGGTACACAAATTTTATAATAGATTAAAAATTAATTTATAGTAAATATATTTTACTTATCTAAAGATCAAAAATAATTTTTTGATAAAAATTTTAAAAATAATATTAAATATTTAAATATTTTGGTTTTTAAATTTTTATTAAAATTTGAGGTATAAATATAAGCTTATATATATATATATATATATATATATATATATATATATATATATATATATATATATATATATATATATACTTTTATATATATATATATATACTTAATATTAATAATAATAAAAAGAGTAAAAGTTTATAATAAATTACACATAAAATGATATATAAAATTGCTAAATAAATATTAATTTATAAGTTTTTTACTTTTTAATTAAAATTCTAATGAATGAAATTGTAATTAGTATTTTTATAAAAATACAAAAATAATATATATATTTTTTATAATTATAATTTCATTAAATTATAATTTCATAAAATATGATTAAGGTTTTAGTGTATCTATTTTGTTTTTTAAATTACATCGATATTCACACATTGAATCATTATTATTATTTTTATAAGATATATTGATTGAGCTTTCAACTTCAAATAACATAATTTTTTTTTACATGGTGGAATTAGTAGCCACCATGATGATCCGAGCATAATGTCTATCTTTATGGCTGCCATAGTATTCTATGTTGTCCACCTCAAAAACCTCCACATAGTACTCTACGTAGTCCACCCCTATAACCACAACACAATATTCATTTTAAACCTTTTACGCCACTAAAAACAGTAGGAAAGGGACAATCATTCAATCCAACGAGGCTCAAGATTTGAATCATGGGCGTTCATCCCATTATGGGGTTTCACCACACCATTTGGTATACACCTTGGACCTAATTATTAAATTTTTTAACAAATAACAATGGTATTATAATATATATTTGTTATGATGTTTTAAATTAATAAAACTAGAAAAAATTTCTTGTTTTTAATTTATTATAATCCTTATTTTTCAATTTAAAAAAATATTAATTTAGTAATAATTGTTTCTTTTAACAATATTTTATTTTATGGAGTTTTCGAGCAGAGTTGCCTCGGTGCTTAGGGTTTTTCAGGTTTGGAGGTACCCCTTCAGGCGAAGTCTTGTGTGTAGGTTGTGGAGTGGCCTATGGAAGATGATATGAGCCCTTGTGGACCCCTCCTTGCCCCAAAATATATCATTTGTAGATGTGGTTAAAGGGAAACAAAACATGGAGGATGTCTTGTTTAGAGACTCAACCCTTCATTCTATCTTCTTTGCTATAGTTAAGAAGTCAAAGATGTAATATTTCTAGGCAAGTTTTAATGGATGCCTCCCCTAGGTGGCCCTCTATCCTAAAATGGTGATAGATCAATCCTTGGTGATGGATAACATTCTTTATAGATGCAATCATGACAAAATTTGTATGTTCATTGGCATAAGATCATCTTTAGAATTTATGTCCTCTTGGATTCAAAAATTTAGGAGCCTGTTGGGGACACCTCAATCTCTCTCATTAGCAATGGCGTTTATGTAGTGATTTTTCATTCACAAGCAAATAGAGATAAATCCTTTGAGTTAGGGAGGAGAACATATGGTGTTTTGAGCCTTTTGTTCAGCCTTGGAAGTTGGGATTTGACCCTAATATGGATCCCTTTGTGATGACTATTTGGTTTTTTCTTTACGCTCTACCCATGGAATACTCGTGTAAATCAGTTTTTGAGAAATTGAGAAACTTCTTAAGGAGTTTCTTAGGAGCTGTCAGAGACACGATGAGGGAAGACTCTATAGTTTATACCCATATTTGTGTGAATATGGATCTCAACCACCCTCTCCCAACTAAAATATAAATTAACATGGAATTTAACATGGATATAGTAGGTAGACTATGAGGTAATCCCATTTTGGTGTATGATACCACAAACATGATCATCTGGTATATTTCTACCTAGAGAGCATCCATAAGGATCCCATATCTCCAATGGAAACTACCATAAATAACAAGTTTTCTAAGAATAAAATTGAGGATCATCCTACAAACTTGAATGTTAATCCCTTTTATGAGGATTTTAAATCTCCAAAGAGAAAGAAGAAGAAAAAGAGCAAGACAATATACTCCAACCAGTCAACAAAGAGAAATCTCAATGGGTATAAAATTCTTAACTCTCTATTAGATATGGAGGAGGAGACCATCATAATGGATGAATCTCAAAAGGATAACCTCCCCCCTTAAGGGTTGAGAAAACTTTCCATCATGTTTATTTGCAATCACATTTGAGGGTTGACCACTTAGCATTGATATATCCAAAGAACCAAATCTTTACAATGGTTGTAGTGCATAATTATGTTTCAATGAAATATAGAGATAAGGATAGATGAAAACCTGGCCTTGGGATCCAAAAAATGGAGAAAATGTTTAAAAGCTCTCAATCCAAGAGTGTAGGAAGAAAATTGAATGAGGAGAAGTTGTCTAATGAGGGAGATCAACTATTTAATTGAAGAAAGGTCCCAATGATTATTGACACTTATCAGAATCATAGTTCCCAATGATTATCCAATATTAGAATATAAGAGGTCTAAATAATATATCTCTTCAAATTATTGTTTATAGTTTAATTAAAAATCACCAATTTGATTCTATTCTTCTTTAAGAGACTAAATATTATATTCAAAGTATGGATAGCATTGTTATAAAAATTTGGAGACAAACTAAGCACATGGTAGTTGGATCCTAAGGGGTTTCAATGGAAGTGGTTATATTATAAAATATTCTTCTTTGGATGGCTTTATATCACATTATTGGTTGGGGTATCCTCACCTCTCTCTTTAAGAGCAATATCTCTGATGATATTCTATTGGTTTATAATTTCTACAATGCTACAAATTTTGTGGAGCAATGTCACCAATGGTCAGTTTTGCAAGCTAGTAGAATGAAAAAAGAGGAAGTGAATTGGTTAGTGGTAAGGGATTTATATGCTAAATTTTCTCTCAGGGATCAAGAAGAGGGAAATTCTTATTTGGACTAGGTGGATAGATTTATGATATCCAAAATAAACCAACTCAATTTAATTGATCTATAACATGTAGGTTCTTTGTATACGTGGACAAACAAAAAAGACCGACCAACAAATAGGAAGGTCAAGTTTGATGGATTTTTGGTTTTTAAAGAGGTCTTCGTTGGTATTTTAGGATGGATATTCTTAACTGCACAAACTCTGATCACTTTTATATTCTTTTGGAATGGAATTTGGGCTACAATCCCCCTAGATCTTTTTATTTTAAGAAATTTTTAATGTATTAGGAGGATATAAAGGAAAAAATCCACTTCTGGTGGGAGGAGGACCACCCTTCCCATGGGAGAGCTATGTATATTTTTTCAAAGAACTCCATCATGTCAAATCTCATCTCAAATTATATAAAATAAGTAGTAAAAATGGTTTTTAATCCCAAAAGGTTCCTTTTATGGTAAGGATGGAGAAGATATCCATATGCTATAGGATTGAATCAATCATTGAGGGCCTAAAATATGAAGATGAAAAGGTCAAAAAAGAATTATAATCCATAGATAATATATAGGAAACAAAGAGTGAGAACCACTTGGTTGTTGGTGGGGAATTGAAACCTAATTTTTTCCATCACTTCACCTTGACAAGTAGATAAATAAATTCTCTACCTTGTGTTCAAGCCTCCAATGGTCAGGTGATAGATACCATACCAAGTACGCAACAAGAAACAAACCATTTATTTGAAAAATAATTTACTGTCCCTACTCTCCTTAATATTGAAGTGTAACAAGAGATTTTATATTGTATCACCCTATTATTTTATCCCAAAAAAACCAAGCCCTTTTCAATCTAGTGGATAAGTAAGAGGTGAGGAGCATAGTTTTAAACATGAAGTCAGGGAACTCTTTAGGACCAAATGGTTTTCCAATTGAATTCTTTAAATATTTCTTGGATTTCATAGATGAGGATTTAACCAAGGTTGTTGAATAATATCATTTAAATAGAACTATACTTTGGGTTTTGAACCATACTTTCCTCACTTTGATTTTAAAAGTGAGACAAACCTCCATTGTTTATTTTTTCCCAATTGCTCTATACAATGTGACCTACAATATAATCACTAAGTTGATGGTTGAAAGGCTTAAGAAGATTATGGAAAACACAATATTCCAAGAACAAGGGGGATTGTGGAGGGTTGTAAAATTATGGATGGGATTATTCTAGTCTATGAGGCTATCCACTCAATGCAAAAATTTGGTTAAAGTGGCATGTTTATTACACTATACATGTCTAAGGCTTCTAATAGAGTCCCTTGCCAATTTTTGGATCAAATGCTTAAGAAAAATTAGCTTATCTTAGGAGTGGGAGATAGTGGATTAAGAGTTATGTCTCTATAGTTTCCTTATCTATTCTCATCAATGGCTTCCTTTCATCCCCTTTCCATTCTTTCAGGGATATTTATCAAGGAGACACTAATTACCTATTTATTTGTATCTCCAAATAAATAAGCAACAAGGACTTTTGGAAAGTGTGAAACTAGGTGAGGTGATGCTAAATCACCTTCAATTTGTTAATGATATAGGTTTCCTTGCAGAAGCTAACATTCAGGGTGCTAGAACACTCAAATCCATCTTAAAAATCTACATGGATGCTACAATATAGAAGGTGAATGCGACCAAATCCAAGGTTATTTTCTTCAATATGGATAAAAGAACCTAGGATCATATTCTTACCATTTTGAGATTTACCTAGGGCTCTCTTTCATTTGATTACCTAGGTATTCCTATTCATTTTAAGAGACTAAGGGTGGTTTATTGGAAAGCTTTAATGGATATAATCACTACTAAAGTTAATCATTGGAATCACCATTGACTTACTTTTGAAGGAAGAATGGATCTCATCTAATTGGTGATCCAAGTCATTCCTATTTATAAATTCTCCATCCTAGCAGCCCATATGGGATTTCTTAAAGAATTGGATTTGCTTATGAGATTGTTTTTTGTGGGATAGCCCAAGGATAGGTAAGAAGTGGGATATTTTGGGATAAAATATATCAACTTAAATCTCATGGGGGTCTTGGTTTTCATAAAGTGGCTTTAAAAAATTAAGCTTTTGCCATGAAGCTCTATTGGAGATGGATCTCTAAATAGGAGGTTTTTTAATAAAAGTCATCACTAGTAAGTATTTGGGTTTTATAACCCATAAAGATGTTGGTCGCACTCCTCTAAGAGGCCCTGACTCCATTATTTGGAAGGCCCTAAAAGTTGGCAAACAATTGGTTAAACCTGGGCTACTATAGAAAGTAGGTAAAGGATAGAAAGCTAATTTTTGGAATAATTCTTGGGACCAACATCTCCCCTTAAGTTGCATCCTTTGAAACAAAACCTCAAAGGTAGACGATTTATTAATATGGATTCCTACATTAATTCTAGGTAGATTGGATATTTCTTTTTATTTCAAATTGAAGAGGTTGGAAGAATGGTTTGTTCATATCCCTCTTCAACAAATGATTGTTATTGATAAGATCCTTAAATAGAGGTGTCTTATGAGAAAAGAGAAATAGGATAGGATCACTTGGAGCCTTGGAATTTTAAGTGTCTTCACTATCCATGATGGTTATAATGCTTTGCTCCCTCCTCCACTGATTCTACGGGATTCCCCTTAGGATAGAGTTTGGGTGGCTAAGGGTTGGGCTAAAATAAATTTATTTTCTTGGAAGTGATGCATAGGATCTACATAATCTATGTTAAACTTATGAAAAGAGGCTTTTATGGCCCCTTCTTGTGCATTATGTGTAATTCCTAGGAGGAGATGCTTTATCATATGTTTTTTCTATGTGATTTTTCCAAATAGTTGTGGAAAAGGTGGATAGACGTATTTAAGGCATGCCTAAAATTTTAGGTGAATCTTGCTAATATCTGGGAGATCTAGAAACAAAGAAACTTTAAGAATATTTAAATTCAACTAGGTTGTTCCCTAGGCCCAAGCTTAATTTGGTAGAACAATTGGTTGGAGAGAAATTCCAAAATTTTTAGATAGGAGTTCAATCCAATGGAGTTGGTTTGGCACAAAAATGTTACCAAGTTTTTTGAAACTATTAGAGCTCACCTTAGGTATCAGAAAATTTAGGAGAAAGAGTTGGCTCCTAAGTCATAAAAGTTGGGATCATGATAGCCCCCTCTCCCAAGTTGAAAAATATCAATTTTTATTGTGCAAATAAGGATAACCTGAGGGTTGTAGGTATTGGTTATCTCAAAAGAGACTTCAAGGGGAAGGTCCTTGATTGAGAGTTGGAGGGCCTTGGAATGGCTACTAACAATAAAGCCAAAGGGTTGGTTATTAATCAAGGTTCTCTCAATGCTTAGGAGAATTGGGTTATAAGGATCATCATTGAGTCTAACTCACAAATAATGGTGGAAATACTAGATGCTATTACAAATTTAAAACTAAAATATTGGAGGATAAGAAAAATTGTGAGCCAAATTAAATTCATTTGTAAGCAATTCGAGGATGCCTGATGCAACGGTGAAGAGGGGGTCGATTAAACCACAACCTCTCCTAGCTACTCAATCATCTTCATGCCACCACATAGAAAAAAGTAATGGAGAACCCAAATTTAATTTAAAAATAGATGAAGTGCAACCTTAATTTGCAAATGATATATAGAAGGTGAACAATACCCAAGTAATAAAAAACTTCTCTGCGGAGCTCTGGCGTTTTGGCGGGAAACATTTTGTGCTAGCACCAGGTGAATCTCCAGGGTCTCTGGTTGGAAGTCTCCTCCAGATCCGTCTGAGGATTGACTCTTCACCTCTTTGAAGGATTGCTCGTTGCCTTGGGAGGGCCCAATGGGGTCTCCTCCTGGAGCTTCCGATGGGCAGAAAAGTTCATATGCAGATAAATTAAAAGAAAACCTTGCATCTTCTTCCGATGAAGCTCATCGCAGTGCTTATCAAATGCTATTCAAGAATGTTGGAAAGGGTTTACCTGCAAATAGAGTTAACGGCTTCCTTCCACAATCTGCGTCGAGGCCAAAGATTGTCATAGAGCCAAAACTGGTTGAGGATACGATTATATACCATGCTACCCATGATCCGATCTGCAAATTCATGGGTATTCGGCCCACTATGAACTTCCTTCACACCTGGGTGAGACAGAACTGGGAGCCCATTGGTGAGTACTCTCTATGGCCTATAAGCAATGGGTATTTTATTATTAGTTTCTCTTCTCTAGCAGATAGAAACAGAGCATTTGAATCAGAGAAGAGGAGCCACGGCCCGGCAGGATTATTTGTCCAACCGTGGAGAGTGGGTTTTGACCCCCGCATTGAGCCCACGGCTGTCCCGGTCTGGATACGGCTGTATGCTCTCCCAATGGAGTTTTGGGGTGAGCAAATCCTTGAGTTGATTGGTAATTCTCTAGGTAGATTTCTAGGAGTTTCAAGAGATACCATGGAAGGAAATACCGTTGTCTTTGCTAGAATATGTGTAGAAATGGACATTAGCCAGCCACTTCCTGCCGAGGTGGAATTGGAGTTGGCAGGACTAACCTGGATACAACAGCTAGACTATGAAGCCTTACCTTTCAGATGCAGAGTCTGTCATAAGCATGGCCACTTGGCTAGGTTACGCCCAAATAGCTTGACCACAAAATTGGAAGCTCCGTCGGGAGCGTCAAATCGTCCCAGAGAGGGTAAGTTCACTTCGGTCAAAGATCCCATCAATATCCCCCAGGGTTCGATGCCCCGGAAAGATGGCTTTGAACAGAGAAGCGGAGGAAAAACAAGAAGAGAAATGGCAAAGAGCAGACCCAATCCAAGCCAACCAATCGATATGAAATTTTCAAATCCCTTGTAGACCAAGAAGACCAAGTCATGGAAGGAGTGGTTGGGAATGATGGGGATACTAACACCTACTCTCATGATCCTCTATCATCTACCCCTGTCTTAGAACAGGTGATTGAACCCCCTGAGACTCTGCAGCCAGAGAACCTAGGGGCTATGGTAATTCATTCCCCTGCACAACCAGTTATTAAGGATGTCCACATGGGAAGTGCAAAAAAAAATAGAGAAAGACCAGCGTTGGGGATCACCCAGGTGGAAAAGAGGTCTAAGAATAGTAATTCCCAAGGAGCTGGTAGAAAATCCAACAAGGATCTAATAGTAGCGCAAGGGGACAAGCTGATCAATGGAGGATCGGTGAGAACAATTGACTCGTATTGCTCCCAAGGTTTCCAATGATTATACAATCCTGGAATGTAAGGGGTTTAAACAGTAGAACCCATCAATCTGCTGTTCAAAGACTTTTAGGAAAACACAAAACAGACTTTTTGCTCCTTCAGGAAACAAAAATGTCTTCAGATCTTATGTGTAAAATTGCTAGTAGAATATGGAGGGGCGCTGGATTTATGGATGTGGCGGCCCAAGGAGCTTCGGGGGGAATTGTGACTTTTTGGAATCCTCTGGTGTGGATAGCAATAGAACATACAGCTTGGAGGGGGGTTCTCACATCTCTCTTTAAGAATATTGTTACAGTTGAACAGGTTTTAATTACAAACTTCTATGGGGCTCAAAGCATTGATGGCCAGCGGCTTCAATGGAATGCTGTTCATTCAATGAGATCCTCCCGGGAAGATTGTGATTGGATTGTTGCTGGGGATTTTAATGCCAAATTATCTGCCAGTGATCGGGAAGGTGGTTTCCCAGTTTTGGATCCAGGGGATAAGCTTCTGATTGCTCAAGTCCAGGCCTTTCACCTTGTTGATATCAAAGGTCCTGGTACTTATTTTACGTGGACTAATAAGAGAAGAGAGCCACACAGTAGGAAGGTAAAACTAGACCGGTTTCTGGTCTCGGAGGAAGCATTTGTGAAATGGAATTTTAAATTTCAGATTTTGGAAGGCCCGAGTTTGAGACCACTTTCCCATTGTACTTGGAGGGAGGGGCTAGGACAAGGCAGTACCATAAACCTTTTAAATTTGAAAATTTTTGGTTGCAAAAAGAAGATCTCCGAAGAAAAATTCCTCAGTGGTGGGAAGATGGCCGCCCACCTTTTGGGACTGCAATGTTCAAATTTCACAAACAGCTTCAATTTGTCAAGTGTAAATTGAAACAGTGGAGGCAAACTAACAAATCAGACTTCCAGCTCCAACGGGCCCCCTTGTTGGCTAGATGGGATGAGGTGCAAAAACATTTCAGGGAAGGAAACATTTTCGAGCACCTTAAATCCGAGGATGATGCTTTGCGCAAAGCGGTTGAGGATATTGATAACCAAGAAGAGATTTATTGGAAACGAGAGAGCAAGAAATACTTGGTTATTAGAAGGAGACGAGAAATACAAAATTTTTCCAGCGCTCTGCTGTGCTAGGAGACAAATGAATACTATGGATTCCCTTCAAGATGAGAATGGATACTCTTTTGACACTCTTCCTGGTTTGCACTTCCACTCAATGGAGTATTTCTCAAAACTCTTTAAGGAAAGTATGGAGCAAGATGGGGCAGCCCAAGATGAAGTTATTGCTTTGTCATTCCTTCTTTAATCTCTCTGAAGAAAACCGGGCTCTACTTAGACCCATAGATAGAGATGAACTTAAGAAGGTGGTCTTTGGGATGAGTACTGGTAAATTGCCTGGTCCTGATGGCTTCCCTATTGAGTTCTTTCAGGCCTTTTGGGATTCCCTGGAGGAAGATGTTCTGGCTGTCACTGAGGAGTCCAGAACCAATAAAAGAATGCTCAAGGCTCTAAATCATACATTCATTTCTTTAATTCCAAAAGGAGCAGGGGGGGTTCATTTATCTGATTTTAGACCTATTGCCTTATGTAACGTGATCTATAAAATAATTACAAAGATTATGGCTGAAAGGTTAAAACCTATTCTGCATAATATAATTTCCCCGGAGCAAGGGGGTTTTGTTGAAGGGAGGCAAATTTTGGATGGAGTGATTCTTGCTCAGGAGGCTATCCATTCAATGCACCAAACAGGGAACAAAGGAATGTTCATTAAACTGGATATGTCCAAGGCTTATGACAGGGTGGAGTGGGGTTTCCTGGCAAAGATGTTGACTGCCTTTGGTTTCTCTCAGGACTGGACAGACTGGGTCATGAGCTGTATTTCTTCGCCTTCTTACTCTGTTCTTATCAAGGGACTTCCCTCGCCTCCTTTTGGTGCCTCTCGAGGTTTGCGGCAAGGAGACCCTTGCTCTCCTTATCTCTTCCTCATCTTGGCTGAAGGTCTAGGCAGACTCTTTCTGAAAAGAAGACTTCAAGGTCAGATAACGAGGTTTTAAGGTCGGGGCTGAAGTTTTGACACATTTACAGTTTGTAGATGATACTGGATTGGTGGGAGTGGCCAGCCTTAGGGAAGCAAGAAGAATCAGAGATACTCTAAATGTCTACCTCCGGGCCTCTAATCAAGTCATCAATGACATTAAATCCAAAGTGATCTTCTTCAATATTGATCAACGGTTACAGGACAAAATTATTGAGATTTTAGGTTTCACACGGACCTCTCTCCCAATAGTCTATCTAGGGGTCCCTCTCCATTTCAAAAAACTGAAAATTGATGTTTGGAAGGACCTTTTGGATGGCATCAATGATAGAATGAACCATTGGTCTAATAGATGGTTAAGTTATGGGGGTCGTCTAACTTTTTGCGAGTCAATTATTCAGGCCATGCCAATTTATAAATTCTCCGTCCTGGCTGCTCCCCAGTCTATTTGGAAAGAGCTGGATAAAATGGCTAGAAGATTTCTATGGGAAGGTGCCAAGGGAGAGAGGAAATGGGCCTTGGTTGGCTGGGACAAGGTTACCCAACCCAAGGAAAAAGGGGGTTTGGGACTAAGAAGCTCCAAGTTTAACAACAAGGCTTTGGCTGGCAAACTGTATTGGAGGTGGATTTCTCAGCCAACATCCCTTTTCAGAAGAATTCTCTCTAGTAAATACCTGGGTTCTGTCCATCCTAATGATGTGGGCCGCTTTCCACTGGAAGGTTTTGGATCACCAGTGTGGCAGGCGCTCAAGCTTGGAGCTCAACTCATCAAAGATCAACTTTTTTTTGGAAAGTGGGGCGTGGGGATAAGGCTCGGTTACGGGTGATTCTTGGGACCAGAATCCTCCCATTATTGTTGTTTTTCCTGAATTGCAACCGATAAAATCTGCCTTAGAAGATAAGGGATGGATTCAAATTGAGAGCTACTTTAACACTAGTCATTTGGGGGACTACAAGTTCATAAAGTTTAAACGGCTGGATGAGTGGCCAATACCTATCCCTCCGGAGTTGGTACCTACTTTGGGAAAAATCTTGGCAGGACGGTTTCTTACTGGGAGAGATGAGGCGGATGAACTGGCACGGGGCTATGGAAGCCTTGGGGTTTATATTGTGAAAGAAGGATATGGTGAGATCCTCCCGAGCCCCCTCCACCCTCTTTTTTGGTTCTTGGTCGGAGAAAGATATGGCATCCCCGGGCTGGCCGAAAGTGAACTTCTTCGCTCGGCGGTTTACGCATAATGGAATTCTCACCTTTGACAATCTCAGACTCAGAGGCATCATTGGCCCCTCCCAATGTGTGTTATGCCATAAGCAGGAGGAAACGGCGGATCATCTAATGTTTGAATGTTCTTTCACTCGACAGATCTGGAAGCGCTGGTTCTCACACTTTAAACTTCAGGCTATTGGGGTCTTGTCCCGAAACAACATTTGGGAAAGCTGGAAGAAAGGTAGATTTAAATCCAATGCTCTTCGAATTGGCTGGGAGCTTGGTTTATTTTTTATCTGGTGGCAGGTTTGGTTGGAGAGAAATGCCCGTATTTTTCGTGAAACCTTCTCCTCTTTAGAAGGAATATGGCAAGTCATTTGGAGCAAAGTGGCGGAAACGGTTGCCATTCATACCGAGGGGGAAACCCAGTCTGCTTCTGAGTCTTTGGACGAGGGAGTTGTTTTTCAACAAAGACAGGTGAGTGGTAGTTGGAAACCTCCTCCTGAAGGATGGATCAAAATCAACACTGATGGAGCGGCTAAAGGCAATCCAAGAAGTGCTAGAATTGGAGTTGTGTGCCGCGATCATGCTGGGTCTTTGCTCTATTGGGAATTGCAGGGTCTAGGATGTGCCACAAACAATGAAGACGAGGCCTTTGCTATTAAATCCGCCTCCTTCTGGGCTACCAAAAAAGGACACAGGAAGATTATTATTGAGTCTGACTCCCAAATTTTGGTGGGTGCTCTTGATTATATGAGAAACTTTGTCTCGAAAGCTTGGAGGTTGCGGATCTTAGTTTCCCAAATCAAAGAGCTTTGGAGGGAATTAGATGATGTGATACTGTCTATGTGAATCGGGATCTCAATAAGGCGGCCGATTTCCTTGCTAAGATGGGTCCTTGAAAGGGAGGTTGGGATGCGGCTACACAGTGACATGCCTGTGGAGGATGCAGAGATTCGACAAGGCCTTGAACGTTTTCTGAAATGATGGGCAGTGTTTTTTTGCTAAGGCTGGTTGCTGTCGCGATATCGCGACATGTCGCGATATCGCGACAGGTTGCGCCCTTTCGGCCTCTTCCGGGTTTTTGTCGCGATATCGCGACATGTCGCGATATCGCGACAGGTTGCGCCTTCTCGGCCTTGGACGGGTTTTTGTCGCGATTTCGTGACATGTCGCGCCATCGCGACATGTCGCGCCATCGGGGCCCTTGGGGAAGTTGCATGGTTAAGTGGTCGCGATTTCGTGACAGTTTTGGCAATTTAGTGCTAACTGGTAAAATTGTCGCGATATCGCGACACTTTCGCAGATGGAGTGCTAAGTGGAAATTCCGTCGCGATATCGCGACAGTTTTGAGAACTGAGTGCCGTGAGGATATTCCGTCGCGATTTCGCGATAGTTTTGAGAACTGGGAGCCGAAAGGAAAAACCGTCGCGATATCGCGACACTTTTGGCGGTTTGGTGTCATAAGGAAAACCCGTCGCGAAATCGCGACAATTTTGGCTTTCCAGCGGGTTGGCAAAAACTGTCGCGATATCGCGACGCTTTTGCGATCTGGTTGCTACATGGTGAATTCGTCGCGATTTCGTGACATTTTTGTCGAAAGGTTGCAGGTGGGTGCTGTCGTCGCGATTTTGCGACATGTCGCAATTTCGGACATGTCGCGATTGTCATGTCGCGATTTCGCGACATGTCGCGATATCGCGACATGTCGCGATTTCGCAACATGTTGCGTTTTCGTGCCTGTTGGCACCGCAGTGGGGGAGACGGGGTTGACTGTCGCGATCTCGCGACATGTCATTTTTTCGTGCCCAGTTGATTTCTTTGCTCTGTGTTGTGCTGGGTTGCCTTTGTGCTCTTCTCTTGTTGGGTTGCTTGCTGTTCTTGGTTGGGATGTGTTCTCTCCCGCTTGTAATTGTTCTTTGTATTAATACAAGTTTTTCATTTTTTTCAAAAAAAAAAAAAAACCTTAATTTGCAAATAGATGAAGTGCAAGGGCAGATTACATAGCAGCATAACACATGGAACACAAAAAAAACACAATATTATTTTTATTATATTTTAGCTACCACATCAACATTACATAATTGTTATCTATAGAGCTTCACATCTACAAGCACTCATCAGAGTACCAATATCCTTCTTCCATCTAAGGTTTTACATCTCAAACCTCCTACAAGCACTACACAGAGTGCCAAATTCCTTCCTCTGAGGTTTTACACCACAAACCTCCTGCAAGCACTACATCGAGTGCCAATTTCCTTCCCCTGAGGCTTCACAATAGAAACCTCCTGCAAGCACTACACCGAGTGCCAATTACTTTGGAGCCCCTTGCTCACCTTTCATGCTCTACATCAACTTCTTATTTATAAGCATAAAAAGCAATGAACTGTCAATGACAACTAAGCATTCTTATCCATATTTTTTTTGAGCCTTTTTGTTTAAAACACATATTTTTCTAAAAAACATTGATTTTTTTCCTAAAAATCCATAACTTCCCACTACATGCTTATCCTTATCCAATATCTCTTGTCAGTTGGATGTTCTATTCCTCTAAATAACAATCCCAAATGTTTTTATTTGCTGATAGCTGGATGCTCCTGTATCATACTCACTGGGTAGCAAAAACTAATTGTGAGCTTCTTCTCACAAGCTCCTGCATCATACACAATCCCATCAATCTTCTCACTCTGATACCAAATGATGCAACGGCGAAGAGGGGGTTGATTAAATCAAAAACCTCTCCTAGTTGCTCAAGCTTCTTCATGCCACCACATAGAAAAACAGTAATGGAGAACCCCACTTTAATTTGCAAATAGATGAAGTGCAACCTTAATTTGCAAATAGATGAAGTGCAAGGGTAGATTACATAGCAACATAACACATGAAACACAAAAAACCACACAATATTATTTTTATTATATTTTAGCTACCACATCAACATTACATAATTGCTCTCTATAGAGCTTCATATCTGCAAGCACTCCTTAGAGTACCAATATCCTTCTTCCATCCAAGGTTTTACATCTCAAACCTCCTGCAAGCACTGCATAGAGTGCCAAATTCCTTCCTCTGAGGTTTTACACCACAAACCTCCTGCAAGCACTACACCGAGTGCCAATTTCCTTCCCCTGAGGCTTCACAATAGAAACCTCCTGCAAGCACTGCACCGAGTGCCAATTACTTTGGAGTCCCTTGCTCACCTTTCATGCTCTACATAAGATTCTATTTATAAGCATAAAAAGCAATGAACTGTCAATGAAAACTAAGCATTCTTATCCATATTTGTTTCTAGCCTTTTTGTTTAAAACACATACTTTTCTAAAAAACATGGGATTTTTTCCTAAAAATCCACAACTGCCCACTACATGCTTATCCTTATCCAATATCTCTTGTCAGTTGGATGTTCTCTTCCTCTGAATAACAATCCCAAATGTTTTGCTTTGCTGATAGCTGGATGCTCCTACATCAATTCCATTCTAGTACATGTTGATAGATAAAATAATGTTGCATCTAAATTTTTGGCTAAACATGATAGTGAAAGTCTGGTTGGTTGCATGTTGAATTTTGATCAAAATAGGGATACTTTTGAATGGCTGGAGGTAAACCAAACGATTCTTTGTTTAGCTAGAAAATACTTATGTAAATATGAGGATAAATCTCTAGTCCTTGATAAGGATGAATTGTTCCTAGACTGGTATCTTTATGAAGTTTTCTAAGTTTTTATACCCTAGTAAGGGTAGAATTCATAGTCAATGTAGCAAGAAAAATCTTACATGCCCCCATCGGATTAAAATTTGAGTTTTATGGGCAATGCCTATGGGACAATGGAGGATGAATAGTTATTGGTTGTTTTTTATTGCCTCTTGCAACACTCTTTGGCCCCTTTTGGGACAACATTGGTGGTGCTTGTAGGACTGTCAAGCCTGCTAGGTTTCTTTGGATCAACATAAAGCAAAAGTGGGATCAGGCTAAGAGTCTATGCTCTTTAGATGGTACTTAGTTTTTTGTTATTTTTGGAGATGTTAATTTGAGCTTTATTTTGATTTTAGCACTTGCCAAAAGTGGCAGACCTAGGATTTTAATTTGATCTTGCCCTTTTAATAAAGTTTTAAGCCTTAAAAAAAATGTTTGAATTTTAAATGTACCACTAGAAATATAGATTTCATAATATGTATAAATAATTTAAATATCATAAATAAATACCTTATGATTTAAAACTAATAAATTTATATATGAAATGTTTATGTGATATATGATTAGTATAAGAGTGATAAATAATCTCCTTATCATAATTTTTTTTTTTAAAATAAAAATATATTTATGGATATATAAACATATGCCATTTAAATTTCATAGATAAATTACTTAATGAAAATATATCCAATTTGTAATTATGATAAGGTAACATGCAAACCTTATAATAAAAAAATATTTCATTATTCAATCAAATATCCAATCAATACATTTTAAGCAACAATATTATAATTATTATTCAACAAATTATTATTTTTGGTCGATAAAGTAATATTTCATTAATAGATGGGTTTTGAAAGGGGCCCCAAAATCTTAGTACAACCAAAATAAAAATAACAAAAAATAGGCCTAATAGCTGAATCAATAAGCAGCCCTCGAGGGGGGTCTGAGAAAATTAGCGAACATAAAACAAAACAAAATAAAACAAGGAAGAAAAATAGAGGGGATGATTCCTTCCAAGAAATTGAGACCATCCTAGGGGAGACCCCACAACAAAAACTAGATGATAAATTGCCATCCGGGGTGATTTGGGACTCGTCCACATAAGGTCAAATGGGTTGAGCTGGAAAAATGAGAAATGTAAGGGGGTAGGGGACACATGGAAGGTAAATTTAGGCCACAAGATAGAGGGCCCAATAGGAAAAGTGAGAGCTAAGGATCAAGAGGGACTGGAACGATCCCTGGTGATGGCTTCGACAAGGGTTGATGGAAAAGCATCATACTAGATACAAAGGGACAACTAGGATTGGCAAAAATTGACAAGGGAGTCCATTTATCTATTAGCTTATCTAAACATGTGTTGCATAACTATCTCTGAATGATTGATAAGAAGTCATCTAACTTTAGAGATAAAAATTCTGACCCTCCAACTGGAATTCTTATTAGTTTTGGTGTAGTTGATGATGTTTAATGAATCTCCTTCAAACATGAGCTTAAACTGGAGACTACTTGTGATTAGTAACCCCCGATAGAGGGCTTTAGCTTCCACTACATGATTGGTGAGGATGCCAAGTTTCTTAGAAAATAATAATATGATGCTTCCTTCATGATTTTTGATAATTCCTCCTTTGGTAGCTCACCCAGGATTCCCTCTAGAAGAGACATCAAAGTCCAACTTTAGCCAACCCTCTTGGGGAGGGATCCGTATCAAATTAATTCTAGGATTGGGATGCGCAGGAAGTCTGATGAGGTCCATGAAAATATGGAGGGAGGAGGCTATGGAGGATTCAATCCTAGGACTTGGGGGTCTAGAACATAGGAAAAAAGATTTATTTTCAACCGCAAAGCTAAGGATCCTATTTACAATCGAAGGTGGGTCCCTAAAGGTATTCGATAAGGCATGTTTATTACATTCAAGTTAAATTTTCCACAAGAGGTGATGGAGGCACATTGACTAGAGGGATTTGATTATGGGGTTCTTAAAAGGGTTGGGCCATTGGTTGAAGAGGTCAACCACTAAGCTAGGGTGGGTCTAAGCAATGTTCAAGATGTTAAGCATTGTACTGAGAATTGAGTCAGTAAAGGAGCGATCTATAAAAATGTGGCTCACTGAATCCCACCCAGAATTGCAGAGATAGTAGCGGTTGGGTAACTGTAACCCTCGGGTTATGATATTATCTAGGGCCAAGATATTATTTTAGGATTCTAGCCAAGAAAGAACCCAATTTTGGTAATGAGGTTCTTGTGCCAAATAGATTTTATAGGGATAATGCAGTCATGGGATTGATCCATGAACATGTAGGAAAATTTTATGGTAAACTGGCCATCATCACATTCTTTCCAAATGGGAACATTAGAAGACTCAATAGGGATGGGTAAGATGAAGGCATGGAGGATGGATGTTAGGGTGGTGGAGGTGTTTATGAGGTTAGCAGGGAGGGATGAGTTTGGAATGGATTACCAAGAAATTCTATCAAGGATGAAAGAGATGAAGTGGAAAATCTTACTGCCAAAAAGGTGATCAGTGATTGGCTTAAGGTCAACAAGGGTGGGATCGTCAATGTGAGGTTGATCACGAACCAAATGGTTGGAAAAAAATCCAATGGTCAATAATTTTTAAACTGCCATATGAAGCCCTTAGAGATGATATCTTTGGCTTTTTTAATTGTGTTCCAAAAAGTAGATCCAGCAAGGGAGGGCCCATCCTCCATGAAATTATGGTGCTGCAGGTATTTCCTTTTAATAATAAAGATGCATTCAAAATTTGTGTTAGTGACTATCTTCCATGCTTGTTTAGCTATGAGGACAAGGTTCATTTTGCAAACTCTCCTCAGGCCAAGCCCCTTTGGTAATTGGGCTTACAGACTTTATCCCAAGCAACCAAATGAAACCTTCTTTTGTTTTCTGGCCCTGTCCAAAGAAAATTTTTATAGATTTGCTTGATCTTAGAATATATTAGCATCGAAGCTTTGAATATGGAAAATAAATAGATATGGATGCTTTGGAGACACACGCTAACCAAGGTGGTGGTGGCATTAATTCAATAAATTATAATTAATATTATTATACAAAATTTACAACCTTATATGGTCATGGATTTAATATTATTTTATTGAAACCTTTCTTTTATATTATTATTTAAAATTTTATTTACTAAAAGCATATTTTATTTTTTATTTTTATTTTTATATAATATAATTAAACTAACAATATCATATTTATTTTATATCCTATTTGAAACTAATACATGCTTAACCATTTAAAAAAAATATTAAATGTTTTTGTTATAAATTAAAAATAAGAGAAATATTTTATCATATTAAAAAAATAATAAATAAAAAAACTTTTTAAAACTATAAACAAATTTACTATGATGTAGTTATTTGATATCTAAATTAAATTCATTGATAAGATTAAATTAACAATATTTTATTTATGTGATCCAAGAGTGAGTGGAGCAACAATTGCGAGCATGGGTGTTTAGCCAAGAGTGAGTGTAATAATTGTTGCTCACACTTGAACTTGCTTTTAGTTGCACTCACAATTGTTGCTCACACTTGCACTCGCTTTTAGTTGCACTCACTCCTAGCCTATGCTAACACTCGCTACTACGCTCACTCCTAGCTTGCACTCATACTCACTATTTCAATCACTCCCAACTCATGCTCACACTCTCTAATGCACTCACTCTTGGATCGTTCTCACACTTGCACTTGCTATTGCACTCACTCCCACAATTGTAAGCACAATAAAACAATACCTAGGAATAATAAATATAATATTATGACAATTGATTACCTCATCATACCTCCCCACTCAATAAGCATTGGAATCCAATGCTTGTACAATAGGAGTGGAATGATGAGTCACAAAAAGTTGCATACATATCTCATAATAATTCAAAAGATGTTCACAAAAGCCTCGGAATGTTGGTGTAAAGAAACATTGATAAATCACTTGTGTACTAAGTAGAGAATAAGGATGAGAAGCAATCACCTACTATAGAAGCTATGGAATCTATTGAACATCTAGAACCTATGAAGATGGTGTTGAAGGAGGCCATTGAAGTATACAAGGTGGAATAATAGGAGAAGTAGGAGGAGAAACAAGAGGAGGTATGAATGATGGAGGAGGAATGACCTCATTAGTAGTGAAATCATGAATGCCCTTAGACCAAGAGACTAAGATAATACTTGGTGATTATATCAAGAATTGGGCTTTTGGAATATTACGAATAAGAAAGGTCTTGTTCTTATGATGTACGGTGTATATTTTGTGAAAATAACCATACCTAGCTCGCTTATCATATTGTGGACACTATAAGTAGTCCACAATAAAATAATGCCACGGTAGTCCATGGTAGTCATATAATAAGTAACTTGATCCACGTAGTGTGGACTAAAGGAAAAAATATAATACAATGTTCTGTGATTGGAGAGGCCGAATCCTCATCTTTCTATCCAAATGAATATTGGGAAGGATGGGGTTATACAGTTAATTTGAGCCCATTGACTATGGATTTAGCAATGATATTGGTTTGTAATCCATTATCAAAAATATAAGTCACAAAATAGTTGTGTAGAAGATGTGCTCTTGTGAAAAAAAAACTATCACAATTATGTTTGTGGTGCATGAGGGTCACATGGTTGAGTTGACCCTAAATTTATTCATAATTCCTAGCCTCACTTTCCACCTCAAGGGACCCATCTTGTGGTGCCTCCTTTACAAGTAAATTATTCTTCTTTCTAAAGCATTCAGACTCGGTATGCCCTCATCTCTTACAATGATTACAAAACTTTTTTCCATTAAAAGAAGAGGAAGAAGAAGAAGAGGGAGAAGGAGAAGGAGAAGAAGATGTTTTTGCCTTTTCTAATTGTTGTGGCTTGTATTGCAATTGTTTGGATGCTTTGGAGGCACCGAAAGAGTGAGATGCAATTGACTTAGTAGCAATTTTCTCCTCTTTAGGTTGTGCTTTATTGTATACTTCATTCAAATTAGTGCAAGGTGTATGCTTGAACGCCCTAAAGAGTGAATTTTTGAAGCCACTTTTAAAATTGTTGATTTGTTTTGGAGTTGAATCTAGTATTCCATTTAGAATCCTTAATTTGTTAAAATTTCCAATGTAGTCTTGGAAAATCATGTGGTATCCCTGCCTCAAATGAAGTCATTGTAAGTCAAGATCTTTAGCAAAATTAGAGGGATAAAAGGTTTCCTTCAATGCTTTTTCTAATTCACCCATGTCAATGGGATCCTGAGTGTTTTTGTGGCCCTGTATCAAGACCTTGGTAATACCTAAAATATTGAGCTTAGCAAAGGTGACTTGTTCATATTTTTGAATTTTACTATACTCGAACCATGTATCCATATTGAGAATATAGCTATTGAGGACATCTGGATCATGAGACCCATCATAAATTTTAACCTCACATTTTTCTTGAGAGTAATTGTCAAAGGTAAGACTAGGTCTACTAGGTCCAGTTATATTTTAAACCTTATCAGCCAAAAGGTTAACGATTGCAGCTATTGCAACCATTTTCTCCACCAAATCAAAAGCTATTTTACCCCTTGTGTAAGACAAAAGGGCTACCAAGTTGTCTCAAGTAGAATAGTTTGCATCAAAGGGCAATTACAATGGTGTTATTTTTCAATCACTTATAATGAGCCAAAAAGGCTCACAATTTTGTTGCCTTATAGGAAATTACAAAAAAAATTCCCCAACTTGGTGAGGTGCAAAAAATAGTAAAATTTTTAGCCTTCTAGGCTTTACAATAACCTTTGTGTGAGGTTTAAAATTGTAAAAATTAATGCAATTTAGTGTTTAATTAAATTAATTAAACAATATTATTTAATTTAACAATTTAATTAATTAAAAATATATATTTTATACCTTTTTAGAAGGTATAGTGCTAAATGTATTTTTTTTTAAAAATGAAATGTTATAAAATTGATCAAAAATTATTAGGACTACAAAGTGGTAATTTTTTTGTGCCCTCATTTGCTGTAGCAACCACCACACGGGGTCATTCCTCATCAATACATGGTGGTCGAACTAAATAGAGGAACTCCACATTTTTTAATACCTTCAAAGGCCTCCCCATGTTAACTATGGGATAATTCTATAAATCCTATGAATGGCTACATTCCCACCAAATGAACCTATGCAATGAAAAATATATGCCTAGCCTAGCCGTGTTGAATGTGAGATATCACTAAAATTTCCCAATTGAAGCATCATGTAGAAAATATTGTCAGAATAGTCTAAACTAAATTTTGCACAACAACTACATCACATGGAGGAAGTCACACAACAATATCTTTGATGATGTGGGATCATTGATCGATTCTGCAATGCACATAGAAAATATCCACCAATCGAAATAAGAAATCTATCATTCGATAGCTATAGAACCCCACTCCATGCATCACTTAGATTATGAACTGTTGTCATATTCTTGGGATGCTACAAGCGAAAGGCCAAATGGCTAAAATTTCTAGTTGAAAACTTTGACAAAATGACATCCTCATTGTCTAGAAAGAAGCAGATTTTGGTATCTAAAATAAACGATTATGTCAATTGTATATCCTAACCTCATTTTCATAGAGCATAAAATTGATTGCACAAAGTGATGGACTATCCTTCACCTTGTTTTAGGTGGCAAAAAAATAACAGTTACTTCCTTGATAGTCCATGCCAAAAGTTGTTGACTACAACATCAAAAATTAATGTCACTTTTAGTACCACATGAGAGATGTAGGGGTTATCCTCCCATTTATAAGGAAATAGAAACCCTAATATTTAGGACCACCTCTTGGTTTTCATTGGTGGATTTTCATGCCACTTGAGTGGCTAAGGGGCACTACACGCTTATTCATATACTAGTGGTTTATTGATCATCATTTCCCAGGTAGATGTTGAATTTTGAACCCTTCATGTGATGCGTAAGCTGACACACACATGAAGTTACCACCTAGCCAATTATTGGCCATAATTTTTACATTCCCTATGACACATGCAAGAAGCTACCACCTAGCCAATGGACCAATGACAAAATTTTCAATTTATCTATCGACACTAGAGTCATAATTTTTATGGTTTATTAAGCCACCGAGTAAACAATTACAAAATGGAGCAATCAAATACCAAATTAAAAATTTCAAAAATAAAATTTATCAATCAAGAGCATAGGACCGATGCTATAATACCAATGAGAAGGTTTCAAAAATAATATAATGACTTACTAAATTGCTATTATTAAATAGACAACAAAATGCCCAGATTACATAACCATACACCTAAATCACACAAGGACAACTAGCGAGGAAATAAATAAAAGGTGCTAACTAATCCTAAACTAATTCTAATGATAATATGTCAACTAGGACTAGCTAGATACCTACATGAGAATAACAACTCACAAGGATTATTATCAAGAAAAATAAAACAATGCCTAGGAATAATAAATCTAATCCTATGATAATTGATACCCTCATTAAAATGGGTTCAACAAGTAGATTATGAAAATATGATATTTCATTGCCACAATTGTTATGATATTGGACACACGGCAAGAGTTTCCACAACGAAAAATATGAAGAAAGAGATAAAAATTTCTAGCCATGAGATAAACTTCAAGACGAAGCAATAAAATCATACAATAATAGAAACTATATCAAATAAAGAATATTCCACTCCAAATGATTTCAGAATACTTCATCATAGTCTACCCTTTGACTATTATAGCTTCCACCTAAGCCTATCTCACCCTAGCCTAACCTTGGTTAACTCCTAATCTTGGTCAAACTCCATATCATAGTCAAACATAAAACCATGGTCAACCTCACCCTATTTTATCTTCCACCAAAGCCTAGCGTCCACATCACCTTTGTCAATCATAAACCCATGGTTAGCCTTACTATGGTTAAACATTGACCATTGCTCCACACATATTCCTATGCACAATTAATTATATAAATAAAAATTTAAGGATTTTTACATTAAGGCATTCAATGCATTGAAATCATGGATGCATCATCCTCTACCATGCCATAACGGGGAGAAGACTTTTATGTCCCATGCATTTATGAGGTATGGCTCAACCATTCTTCTATATTGCATATATATAGGTGAGGACTTCTCTCACCCAAATCCATTTATGATCCATATCACCTCAAGGGACACCTCACAAGACACCTTGACCCCCTAACCTTGGAAAATTCTATAAATAAATGTCATTCCCTTCATTATTATCAATAACTCACTCACATACCTAGACTCTACAAAAATCACTCTAGATACTAAGTGCACTCAACCATCACTCACTATCACTCACCATAAATCACCATGGATGCCCACATGTGCTTATCAACATCCCCATTTGCTTTGTAAGTTGCTCTCAATTGTAGGTACGGAAGATTACCCGACAAGGAAAGGAGATCCAAAAAATACCAAAAGAACCTCTACAACACAACCTTCCTCTATGTGGCTAACATAGATCCATTCATATAAATAGGTATGATCAAAATGATCACACCTAGAGGTACAAACTAGTCCAAAGACCTATTGTAGTCAAGAAACCCTACAATAGATTACCAAACTAGGTAAATAGCTCTCTTTTATTGTTTTATATCACTTTAAATTACTTTCATCATGCAATAGGATAGTTTAATTTAGTCTTTTTGTATTTTATTACAAGGGTTCTTATTGAGATATACCCCCAATTATTATTAACCATTTTATAGGGTTGTGCAAGTTTAGAGGATCTTCTACAACTAAAATTGGTCCACATGCAGTAAGTCCACTCCTTTTGATCATCCTATGGAATACCCTTGGTGTTGTTAAACAATTCACTAGAAGAGGATTTCCTTCTTGGGGAAACCCATTTTGTTGCCCATGGGGTAATTTTATAAAAAGAACCAGTAACCTTTTTTTCGATTAACACAAACAACATGTTTTCCATAGAGTTAAATTTCAAGTTTGGATTAATTTTTCAACAAATAAAATTCAACTAGAGAACCCTTTCATTGGTTTTACCTTTTTCTATAATCAATTAAATACTGATTGCATTCAAATATCATGTTGAGTTACCTTTTAATTTGATGACACAATCAATATTTCCCAAGGAAATATTAAAAAATAATAGTGTATTTTCTTTCTTTCACACTTCTTTTTGGGTCTCCATGAGTTCTTCCACATAGCAGTGCCTTAAAAACTCTCCTTTCTAGGTATCTATGAGATATTCTAGAAATCATGTCTAAAGAAAATTTATTTAAAAAGCTTCTAAAAATGTATGCATATACGCTCCATCTTGGAGTTCTCCATCATAGCACAACTTTAGAAACTCTCTCCACCCATGGATTAGGAATGTCTATAACTCTAGTTATAATAGCACATGCTAGTAAAATAGTATAACATCAAAATATTTTATTAATATCACACACATTTCAATATACATTTGCAAGTATATAATAATTTTTACATATGATTCCTATAGGGAAAGAATATGTTAGATGTCATTGAAGTAATGGGATATCATGAAAACCTAACTAGAAACCTCCTAATATTCAACATTACATAATATGAAATTAGAATATATAGTAAATAATTTTCTTTATGAAACTATATCCCCACAAATCCTAGTTAGGATAATTTTTTTTTCTTATTTCTAGGTGACTAATGTGAATGGATCCTCACTAGTCCCATATTATAAACCAATCATAGTTTACATAATTATACTTCTTCTATTATGTAATTTCTTCCAATAAGATCAAAAGGCTCTATATTTTCACCTCTTATCTCTTCATTTTATATCTCATCAAACCCTTACTGCATGATGAATATTATAAGATTCTCAAGTATTTATGGCAAGATCAATTTCATCATCTCTTATCTACCATATATCATCATGCATGGGGGCAATACATCCATAACGAGTGATTCCTTTACTTGGGGGTAATATTCATTGTTATATCAATCTTATCAATGAAGTCCTCTATGATATTCATCTAGAGGTAAATCATCACTATTTGACAAATATTGCAAGTCCCCTTTAGCAACTATTTTAGGGACACATCTAGAAATTAGAATTCTTGCATGACATTCATCTATAGGTAAAGTGGAAGTCCTTTAGAAATTTATTTGAAGGTAAATCTATCAATCATAAGTCCTATATGACATTCATCTACGAACAAAGTTGAAGTCCTATAGACATTTTTTTAATACCAAATTTGCCACCAAAATTCATCTATGATATTTTTTTAGGGGCAAGGATATTACCATTTGGTACATCTATTAAGCCCTAATAAATGTATTTTTAGAGGAAAATCTATCTTACAACTTTCAAATAAATCATAAAATGCTTCTTTGATATTTTCCAAGGAGTAACAAAAATAATACATTTGTCTTATATTATAGCAATACCTCATGATATTATCTAAATTCCCCTTGGGAAAAAAAATATCATAGCTAAAATCCCCCTATACAAATATTTTATCTGGAAAATTCCCCTAGATATATCTTTATCTATATAGTTTTACATACATTGTATTATAGTAATGCCTTGTGGCATTATCTAGAGTCCCCTAGAAAAATATTTTATCTTTCTAAAGTCCCCATAAGAAAATATTTATCTCTATATATTTGCATATATCTTGTATTATATCAATGCCTCTTGGAATTATCTAAAGGCCCCTACACAAATTGTTACCTATACATAGTTGTATATATTTTGTATTATAACAATTTCTTATAGTAATATCTAAAATCCACCTAGGTAAATGTTTTATATTACTAATGTCTCCCTAGGCAAATATTTTATCAAAGCTAAAGTCTCCCTCAGTAAGTATTTATCTATACATATTTGTATATATCTATACATAGCTATCAAATGGTCATAGCTTAACTGGTTAGATTCCTCAACATTCAAGGAGACCTAGGTTTGAATCTAACCAAGAAATACATGGATAATATCCAAGTTGTTGTAATACCACTATGTGGTGAAGATGTAATATGGATGGGGCATATTTTAATCCCATATAACCAATTGAAAAAATGCATTTGTGCATAGCTTGTATTTTAGCAATACCTCACAAAATTATCAAAAGTTCCCTTGGGTGTATCATTTTACAACCTTGTTTTAGAAACCATCTATATACATATATTATCCAAAATATGAATATCTACTCATCCAATCCTATTATCAATACATATTAAGCAACTAACAACTCTAGAACCATTATGATCATTGAGCCACCAATATATGCATCATTATCAATTAATAAACACATCATCTACATAAAAGTAAACACAACATAAAATAAGAAATATTTCATCACATAAAATTTGACAAATCATCAAATCAAGTGGAATTAGTTCAACCGGTTAGATTCCTCAACATTTCAAGGAGACCTAGGTTTGAATCTTGCCAAACGATACATGGATAATATCCAAGCTTTGTTCTAATACCACTATGTGGTGATGATGTAATATAGGTGGAGCCCATTTCAATACCATATAACCCATTGAAAAACATTATACATCATCATGAATCCATAACTGTTGACACACACACACACATATAATACAATATTCATATGATATATCACGAGTCTATAAAAATAACAACTACTTGATTTGAATCCCTCTCTACTGAGGCTACTACCAATATGTTCTAAATGATAGCTATTTTATGTGATAGTGTGCCCCTATTTGCCTCTATATTTGGTTGATATAACCCACTAGGGCTACCTCTCACACCATGATCATCAATATTTTTGCTCTTGATACTACTATCATTATATACCTTATTTAATAATACTCTAGGTGCCATATTAACAATAGTGGTACTACTCATTGTGATTTCATGTCCTACCTCCATGGTTATATGTGCTCATTTTTTCTTAGGATAACTATTATCACATTAAGGGGATAGATGGTATGGTACCACCGCTAGTAGCTAGTACTAACCCCAAGGTCATTGCCCCCTAGATCTAATATTTTTTCATCATCTATATCAACCTAAGGGTGTGATTATGGGTCTATTTATGGTCTAAATTCCTTCTCTTATGTAGACCACCTATAATACATTGGCCCTTCTAAATATCCCCTATTTCAACCTAAACTAGAAAATGACTTTATCAAAATGTAAGAGCTTGCACTCTCCCTATGATATGACTAGCCATCTAACTCACCTAACCCAAGCTAACTAGTAAGCATCCTATTTCCACCCTAGATGACTTCTAAATGAATGTTAAGTATTATGGTCTTGGTCAAGTCACTGATGAGGTAACTAATCACCCCCAAAATACCTATATGTGACCTCTCTTATCCTACCTCAAAATGACATTCCTAGCAATATGCTATTGATACATCTAGATCTATCATGTATCTTGGTAGCCTTGATGGTTGTAGCTCTACTGTATGCTCATAGGTACATACCTAAAGCAACATACAATAGGATAAAATCCTACCTCCTCTGTAGACTACCTAATGCAATGAGTGGTATAACCCTACTAAGATGATATGACCCTAGGAAAAAACTATATGCTCCTCTATCATATCAACAACCACTTCACCTCCATCCTAGTGTATCACTCTTCTACTAGTATATTTTATCAACACTATAGATACTAGTGCACATAATAAATTCATGTGCTAGTCCAGATGATACTCAATATAGACAATATTGATATCAATGTTAAACCTTGCAACTCAAAAATCTACATCTCTAGTTAGTCTCCTCATGCTCTTCCTCTAGTCCTATCTCATATAAATAGATTCTCCTCTTGTCAACACCCATAAGATCTATCATACATCCTCCAACACGATGGTAACCTCTCCATAAGGTAATAAAAAGGTATTTATATTTGACCATCATTACTCTAATAGGGCACTCAATAATGCCTTATCAAACTCTGCATTTGGAATAAGGGCTACATGGTTTAGCCCTAATATCACCAACAAAGAATGATCTATAAAATTTAATAACCCCCAGATCATCTCTAGAGCATGGGATCATTTCTCTATAGTTTAAAATTTGTAGTCTTTCCTATAATTAGCCAAATCCATCACCTATTAGTCCCATCGATGCTTACAAAATCAACAACCAATTAATGAAAGTAAAACCCTATGAAAAAAGTGCACTAGGAGGAAAAAATACTACTAGGGTGGTGAAGCATTGATAAATGGAACAAAATACCATTAGTACACAAAATCCCATCAGTTGCTACTAGTGCTAGCATATTAAAGTGTAACTAATATGAAAAATACCATCCTTTCCTTTAGGTATGATTTTTGAGAGAAATGTTTTAAAATTCATAAATTTTGAATCAACTACCTAAATGTGTGTTGCTCCTTCTAGTGGTGGTGGTCTCATCCTATTTGCTCAGTATGGTGATCTTACGTATTGTGCCATTGAAATCTATACTATAATCAAGGATCTAGAGCTCTTGATCATTTCCATTAGTAGTAAAAGTCATATGGTTTTTACCCCATAACCATTTTATTCCCATCTCATTCAAATCATTTTTATTGTTTATCCTCAAAATTTCATCACTACACTAATGTGAATTATGGTCAATTCTAGTTTCCTTAGTCACATCCAATTTTCCCTCCAAAATGCTAGGGGATACAGTAAGGAATAGTAATATTTACTACTATCACAAAATTAAAATTTAACATAATCAATAATGAACCAATATAAATAATTAGTCATCTTACATCATAAATCCTAAACAACAAAAAATCTATCTATCTAGAATTTGTGGCATAAATATCTTTTTTAATGCATTCATCATACAATAATTTTATTAAAAAGTGAAAAATATATACACCCAATTTTGAGTGTATTGTCAAAGTCTCCAAATTTAGCATTATCTTAATCAGTTAGCCATTCAAACATCCAAGCTGAGTCAATTATCTTAAAGTTTAATTTACAAGCATTTACTACTCCAAAATCAAAAGTGCCAAGACTTGAGCAATATTGACAATGATAGTTTTGCTCCCTTGCAACACTTTTGTAAAACTTTAAATTTTCATCATTTCCTAGCTAGTGTACTTGGAAATAATCATCTTGAATTAGCACTGGGATCATAAAACTACCAATGGTATTGCTTCCAATGATCATAACTATCTCACACCAAAAATAAATAGGTAGATAATTAATACCTTTGAAGCCACTTCTAAATATGGATATTGTCACATCAATATAATCTATAGCCTTAGAACCAATCCTATATTTTATCTATTAATTACATGTTGAATCCATTTTGATAATATATATTCAATTAATCTCATCAAACTTTATCAAACCACCCCTTAAGAGCCATGGTTTCCTATAAAACTAGCACTTGGATAAGCTCAATCCATAAGCTTTTGAAACTAGCAAAGCCCTAACAAATTAAATATGGATCTCTTGTAAGACAATAGTTCTATATCAATCATCTCAAAAACAAATTAATCTTATCTACCTCATAACAACAAAAAGGGTATCAACCTAGGCACTTGAGACTACAAGCTTGTTTGGTCTCCTAAAAAGCAAGAGTTTGAAGTGAAAGAACTATCATACTATAGTAGCACCAAAAACACTTTTTCCTATCAATAGTACTTTCATTAGCAGCAAAAGTGCCACCATATAGTAGTAGCATTGCCAATTCTTTTGCATCTTGATAGTGCTTCTACATCCTGATAGTGCTTCTACCCTTGATGCAAAAAATGGGTTTTAAGTTTTAATTATTGTTTTTTGTCATTTGAGATTAGAAAATTTGTATTCTATTTGTTCTATATCTACTTCTGCAATTCAATATTTTTTATTGCATTCATTAAATAGAAAAAGGAAAAGAAGAGATATGTTAGTATTAATAGCATTAGAGGACCAACTATAGTCTTGCGTATTATGAAAACCAAATTCCATATAGTCTTATTAAGGGTTGTTTGATTGCATTATCCTATTAGACCCCTGCCTTGAAATAAAATTATCTTTTACATTCATCATTAGAAATTGAAGGACTATATATTGCATTGATTAATGCATTTGAAGATAGGTAGTAATTAGCAATTATTTCCCCTTAAATGGAAGGTCCCTTAGTAATTCTTCCTCCCTCTTATAGGTTTTTCTAGTTGATGCGTCCAATATGATGAAAAGGGGAATATATATTCATTTTTATGTGGGGGTACTTATTGTGCCATGATAACCCCCATATACAAGGTGGATCAATCCATTGTAGATTTTGAGTATAAGAAGTGTCAACAAGTGGCACCACAATCATGATACAATATTAGGAGGTGGTCACCATATAAGGTGAATATGGAAATAAGAGTAATAGATCCATATGATAATGTATGATTGAGGTGTACAAGGGAGAGTTAAAGGAGAGGGTCAAGAGTAGGTGTTGTATTCCTTGAGGTACCATGATGGGAGTTGAGAAGGGATAAAAGAGAAAGGAAGGATCAAAGGGGAATGAGAGAGAGGTGGTATCAAGAGAGGTCCATGTGTAGGGAGGATAAAATGGGTGATACACTATGGGTATTACTTAAAATGTGAAGCTAAGGAAATGTAACGATTGAACTTACAATCTCTTAGCTCAACTAACATAACAAAATTTTATAAATAAATAGATTAAATACCATTGAGGATGAATTTAATATTAACAAGCTTTGAGAAGAGATTTTTTATAATTGAATGAAAATGCAAGACTTGAATCTTAAACCTAGAATCATTTTTTTCACAACTTAACATCTCTCAATTAGATAAATAAGCAACAACATTTTTATGAACCTACTTAAATTTTTAGCAATACTCTAATAATGGAAGACATATTTTATTATAATTAAATACTTTAAATTGTTAAAAATTATATCATTAATCTATTTAAATATTTTTTCTCCCTTGTTTTTGTTTGGATCAATTTACTTTGTAATACAAATTCTATTGATATAATTTATTTTTAATCTTTAAATATATATATATATATATATATATATATATATATATATATATATATATATATATATATATATATATATATATATATATATATATATATATATATATATATATATATATATATATATATATATATATATATATATATATATATATATATATATATATATATATATATATATATATATATATATATATATATATATATATATATATATATATATATATATTTATATATATATTTATATATCAAAACTTTGAGGTGGGGCAACACTATGCAATGTTACTTATTAGAATTAAGCCACTCCATAGAATATCTCAATATGAGATCCATCACATACCATCCTCCCAAATGAGTCTCTTGTATAAATTCTATAACCTTAAACTACCTACCACTACTATTTACCCACACATGTGGGATAAATACATTTATTCTAATTAACTAGTGGGATGATTTATAAAGCATATCCACCCCCAGTACTTATTTATCATGCTACATTATAATATCATGTCCCTAGGTACATTACATTTCATTCCCCTTAAATATGTTGTGTCCTCAAACATGGAAAATAATTAATAGAATAAATATACAATATTATTAATGACACCATGTTTGATTATTTAATCCTCCATGGTCTATATTTATGGATACTTATGCTTGATGGTACCTACATCCCATCCTAGATTCAATTTTTTTTGTGCCACTCTAATCCCATGTTTTTGCATAGTAATTCCTAATATTTAACATTGAATAATGATACCATTGACTTGGGTTCCATGTAGATCCATAGTGATTAGTGTATTTATTCTATGTAGTAGCATACCTCTATGAATATTACCTCTCACAATGGTTTGGATGTATGGTGCACCTTTGATCAAATTTGGATCCTTCTTTGATTTTTCAACCTCTTTTACTACTTTTTCTATTGACTTTGAAAGGGATATAGTCCTTTTCTCTTATGGATTTTCTTATTTGTCCTCTTTTTCTCTAGTAGATTCATTTGTCAATATTGTATTAGAGTACTACATTTGCTTGAAATTATCTTTGCTTTGGGATCCATTATGTGTAATACCCTAAAATATATATATTTTATTTCTATACTACATCTTCATAAACTTATTTTGTACACTCATGTTTAATTTTCCTAATTATTTGACCAAGGATATCAAAGAGCAATATCTAACTCATCCACATCCATATCATAAAAATTTGAATGCAAAACATGTTTTTCCATGGTGTGTTTCAAATCTGCAAAAAATTGAACATGTTTACCCTCTACTTGAGATTCCTTGATCTTATTTT
Source organism: Wollemia nobilis (assembly GCA_028583015.1). NCBI lineage: Eukaryota > Viridiplantae > Streptophyta > Pinopsida > Araucariales > Araucariaceae > Wollemia > Wollemia nobilis. The sequence continues at coordinate 3,901,622 of JAQPPZ010005362.1, read as the reverse complement.
CTTGAACTAGTAATTGCTTTACAATTTCTATACTGATGAAGTTATATCTACTACTAGGGTTTACAAACACACTAACCTTATGCATCCATAAAATTTAAAAATATAATCTTTATTTCTTAGAGTTAAAGTACATTTAATCATGTCTTTCATCTCATATTTATTATTTCCATCCTTAATTTTTACTTCTTCTTCTTCATTATCATCATTCTCTTCCTTTTTCTTTATTCATATCAAAAATTGCTTCGATTGATGCCCATCTATCTAATAAATATTTCTCAATTTGGTCCTAAGAATATTTTATAGGTAATGAAAGAAGACATATTATAGCTTCACCTCTCAATTTACCAATGTGTATTAAATCCCATAAATTAGATTGATAATGAGTATTTTTTTAACTAGAACCACCATTACAATGAATTGTATTACTCTCAAGTCTTTTTTCCAATGAATCTAAATTATTTTTTTTCAAGACCTTTATGTAGCACATAACCCTATGCAATATTTAGCCCTAAATTGAAAAACAAAAAATTCCTCTCACTTTGAATTGAAAAGAACTTTGATATCACTTGTTATAAACCTACATTAAATTTTAGTAAAACTTCAAAAGTGGAAGATATATTTCACAATAATAAAAAACTTGAATGTGTTCATAATATAGAACAAATCCTTGAGGTAGGGCAACCTCATACAATGCTCGTTGTTGGAAGGAATCCACTCCACAATATATATTTATCTTAATATAAGATCCGACATGTACAATCCTCTCATATGAGTTTGTCCTACATTATATAACCCTCAACTACCTACAACTACCATTTACCCGCACATATGGAATACAAATATTTTTTTCTAATTAACAAGTAGGATGAATTATAAAACTTATGAGCCCCCATTCTTATTTATTACCATATAATAAATTATATTATCATATCCTTAGGTATATTATAGACATAAATGATACTACTAGCAAGAGTTATCCTACTTATCATCTATACATTAAGGATGAAGAGGAGAGACACCAAAATAATATTCCATCAAATTCAATATTTAAATTTTAAATTTCAAATTTATACTTTTATGGTAAATTATTTAAAATTTTGATTATGTATTTTGATGGTGAAAAGAAAAAGGAGGTGAAATTACCTTAGTAGTTTTGTGTATATTTTCAATATGTGGATGATTTTGCATAATTTAGCTCCATTCTTGAGATATTATATTTTCTCAAAAGTCGTCAAAAAGAAATATATCCTTAGCTAGGAAGCATATTGAGCCAAAATTTGGGCTATATACTCGTAATAATTCTCCCAGTCAATAATCAAAAATGAATAAATATTTAAAAAAAACTCATATCTCAAGTGAGCTAAACAAATAACTCCTAATAGATGAGATGATAATGTCATGGAACACATAAACCTTTTGATGATTTTAAAACAATGAGAGTTTCAAATATAAAGGCTTGTCAACATAGACTAAATAATAATCATTTTAAACAATCCATATATAATATTAATATTATCATATATTAACATCATATTTGTTTGATAAATATTTAAAATAATAAAATGATATCATCATGATTAAGATATATATAAAATAATTAAACAAGTAGTATTTCTATGCTATCAAAAAAAATTACCTAAAAATAATCTATTAATTATAATTTATAAAATAATAATATATCGTTAATGATAAAGTTTAAATTTGGTAAATAAAATTTAAAAACATGCATAGGCACTTATTTTATAAATACAAATTAAGATATCCAAGAGACTTAACATTCTAGTAACAAATACCAAGAAGAATGAGTATCTTATTACCTTATAAATAATTTTGCTTTTAAGAAGATTTATTTTTCACTTTTACATTAACTTAACTATGTTAAATGATATAACCTATTTGATGCCACCTAAATTTAACAATTGGTGTGAACTACATCATCTATATATTTTAACCATTAAACCCTAGTTTTATTGATACACATAATACACATATTATTATTGATTTAAAATAATTAAATGTCTTAGTTATTATGTATATATCTAATGCTTACTTTATTAATATGTCATATTGCTATGAAATTTTTTAAGGTTGATTAAGAATAGAATATGGCAAACACATTGAATATTTATAAATATTATTTTATTTTTATTATATTTTAAATTATTTTTTAATACTTACATATATAAATACTAATAAATTAAATTTGGTGGTAGAGATATATACAATCCAAAATTAGGTAGAAATGTACCTGGGGCACAGTGCAACTGTTCGGGCTTTGGCTCTTCTTTGGGAGGTCCAAGGTTCAAACCGTGGCTTGGGCGAGTGTGTGAGGGGTGGGTGTGATGGCTTTGTGTTAAATTCCCTATTGATAAGTATAGCTCACCCTGTACGTTGGTCATAGGGGTTTCTCACAATAACCTAACCAAAAGGTAGAAATAACCTAAATATTTCTTACACGCGAATAACACAATCATAAACAATAAAAAAATATATACATCATAAAATAATAAGATATACATCATAGTATTAAAAAGTGTTTAATTAAAATAAAAATAATTAAACATAAGGAGGTTTAGGTTAAATGATAAGTAGACTATTACTATAAAGAAGAGATTAAGTAGTAGTTTGACAACCCGAGTTATAGGTGGTCTCCCTCACTTTGGGTCATGTTTACTGAGGCATAATAGAGATTATAAGGTAGCACCATGATTTTACATTATTATAAGATGGAATGCAACTTAATCCTCCGATCAATTGTTCAAAAAAAGAAAAGAAAAGAAGATAATTACCAAGATTACCACGTACAAGTAAAAAATTCAGTCTTTTCACGACGGGCTCTGTGGTTTCAGATTTCAGGCCGTGCACCTAAGTATGACAGCAACGAGGAGCGGAAGTTAGAAGCTTTCGACCAAAAAGGCATTCCATTATTTTTCAATGTTGACATAAGTATGACTCTAACACACAATCTCTTGGAAATTATCAAAGTATTACCTACAGCATGTACTTGTCTAGTCGAAAAACATATCACGCATGTCATCTTTATTTTATCTGCACAGCAACGACAAGCCGAAATAGTTTTCATTTGTACATAAAGTGTTGATGTGATGTGCTATTTCGGCTTTATTTAATGTACGTTTTTGATGTGAAAGTTAAAAGCTCTCAACCGTGAAATGAATTCTTTCCAATCTTCGCACCAAAAATGCGAACATGGTTGGTGTTTGATGTGAAAGTTAGAAGCTCTGGATCACCATGAAATGAAATTTTTCCAACTATTGTACCAAAAATGCACCAAACATGGGTATTTAATGTGAAAGACAGAAGCTCTGGACCACCATGAATGAATTCCTTCCAACCCTTGTACCAAAAATGCACCAAAGCTGGGTATTTCATGTGAATGTCAGAAGCTCTGGACCACCATGAAATGAATTCTGAATTCTTTCCAACCCTCGTACCAAACATGCACCAAAGCTGGGTATTTGATGTGAAAGTCAGAAGCTCTGGACCACCATGAAATGAATTCTTTCCGACCCTCGTTCCAAAAATGCAGCTGTCTGCTATCTTTGTATTACGTATGTTTCGAAATCAACAGTTGGAATCGGACGTTCGTGCAGGTTGTCGAATATATTCTTCTTTCTTTTTCTTTTTGACATACTTTTTATACACATTTGTTTTGAGGATTGAACCTGGTCACATTATCGATAATGCAAGGGGCAAGTAGCGTCCTTACCAGTAGACCACATCAAACCAAGGTTAACAATTTACCATTGCAAAACATAGAAGGTTAGTTATGACAGAAAAGCCTACTACAGGAAATAAAAACAAATTTATTTAAGATACCTTGCGCTTTACAAGCTTTTGAGTCTTTATATTAATTAGGATAACCATGTTTAAACGCAGGTGCACGAGGTTTGTTTCATCTTTTGTGGCTATTGTCATCCATCTGGTAGTGCTTCCTAAATATTAAAGGATATCCATTCATGTTTGATTATTATGGTGTTCATACACACATATGCGAATAAAGAATTTTGTGATCGGATGGTTACCTGAAGATTAACCTAGAGTTTTGTCCTTCAATAGGATAACAAGATCGGCAATGGAGCTGGGAGGGCTTGCGAATTTTTCTGTTTTTTTAATAAACATTTATTTTCTATAATTAAATAATAATCATTTCAAAACATCGATTATAATTATTAAGATTTTAATTGATTCATAGTTTAATAGTTTAAAAATTTATATAATATTTTATTTTATTATTCTTGCTTGGTACTACATCCTCTTGAGTTAGGGAAGGGTGGAATGGTAGACATAAATTTTATAATTTTTTTTCTTATCGAGTAATATTTTTTACATATTTTGTCATGGGGATTGAATCCGGGTCATATTACCCATAATGTAAGTGGCATGACCACAACTTTTAAAAGGTTAATAAATTAAAATTATTCTATAGTAAATATATTTTACTTATTTAAAGATTAAAAATAATTATTTGATAAAAATTTTAAAAATAGTATTAAATTTTTAAATATTTTGATTTTAAAATTTTAATAAAATTTTAGGTATAAATATAACTTTATATATAATATTAATAATAGGAATAAGAATAGTAAGACTAAAATTTTATAATAAATTACACATAAAATGATATATAAAATTGCTAAATAAATATTAATTTATAAGTTTTTTACTTTTTAATTAAAATTCTAATGAATGAAATTTTTAATTAGTTTTTTTTTTTTTTAAATACAAAAATAAAAAATATATATATATTTTTAAATTACAATTTCATAAATTTCCTATAAAGGGATTAGTGTATTTAATTTATAAAAAGATAAATATACACACATTGAATTATTATTATTATTTTAATAAGATATATTGATTCAGCTTTCAATTTCAAATAATTTATTAAAAAATTTAATAAAACAAATATCTATGGTATTATAATATATATTGGTTATGATGTTCTAACTTAATCAAGTTAATTAGCTTCTATTCTTATATATTTAGTTATGGATGTTTTACTATTTATCTATCTCATTTTGTTTTTTTAGCTTTGTTCCTCTTAATGAATTAATATGATCTAGCTTTTTTCTTAAAATAAAAAATAAAATATCTTGGATAATGAAAGAGGTTAATGCTCTGATGAGTTGTGAAGCCCTTCTGATTGTTCTTGTGAAAGTGGTAAGTCTGTTGGATATTCTAGTTTCAAAATATCTTTAAAATTATTTTGGTTTTGTAGGGTTGAATTCTACTTCAGAGGAGCCTATTGTCCAAGTGGTGGCCCATGTGAATGAATCCTTGATTATCAACCTCATTTTATTTTTAGCTCAGTATTATTGTAATGTTCCTCTTAATGAAGTAATATAATCTAGCTTTTTCTTAAAAAAAAAATTAAAATAATTTTCTTGTTTTTAATTTATTATAACCCTTATTTTTAAGGTCAAAAGAAAATATTAATTTAGTAAGAATTGTTTTTTAATTTCAAATGTACCACTCAAAATATATATTTCATAATATGTATTAAAGTTTCAAATACCATAAATATATACCTTATGAATTAAAACTAATAAATTTATATACGAAATAATTTTATGATATATGATTAGTATAAGAGTGATAAATAACCTCCTTATAATAAAAATTAGGGTTACGTTTCTGAGCAAAGAAGTGGGGGTGGTAACTTAGTAGAGTGAAACTAAATTTTTTTATGGATCTTCAATTGGTTGTGTGCCAAAGTGTGGAGAAGTTGTAGGAGCAATGGAGCAAGGTGGTGGAGATAGATAGATTGAGAGCAAATGAGGTTTTCATTGGTTTGAAGGATTCCAATTCTAGTGGTGTTCCCTATGTTTGTTACCTAGTTTCTTTGGGGGGTCACAGGTCACTGAAAGGTAAATCTGAGTGGAGGGTCCCTAACCAACGACACCAGAATATTAGTAGACCTTTCAATCCCCTAACTCATTTTTTGTTGTGGCATCTAATGGTGTCTATTCTCTTGGCTCCAAAGTTTTGTTTGACCTCTCTCCAATAAATAACGAGATTTGCATTCTAGGAGTTCATATCTAAATCACTATGGATGAAGGTTACTATAATATTGTGGGAAGATTCTATAGTGGAAGGAAAAATCTAGATTCAATTAGAAGGTGGATCATGGCAAAATGTAAACCTTTGGGATCTATAGAAACTGTAGTAGTTCCCAAATATTTATTTACAATCAAGTTGAATTGTGTGGAAGATTCAAACCACATCTTAGTAGAAGGTCCTTGGTGTTATGGAAAAATGGGTCTATTCCTTCAAAAATGAGGGCTTGAATTTAACCTGCATACTCAAAAGGTGAACTTAGTATCTCTTTGGATCCTGCTTCCTGGCCTCCTATTTTATTTGTGGTATGATGATATTCTAAGAGGGGTGGCAAAAGTGGTGGGGTATATTATTCATATTGATTCAACTACTATATTAGTGTCTTGAATAGTTTTTATGAGGATCCAGATTTGGATCTTCCCTCTTCTACTAAGCTTACCTCATATTTAGTCTCTTGGATCTAACCCATTATCTATGAAAATAGATTCTTAGTTTGCTCTAGGTGTGGAAAAGCTTACCATAACCTAGAGCAGTGCCCACCAAAGAAAAATCAAGAGGGTAATGAAAGAGGTTAATGCTCCGACGAGTTGTGAAGCCCCTTTGATTGTTCTTGTGAAAGAGGTAAGTTCATTGGATATTCTAGTTTCAAAATACCTTTAAAATTATTTTGGTTGCTTAGGGTTTTCTCCAAAGGAACCTGTTGTCCAAATGGTGGCCCACGTGAATGAGTCCTTGATTGGCTCCCCAAAGTCCTACATGGAGAAAGGATCCCCACATCCTAAAACTCATAGTCAAAGAAAGGGTCCTATTGATGTGAGGGTCCAAAAAAAGTGGGGTAGCCCCAATTAAAAATCTTAAACAAAAAATTGAATTTAAAATTGTAAATGAACCTCAATATTTGGATAAGTTTGAAGAAGGAAAGGTGAAGGTTGATAGTGAAAAAAGAGAGCAGTGTCTCAAATGCCATTGAAAGTTCTTACCAAAATGTAGCCAAAATGTAGCTGGTAAGAACTTTCAACAGCATTGGTCATCTGATTGGTGTTGGCCTAATCATACTCCTCTAGTGAAATATAAACCTTCTTTAGGGTATCATATGTTGTCCCCTCATTATCCTCTGGTTGATACTTTAAACCACCATTGGGATCTAGTTTCTTCTCAATATAGATGGAGCCTTCGCTTTTTTGTGGTTTGGCAGTCCTATCTTGAACCTAAGCATTGTTTTTTTGCCTGGAGTTTATTACATCAAGGCCTTCCCCTTGGTCATAGGTTACAATATATGGGGGTTGCTAATCCTGTTTGTGCTTTTTGTAGAGGTCCTGACAATTTTGTTCATGTGTTTTGGGCTTGTCAAACAACCAAAAATGCTTGGGATTGGGTTCTTTCTTTTTTCAATTCCTTTTTACTGGAGCAATGTTCTTGGGTTAATGCACTACTTGGGGATCCCCTAGATTTTTCTCTTCCCCTCAATGAAGTTTGGCATATTTTTCGTCTTAGTATTTTATACCATCTCTGGAAAACAAGAAATAATATTATCTTTGGGAGACAGGAGGCTTATCCCTCCTTCTCTGTTGCTGCTAGATATGCTATCTTCTATGATTGTTGGTTACAGATCCTTACTCAGGTGGAGAAATTTCAGGTGGAGCTGCAATATCTTAGATCACTTCTGGATCATTGGTCTAATGCACCTTGCTCTGTTAGCCGGTTTCCTTCTGACAACCATGTGTCCAGAACTCGTGGCTTCTCTCGCACAGGCTCACCTTCAGCTCATTCTCGTAGTGGTCGTAGAGATCATTTATCTGCTCCAACTTCTTAGCATCATTGGTCTCCACTGTAGTCCAATTTCGCACCTCTAGTGGATGGGATGTTTGCTTGATTCCAATTGATCCAGTGACTGCATACACTTGTCTCTGTTTTGTCTTCTTTTCTTTACTTAGTTCTACTGTAATATTGGCTTTTTGAGTTGATTCATGTGATCCTATAATTTTTTTGGCTATGTGCCACAGGGTGTGTTAATTCCACCAAAAATTTTTGTATGAAAGTGATTATTTCCAATTAATATAAGGTCCTTTCATTAAAAAAAAAAAAACTCCTTATCATAATCAAATTTTTCAAAAAAATATATATTTATGCATATATAAACATATTACATGGATAAATTACTTAATGTACATATATCCAATTTGTAATTAATATAATAGTAATTAGGTAACATGCAAGACCTATACATAAATTTTGTTTCATTGTTAATTCAAATATCCAATCAAGTCATTTTAAGCAACAATATTATAATATTAATTCAATAAATTATAATTAATATTATTATACCAAATTCACAACCTTATATGATCATAGATTTTAATATTATTTGGTTGAAACCTTTATTTTATATTATTTTTTAAAATTTTATTTACTAAAAATATCTTTTAATTTTATTTTATATAATTAAAATAATAATATCATATTTATTTTATATCTTATTTGAGAGGATTACAAGCTTAATTACTTTAAAAAAATATTAAATGTTTTTGTTATAAATTTAAAGAGAAGAGAAATTTTTTATCATATTAAAAAAAGTTAATGAATAAAATCAAAATTTTAAAACTATAAAATAATTTATTATGAGATATTTATTTGATGTCTAAATTAAATTCATTGATAACATTAAATTAATTATCTTTTTGTTTAAGGTTTTGAGGTGTAGATCAATTGGTTTGACCAAACCCAGTAAGGGGTGGAGGTCCAAGGTTCAAATCTCAGGCCTCGATAGACAGACTATGAACGCTTGTCCCTTTTCTCGTACTTTCATCGACGTGAAAAGTTTAAAATGATTGTTGCATGGTGGTGGTTATTGATGCAGGAGCATCCGAGGGCAGCAAAGCAATCGAGCATCAACCAAACTTTTGTGTTATTTCTTTCTAAGTGTTGCAAATGTATTTTTTTCTAAGTGTTGTAAATGTCACGAAATCGCGACATCGCAGAAGAAACAACGGTGCAAAGGACCAAAGGCCATGAAATAACGGCCTAAGCAGCGGAGCAAAGACGCGGAGCAACAAAGGTCACGAAATCGTGGCCTAAGCAGTGGAACGAAGGCGCGGAGCAACAAAGGTCGTGAAATCATGACATGTCGCGAAATCGTAGCCTAAGTAGTGGAACAAAGGCATGGAGCAACAAAGGTCATGAAATCGCGGCCTAAGCAGTGGAACAAAGGCACGAAGCAACAAAGGTCACAAAATCGTGACATGTCACGAAATCACGACCTAAGCCGGGAAACAAAGGCGCGGAGGAGCAATGGTCGCGAAATCGTGACATGTCACGATTTCGCGATCGAAACGGGAGAACAGAGGCCGATAGGAAAAATGGCGCGATATCGCGACATGTCGCGATATCACGGCCAAAACGGAGAGAGAAGGTGCAGAAGGAAAATGGTCACGATATCGCGACATGTCACGATATCGCGACCAAACAGAAAGACACGCACTTCCAGCTTTCATAAAGACGTCCCTTCGTGCGCGGCAAGTTAGAGGCAGTGAAGCAGCAGTTCCAAAGGAGGATTTCAACGGGCATGTTGGCCACTCGCGCAGGATATCTGGAAGACGCATTTAAAGCAACTAACAACAAGCAGCAGATCGAGAAGTAGATTCCATTGGATATGGCAGCCAGTCGCGCACCTCACCAAGAGTCTCATCAATGCAACTTTCCAGAATTGTTCCAAGTGGCAATTGTAGATCGTGGGAAGTGGGAAAGCACAGAGGATCGGGACCTCAATAAAAACCCATGGATTGTAATGAGAGGGGGTTGGCAAATCGTAGGTTTGGCTATATATTCTTGTAAATTCTTCCAAAGTATTGAATACAAAATCTTGGGCTCTTGTTTCTTTGGTTTTTCTGTATTATGCAAGATCTGTTCTCCACCAAGTGGTATCAGAGCCAGTAGTTCCTGAGCGTGTAGCAGATCGCCGAAGGAGAGGCAGTTACACCAGGACCTATGGAAGGGCTTGAAATCGGGTGAACAGAATGCCTCCAAGGAGAAATCCTGTTGGTGGGAGAGGCATGGCAGCAACAGAAGATGTTCGAGCTTTGCAACGGCAAATGCAAGCTCTACAAGAAGAAATGCGTAGAATATTGGAGCCAAGAAGAGACGAAGGTAGTGAAGAGGAAGATGATGAAGAAGAAGACCAACCTGAGGAAGAAGAAGAAGCAGTAGATCCTGCTCAGGCCAGACTATACAAAGCCATATCCCAGATTGGGAAGAGGCCGAAGATGGAGGTTTCCACATATTTTGGGAACCTTGAGCCAGAGGAATTGATCGACTGGATCAACGATCTGGAAGAGTACTTTGAGTACGAAGAGGTTGAGGACCCTGATAGGGTCGATTCGCAAAGACCAAACTGAAAGGTCATGCTAGCATTTGGTGGAAGGGAGTGCAGCTGGAGAAAAATAAAAGAGGGAAGGAAAGAATAACTAAGTGGGAATGGATGGCAGAAAAGCTAAAGAGGCAGTTCATCCTTGGTGATTATGAGTTAGACCTACTAAAGAAAATGCAAGGATTGAGGCAATCAAGCAAGTCTGTGAAAGAATACACAGAAGAATTTCATAAAATAATGATTAGAACAGGCCACTCAGAGGCCAACAAGGAGAAGGTAGCCCGTTACATTAATGGGTTACGAGCAAGCATTCAGGAAGAACTAAGTCTAGTCCGGATGACCACCATAGAGGACGCTTACCAATTTGCTTTAAAGGTTGAAGAGAAGCTCAATAGGAGGTTTGAAAACAAGCAAAGAGGAAGAGGTCATGGCGGAAGGACCGACGGAAGGAACAAGTGGAAGAAGAAATGAAGAATCTCAAAAAAATGGAGAAAGTAGCAGCAATCAAGAACAAAGGAGAGAAAATACAGACCGCTCCCGTAATCAGAATAATGGTTACCGAGGGGGAAGAGGCCGAGCTGGACGTGGACAAGGAAGAGGAAGGTTTCGAGGGACTTGCTTCCAGTGTGGTGAAGAGGGACATCACCAATATGAATGCCCACAGTAGCGAGAAAGAAATAATCGAAGGCCGAAAGGAAATGCCAGAGTAGCAGTCGTGGATGAAGATGCTGGGTCTGAGCATTCTGAAGAAGCTGAGAGAGGAGAAGTAATGATTGCAAGGAGAGTCCTGCTGAATGAAGAGGGAGCTACAGATCAGAGGAAAAGCTTATTCCGCACAAGGTGTAAATGCGCGGGTAAGATTTGCAACATTATCATTGACAACGGTAGCACAGATAACCTGGTTTCGGAGGGAATGGTTACAAAGCTACAACTGGAGAAAAAGAAACACCCGCATCCATATCGGATTGCGTGGTTGCAGAAAGACCATAAGGTTTTGGTCAATGAATAGTGCCTGGTAAAGTTCAGTATTGGGAATTACCATGATGAGGTTCTGTGCGACATTCTGCCCATGGATGCGTGCCATTTACTATTGGGAAGGCCATGGCAGTTTGACAGGAGTGCAGTTCATGATGGCCGTGCCAACACCTATTCCGTGACCAAGAATGGAATGCGTCATAAGCTGAAGCCCCTGAAGGAGGTGGAAGAAAAGGTATGTGGCAGTGCAAGAATTTGCTTGGTTGACGGAAGAAAATTTTTAGATGATTTAAAGCATGAACATATGTGTTATGCATTAATTCCTAGAGTCAGGAATACAGAATGCAAAGATGCCCCAGCAGAAGTCCAAGGTCTATTGAGGGAATTTCTAGATATCATATCTGATAATGTGCCTGAGGGTTTACCCCCAGTAAGAAAAATCAGTCACCATATTGATTTGGTGCCAGGGTCAAGCTTGCCCAATAAAGCTGCACATAGAATGACACCTGTAGAAACTGAAGAACTAAACAGGCAGGTCCAGGAGTTGCTGGAGAAAGGGTTGATTAGAGAGAGTCTTAGCCCATGTGCAGTACCTACAGTACTAGCACCCAAGAAGGATGGAGAGTGGAGAATGTGCATAGACTCTCGAGCCATCAACAAGATAACAATAAAATACAGATTTCCACTGCCAAGGATGGATGACATAATGGACTGTTTGAGTGGAGCCAAGTACTTCACCAAAATTGACCTCAAGAGTGGTTACCACCAGATCCGTGTCAGGGAAGGAGATGAGTGGAAGACAACCTTCAAGACAAGAGAGGGCTTGTATGAGTGGTTGGTCATGCCATTTGGGTTGTCCAATGCACCAAGTACCTTCATGCGGCTGATGAATGAGGTACTGAAGGAGTTTCTGGGAAAGTTTGTCATTGTTTATTTAGATGATATATTAATATTCAGCAGAACCCTGGAGGAACACCTGATGCACATCAGGAGGGTTTTTGAAAAGCTACGGGAGGAGCAGTTATTAATAAATCTAAAAAAGTGTAATTTTGTCAAGAAAGAGTTAGTATACCTGGGATTTGTAATCTCAGCATAAGGTCTAAAAATGGACCCCAGAGAAGGTGAGGGCTATCATAGAATGGCCTACCCCAAGAAGCACAACAGAGGTAAGATCATTTCATGGTCTAGCCAGCTTTTATAGGAAGTTTATAAGAAACTTCAGCAGCATTTGTGCACCCCTCATAGAAACAATGAGAGGGGATAAGAAAGAGTTCAAGTGGACCTTAGGGGCTGAAAGGAGCTTTGATGCATTAAAGAAAAAGGTCACAGAACAGCCTGTTTTGGCACTTCCAGACTTTAACAAAGTATTTCAGGTCGACTGTGATGCCAGTGGCAGTGCAATAGGGGCTGTACTGAGCCAAGAAGGCAGACCTGTAGCTTATTTCAGTGAAAAGCTCAATGATGCTCGAAAAAAGTATTCAGTTTATGACCAAGAATTTTATGCTATAGTTCAGGCTCTGAAGAAGTGGAGGCATTATTTGTTGCCAAAAGAGTTTGTTCTATTTACTGATCATCAGGCATTGCAGTACATCAACAACTAGACAAAACTGAATCAACGGCACATGAAGTGGGTAGAGTTTCTCCAAAGCTATACCTTTGTGTTAAAGCACAGGAGCGGGAAATCAAATAGAGTTGCAGATGCTTTAAGTAGAAGGCAGAATCTGCTGATTGAAATGATAGTGGAAGTAGTAGGATTCGAAGAACTAAAGGGTCTTTATCCTGAAGATCCTGATTTTGCAGCAGCCTGGACGGCTTGCTTGGCACCTGTCACTGTGGACAGGACAAAATGGTTAGATTTCCTAATCCAAGATGGAATGCTATTCAAGGGAAGTAAATTATGCATTCCAAGGAGTTCCATGCGGGAGAACTTAATCAAGGAAAAGCACAGTGGAGGACTGGGTGGGCATTTTGGTCGGGATAAGACCATTGCCCTGGTGAATGAAAATTACTACTGGCCGCAACTTCAGCAAGATGTGAAAAATTTTGTGCAAAGTTGCAGAATATGCCAGATGGCAAAAGGCGTAAGGCAAAACACAGGATTATACCAGCCGTTACCTGTACCTGAGAGGCCATGGGAGGACATAAGCATGGATTTTATTCTTGGATTGCCGAGAACACCGAGGGGAAATGACTCTGTATTTGTGGTGGTTGACCGATTCTCCAAAATGGCACATTTTATTCCCTGCCAGAAGACAAGTGATGCAGTTCACATTGCAGGGTTATTTTTCAAGGAAGTGGTACGACTTCACGGTCTACCAAGAAGCATAGTTTCTGACAGAGATACAAAGTTTGTTGGGTATTTCTGGAGAACATTGTGGAAGAAGTTGAAGATAGATCTGAAGTTCAGTTCTGCATACCACCCACAAACTGATGGACAGACAGAGGTGGTAAATAGAAGTCTGGGTAATTTGCTAAGATGCTTGATAGCAGATAAACCCAAGGGATGGGATTTAGTTTTGTCGCATGCAGAATTTGCATACAACAATTCTATCAATAAGAGTACAAACAAATCTCCATTCCAAATCATATATGGAAGTAGTCCGAGAAACGTTTCTGAGCTGAGAAAATTAGATAAAGGAGAAAAGTGCAGTGCAGAGGCTGAGGAATTCACAAAACAGATGAGAAGCCTGCATGAAGAAGTAAAGAAACAAATTGCAAAAATGAATACTCAGTATAAAGCAAGAGCAGACCAAAAGCGGCGGTTCAAAGAGTTCGAAGTGGGAGATGAAGTCATGGTCCATCTCAGAAAAGAAATATTTCCAGCCAAAACTTACAACAAGTTGAAGATGAAGAAGTTTGGACCATGCAGAATACTGGAAAAATGGGATTCAAGCAATGCATATGAAGTGGAATTGCCAAGTGGACTTGATATTTCACCTATTTTTAACATATCTGATTTAGTGGAATACCATGAAGGAGATAGTACAGAGGCACCAAGCATAGAATTGTGGAGCATTCCAGCGTCTAGCCCAACCAAAGAAGAGATAGAGGAAATATTAGATACTCGTGAAGGCAGAAGCACAAGGAACAAACAATATTCTGAGTATTTGATCAAGTGGAAGGGCAGACCTATAGAAGATGCAACTTGGTTATCAAAAACAGAGGTTGACCGCCTGGGTCTTCCTCCCAAAGATCAGAAGTGAGGATCACTTCTCGATCCACCCCGGGTGTCTGATGCAGGAGCATCCGAGGGCAGCAAAGCAATCGAGCATCAACCAAACTTTTGTGTTATTTCTTTCTAAGTGTTGCAAATGTATTTTTTTCTAAGTGTTGTAAATGTCGCAAAATCGTGACATCGCAGAAGAAACAAAGGTGCAAAGGACCAAAGGCCACGAAATCGTGACATGTCACGATTTCACGACATGTCACGAAATCGCGGCCTAAGCAGCGGAGCAAAGACGTGGAGCAACAAAGGTCGCGAAATCGTGACATGTCACGATTTCACGACATGTCACGAAATCGCGGCCTAAGCAGTGGAACGAAGGCACGAAGCAACAAAGGTCACGAAATCGTGACATGTCACGATTTCGTGACATGTCACGAAATCGTGGCCTAAGCAGTGGAACAAAGGCGCGGAGCAACAAAGGTCACGAAATCATGGCCTAAGCAGTGGAACAAAGGCGCAGAGCAACAAAGGTCATGAAATCATGGCCTAAGCCAGGAAACAAAGGCGCGGAGGAGCAATGGTCACGAAATCGTGACATGTCACGATTTCACGACCGAAACGGGAGAACAGAGGCCGATAGGAAAAACGGCGCGATATCACGACATGTCGCGATATCACGGCCAAAATGGAGAGAGAAGGTGCAGAAGGAAAATGGTCACGATATCGCGACATGTCGCGATATCGCGACCAAACAGAAAGACACGCACTTCCAGCTTTCATAAAGACGTCCCTTCGTGCACGGCAAGTTAGAGGCAGTGAAGCAATAGTTCCAAAGGAGGATTTCAACGGGCATGTTGGCCACTCACGCAGGATATCTGGAAGATGCATTTAAAGCAACTAACAACAAGCAACAGATCGAGAAGTAGATTCCGTTGGATATGGCAGCCAGTCATGCACCTCACCAAGAGTCTCATCAATGCAACTTTCCAAAATTGTTCCAAGTGGCAATTGTAGATCGTGGGAAGTGGGAAAGCACAGAGGATCGGGACCTCAATAAAAACCCATGGATTGTAATGAGAGGGGGTTGGCAAATGGCGTAGTTTGGCTGTATATTCTTGTAAAATTCTTCCAAAGTATTGAATACAAAATCTTGGGCTCTTGTTTCTCTGGTTTTTTTGTATTACGTAAGATCTGTTCTCCACTAGTTATAGAGGCAAGTTTAAAAATGATTGTAACATGGTGGTGGTTATAGAGGCGGTGGTTATAGAGGCGGACTCTACCAAGATCATGGTGGTGGTTATAGAGGTGGACTCTACCAAGATCATGGTGGTGGTTACAGAGGCAGACTCTACCAAGATTTTTGTAGCATGGCGGTGGTTATAGAGGCGGACTATGTGAAAATATTTGTGGTAGTTTTTGGGTGCGAACAACATAGAATATTGTGGCAGCCATAAAAACCAAACCAAACAACCTGCCCGAATTAACTACCAATTTTACCATGTAAATTAAAAAAAAAACAATCTCTTTATTTATAAATTCTATCTCTTATCAAAATCTTGGAAAGTATAATATTTAAATTGAATTAATAAAACCAGTATAGTATTTAAATTGAATTAATAAAACCAAATCAAAAGTAAATAATGTATATCATACTTTAATTTTATGCATTTTAATACTTATCTAATTTAATTAATAAATCTCTAATTTTAAAATAATAAAATTGATGTATAATAATAGGCTCTTAAAAGATTTTTTTAATAAACAATAGAATTGTATGTCTATTTATATATTTACTTTTAACTTTTAAAAAAATGGTTCTATTAAAATAAGATAATTCTAATCTATGTTGTTAAGAGTTTTTTAATAGCAAAACTAAGCAATTGTTTTTGCTTGAGAGTGCATTGCAATAAGCACACTAAACTTGTTCTTAGTAAAATAAGCATAAGGAAAAAAAGAGAGAGTTAGATGTAATTTTATTATTTAATGTGCTTAGTTGAAATTAAAAAAAAAAATTAAATTTTAAATTTGAATAAAAAAATTACTTTAAACACCATATTTTTATTAAAAAATATATATATAAATAGAAAAGACCTATAAAGTCCTCAACATCACTTCACCACCGACACGAAAAACAATTGATACCTTGATATGCAAACAAACCAGCAAATCATTTCATGTCATTTTGTAGCACGTACATGACTATAACAGATCAATATGGACTGCATGTTACCATTCATCAGCGTGGATTAAATTTGTGTTGAAGGTTTGGAATATGGGTTTTTCGGGCGTGCAGTTACTCCTACCGGTAAGTCAAATGCATGCTTAACTACCTACCACTTTTTCCTATTTTTATCTGGTACATCTACCCGTTACAAAGCTCAACTACGCTTCCTTCCACTATGGTGGATGAGCTCATTTATCAAACGGAGAAACGAAAAGAAGACTATCGCCATGGATGGAAAACGAAAATTGTTGAAAGCTCCAATATTCTTGAAGAGGTCGATTAAGGTCGACTAGGGACTAGACTTCATAGGCGTTAGGGTTTGCAACCTCCTAAAGACTTTCATGGAAGAAACGGCAGCATGATGTCACAGGTATGTCTATAACCTTTCCATGGCTAAATTTTATTATTGCTAAAGTTTATGCAGTCCCGAATGCTTTATTGAAAGTAACTTTCCTATCGTATCTAAAATTCAGGGCGGATGATATCTATTTAGGACTTCAACTACTCAGTTCCTTGCACAAATAAAAATTGCAGTTATTATTTGATTCGTTGTCTGTTCGTCCTTTAAGTGGCTGTTTCTTAGACGATACAACAAACATCTTGAAAATCAGAATTTATATATGTTACAAGCATTTGAGACCGTCTCTTTCTAATGGCGGAATTTTCAAATATGATAAATGTTTTGGGTATTCGATGATGGTAATTCAAACTGAAGTAAAGATGACAACCACTCACACTATTATAATTCTTAGAGATCATCCATTAATATGGAAATCCCTCCTCATATTTGGTTAGGAAAGACTCCGAGTCCATTAGGTGCCCCCTTAAATGGCTTTCCAGGAGAAAAGATATAGATTTGGGTTTGAAAACGAAAGTAATAGTTAATCTAGGAAACAGCCGTTGCAGAAAAATATACAGATTTCTTGCCACTTGTGCTTTCAAAATGTTCAATGTTTCATTTTATAACTTCTTCGCCTATTCAAATTACACAGTTTTGATCTCTCTTTTTAGCAACATCAGTGAATATATATATATGGTTAGTAAGTTTCTCTTATACGTATTGTTAGTAAGTATAAAATATTGTTGACTAAAATATTGTTAATAAGTGTTTTTAAAGTAATGCGAACTGTAATTTGAACTTAAATGTTTTAAATGATTTTTTTTCCACTAATAAACTCTAATTATTTATTATAATTTAAAATATGAACTTTCAATCATTTCATTTAGCGATGACATTAAAGCTTAACAAGCTTACTTTTATAAGCACACGCATATACTGTGATTTGTCAAATT
The DNA here is from genome assembly GCA_028583015.1 of Wollemia nobilis. Classification (NCBI taxonomy): domain Eukaryota; kingdom Viridiplantae; phylum Streptophyta; class Pinopsida; order Araucariales; family Araucariaceae; genus Wollemia; species Wollemia nobilis. Next base: position 3,883,523 of record JAQPPZ010005362.1, on the reverse strand, counting down.
ACTATGATGTATCACAGGACTCAAAAGGCAGGGTAAAAGAACATAAATGTAAAAGTTATTCCCTTCTAAGTCAAATTACTATGATGTTCCACAGGACTCATAAGGATAAGAATGTAAAAGATATTCTTTGCTAAAGGGATCATAGTCTGCGTGAAGAGTACATTTTCAAATAAGTATTCGTGTTCTCGTTATTCATGGCATCCAATCAAAACAGTAATAGATAATTTTTATACCATGTTTTTTAAGTATATTTTTTTGGTAGGGATAGTGTAACGGTAAGGATTTTGACTTCTTTTTAAGAGGTTCAAAGTTCAAACCCTGGCATGTGTGTGTTGACGTGAGTTTAAAATTATTATTTTTTTAAAATAAAAAATTAATAAATATTAAAAATAAATAATAATATCAAATAATATTAACTTAATTAGTTAGAAATTTCAACATTCAAATAGAAGATTCAAATGAACACTTAAGTTCAAATCTCTTCAAGAGATACATGAAAAATATTTAAACTGTTGTAATGATTTAATACATAAAATATAAGTGAAGTCCTCTCAATCATATATAACAATACGTTTACTGAATTTGAGTGGATGATGGAAGCATAAGTTGTCACACTCTTAAGGAATAAGTTGTCACACTCTTAAGCAATATTCAAATCTCATGTATGAATCTTAAAAAAAATATTGAATGATTGGAATGATTGAGATATGTTGATGGATAAATTTTGGATTAAAAATTTTCATTAACAACATATTCTACATATTAATTTTATGATTGGTGATAAACTTCTTGTTAACCTCTTAACCACACCAATATGTAATTTCATGAAGGATTTGGGATATGCCAATGGTCCTAATCTTCCTTTTTATCTTTGTCAAGATGATAAAGTCATATTTTATACATTTGTTTTATTGATCTTTTAGGTTGAATGAGAAGTATGAAACAAATGAAGAGACTTCATTGAGGCTCCTTTTTACTAGAATTTAGAAATCTAAAGTAGAAAGGTCAATAAATTTTTGGGGAGTTCTTTGCAAAATATATTCTTTAGGGTCAAACTTATTGGTTGTTAGATATCCTCTCCATCATATCTTTTATACTGTACCTAAATCATTAGAGTATTCTTTTTACGGTTGTAGGATGGTTAAAATACTATGACAATCTATTATATTTTACTTCCAATGTTGTTTTCTAAGGTCTATCTTCAAAAAATTTCCTTTGATGGTCTATCTAATATCTTTAGTATCATATCAAAATTTTCATGTAGATTGTTAGAAAATGGACCCAAATATCACAGGTCTATAATTTCTAAGATCATATAATGTCACACATAAAAATTTGTTCATTCATAAAAATAACAATATTACATAAAATGAAAGTTTTATTGATATAAAATCTCTATTACATTTGACTATTGATTCATATATTCAAATTACATAACACGAAGCTTTGTATTCAATATATAAATACATAAGGCTCTTCAAATGCACTTGACTCTTACCCTTTGCTCTCCTCAAACTCATGGAAGATGCAACCTTTTATATTTCCCTAAGTAAATCTTACATTTTACATAATGACAAAACCTCTAATGATCACATATAACTCCGTACTTCTAAACTTGACATATCACACTCATAACTCTCACTTACACACAAGACACCTCACACTCATAACTCTTCACTTACACACATGACACCTCACACTCATAACTTATATTTTATTACATGATACAAATCCATAATCCACAACTTGACACATACTATTGACACAAATAATAAACATACACCGTAAAATAAATATTTACAAAGGTACTCAAAGTATAAAATTATGTAATACCTTCAACACCCCCCATATTACATTAATTGGTATGAAGGCTTCTTGCCTTCAATTTATGACTCTTGTCTTCATTGTTCTAATTCTAACTTTGGTATTCCTTCATGCTTGGGCATTGAATATGTTCTTTTGGGATGATACTTGTATCTTTGAAGAAGTCATCAAAAAATACATTGTTATGTTCTTTTTCTATAAAAATATTATGTTCAATATAATATTTCTTTTGATGTTGCTCTCATGGCAAAAGTTGATCTAAATATTTTTGTGATATTTCTATCACATCCAATGCAAATATTCCACTCTTGTAGGATCTTATGGCTTCAATTTTATTTTATCTTCTAATGAGACATTTCTTATTTCTATTAATGTATTTGAAATCAATAGTTCTTCCTCTATCCAAAAATTATCATACTAAATTAAGGTTATTTGCAATACCAAAAACATAAAGTACATTTTCTAATGTGCATTCAAAATATTATAGACTAAGGGTGACATATTTTACTCCTTGTACATATAAAATTTATTATCTACTATCTTCATTGGTATATTTGTTTTCACTTTTAATGAATCAAACCAATAAATATTTCTTGTCATGTGGTGACATGCATCTTAAACAATATACCATGAATTATCATCATATTTTATTTTTGAGTTTGATTGGATTTCTATTGGTTTATTATATCTTGCCACATATTTATGACAATATTTTTTATTTTTAAAAATGTCTTCTCGTAAAACTTGGTCTTTTAAACTTGTATGACCTTCTTGATGTATTCATTTTCCAATAAAAAAATTAATTTTCTTTGATGTCGACTTCCTTATTACTCCCAAATTTTAAGTTTCAATTAATTTTTAATTTATCTTTCTTTTAAATTTTCACATTCCAATACTTCTTATATCTCCCAATTATTTAATTTAATTTCAATTTCAAATTTTATTTCATTCAATCAATCCTTTGAAACTTTCATAATCTTCTTCTTCTTTCAAATTTCAATATTTAATTCAACCTCAATCTATTAATTTCAAGTTTCAAATCAATTTCAATTCTTTTACCTTTAACTTTTTTTTCATCTACTAATTTCGATTTTAATTTCAAATTTCTTCATATTCTTATGTCTCCCTAATTTTCAATTTTAATTTACTCCCATATTTAAATATTTTCACTTTCAAATAATTAATTTTATTACGTTATACCTTCCGTTCACTTTAAATTATTTTAAGCACCTTATATCTCCCGAACAATTAGTCTCTTCAAATAAATACACATTTTTTTCTCAATTAACATAAAAGTCAAGAAATACCTCAATGATGCCATGTTCACTAAAACAACTTAATTTGTGCATTGAAATATCACCACATTCACTACAATAAGTATCTAGATAAAATATTATTTTAAGTGTTACGAAAGGACCACTTCTAATTTTTATTTCTTTGCATTCCAAGCATTACTCTTTAGCTACAAAAATTTTATGATCTTAGTATTAGTATAACACTTCTATTTACCAGGTATTTAATGCTCTACTACACTCAAATTTTCTCTTAATATCCTCCTATTCTCAAGATTCAATGTTCTTTTGGTGCTTCTTTAAAAAAATACTTCAAATATCTCAACATAATTTTGCTCATAGGTACTCTATGACGTTCTTCAGATGCTCTTAAAAAATGCTTCAAATTCTTCAATGACTACCTACTATTAGGAACTCTTCCTCTTACACTCTTCATCATTCTTTGTACTCACACTACTTGCAAACACTTCTATTCCTATATTTGATTAACCACCACACATTCTTTCATGTTCATTAGGTTAGTCCTTCAGCCTCAACTTCTCTCCAATATGCTTCACGTTATTCTCCAATGCTCCTTAAATCTGTTATTCTGTCAATCTTTAATGTTTCAATAATTTATTGTTCTAATATTTCTCCAACTTGTTGCATGTCAATTATTCAATTATCATCCAATTCATTGATTTGTCAAACTCTAATGTTTCTCCAACATTATTATTCTTCATTGTACTTAGTACAATTCACACTAGAATTAGTTCTAATTGTCTTTCACTCATTCTCCAATATCTAAGCTATTCATTTCAATATTTTATCTTTCAATGATACTTTAGAATGACTTCCTATCACTTTAGAAATTGCAATATTTTCCTTTAATGCGTCTACTTTTCAATTTATTTACTCTCCTATTGGCATTTTTGTCACACTAATTTTGTCTAAGTGTTGAGTAAGTTTCATTTTGAGCTTTGCATTTGTGAAGAACCATTTTGGGACCACACCTTCGCAAAAGCCCCTTTCCACCTATGCCTTGGTGAGTTTTATGAAATCATGTTTCAAACAATAGTTTAGTTTAGGTAGCAAAATTCTAGTTTGTGCAAAAATCCAACTTAGACTGTATTAGCTTAGATGCTCAAAACTTTGGATACTAGAAAGAATAGACTACCACCAATCTCAGGATGTAGGGTTGGATTGTGCATAAATGCATGATTGAATCTGGTGCTACGATGACTGTCATACCAAAAGTATTTTGTGAGATCATGGGTATGTAGTATACCAGAAATAGCCTGAGATTTTTGTAGCTAGATGGAATCCCTATGAAAATAGTGTGTTATTAAATATATCCCAATTATGTTAAATAAAATACCTCAAATCACTGTGATATGAGAGGTGGTTATTATTGATTTGGAACCATACTTTAGTATGTGATTCTCAAGAGAATTCACTGCCAATATGGGAGACTATATTTCTCTAGACTATTCGTATTTGGAGATTCCTTTCAAAGGGAAAATAATTCAGATCTACAATGAGAAACCGTCCACCTTTCATATAGAAATAATAAAGGACGAATAAAAGCCCATGGATTTGGATAACTTGATGATCGAAGATATGGAAGAGTCATATTTAATGCAATAATATCTAGGTGAACTTCGCATAGAATATGAATTCTTCATGAATAACTTTAATGCAATGAATGAAACTAAGATTGGTTGTTATGCCATTACCAAGCCTGACAAGGTGGAAGTGAAGGTATCTAATCATGGAGATCCTATCTTAGATCAGTTGTGGAAAATCTTCTTCGATGGTTCAAGATGTAAAAATGACACTAAAGCGGGGATTTTCCTCATCTCCCATTATGGTAGACAGAAGACATAATCATATCGACTGACATGGAGATCTAAAAACAACACTAATGAGTATGAAGCATTATTCTTAGATTTGAAGAAAGCAAAGAAAATTAGGATCAAATAACTCCATATTTTTGGAGATTCAAAGTTAATTTTCAATCAAGTGACTAACAAGTGTGTCTCCAAACAACACTATTTGAAGGTGTATTGCAACAAATTCTAGGATCTTTTTGAAGCCTATACAGTGTTAAGCATCCAAGAAATTTTATAAGAATAAAATAAACATACCGATCTCTTGGTTTTCATTGGTGACAAGTTCTCCCCAACCGAACACATGATGCAAAAACCAAATATTGTGAGACTTGTTTATAGGCTTTCAGTTCCTAATTAAAGTATCCATTGGCAAGTGTTTAAGAATAATGATCATATTGTCAACATCCTCATAAATGAAGCTAGCAGTGTTGAAGGGAGAATCTTTGATGAAGAAGAACCTAAGGGATTGATCTAGTTAAAAAATAATCACATCTCGAAAGGATTGATTACACTTTAAAGTCTCTTTGATAAAAATGACAAAGCAATAAAGCATAAGATCAAGGTGGATGAAAAGAAGTTCAAAGATTTGTAGTTAGAACTTGGAAAATCAATCAAGGTTGGACCTGACTGAACACATGAATAATTTGCATACATTTTCACCTGGAGTTATCATGACCTAAAAGGGTATGATATAAATGTTATCCAACATACAATTGAACTGCAATATGGGGTAAAACCTTTTAGACCCAGAGGCCAGTCAATCCCAAAATTGAGACCCTAATGAAAGTAGAACTCTTGAAGATGCTCAAAGTGAAGATAATTTAAATTATCAAACACTCTTTTCGGGTAGCAAATTTTGTCTCCATGTGAAAGAAGAATGGATATATTTTCTTATGCATTGATTTTTGAAATCTGAATCATACCTCTATAAAGGACCATTATTCTTTGCTAGAGATAGATCATATCCTCCATGTGGTTGTAGGAGCGTAAATTTTTCTCTACTTGAAAAATTCTTTGGATATAATCATATCTGGATCAAGGATGGAGACCAATACAAAATGACATTCACTATAAAGTGGGGAAAATTTTCTTATTAGAAAATACCTTTTGGTCTCTCAAATGCTAGAGCAACATTTCAGAGAGAAATGGACTTGGCTTTCGTTGAGTTACTGAACCAAATCACTATCATTTATTTGGATGATATGACAATTTTTTTCCATAAAAGGGAGGAACATGGTTTACATTTATGATAGTATTTTAGAAGTACCGAGAATTTAGGGTATCCATAAATCCCAAGAAGTCCATATTCATGGTAAAAGAGGGAAAGGTCCAGGGCCATGTTATTTCAGATAAAGGGTTAGTTGTTGATCTAGGTAGATTCGAAGCTTTCTTTTAGCTCCCATTATCGACTAACAAGAAAAGTTTACAATATTTCTTTAGCCAAATCAACTTTGTTAAGAATTTTATTGCAGAATTTGCTCAAGTAGTGAAGCCAATGACTGAAATCCTAAACAAGAATATCGAGTTCAAATGGATGAAGAAAAGAAAGGAAGCATTCAGAGAAATCAAAGAGAGGATTTCTCAAGATCCCGTCTTGGTGAACCTTGATTATTCTAAAGATTTCATCCTTTATGTTATTGGTGAGAAAGAAATGTATGTGGTTGTCCTTACATAGAAGGAAAAATATGGAAATGAACAACCTTTTTCATTCCTGAGTCAAGTGATTCAATCGTATGAAGAAAAATATAACTTCATTGAGAATCAAGTGTATGCAGTGATGAAATATTTAAATAAGTTTCAATATTTTATTGCATAGAGTAAAACAATAGTTCATGTTGTACATCCTAATATCTGAAGTTTCATTATCTAGGGAGAACTTGGAGACAAGAGACCTGGTTGAATCTCCAATATTCAATAATATGATATCGATATTCGGTTGACCAATTTGGTTCGTGATCAGGCACTATGTCAAGAGCTTGCGAGGAGTTCTACTTCTGAAAAAATAGCATGCCAGTTTGAAGTTCTAGTGCAAGAAAGTAATATTGCTAATAATCCCTTAATTAACCAATATTGGACAAAAGACCTTATCAATTACTTCAATAGAGGAAGGTATCCATCTCATCTTAATGTTTTGCAAAGAATAAGGTTTAGGCTACAAGCCTACATGTATGTCATATTGATAAATGGGCTATTTCACAAGAATAGTGATGGAGTATTTCTGAGATGTGTCAAAGATTCAGAGAAACAAAAGATCCTGGAAGAATTCCATTTCAGACTATCAAGAGGACATTATGTAGGTAGACCCATGGCTGTAAAAATCATAAAGGTAGGTTATTATTATCTTTTTTTATACAAGCAAGTGCAAAATAAATTTGAAGACTTTGTCCAACTATTACCTACAGGGAAATGGATTGGCTAAGTGAAAAAATAAAAATTCATTAAGGATTTTGAAAATAACTCTAGGAGATAACAAATGGAGTTGGAATTTTCTCCTAAATCAGGGTCTATGGGTTGATCGCATCTCGGTTAATAAGTCTATCAAAACCTCTCCATACTTGCCTACCCATATAGAGTTACTGACACTCCAATATTTGCACTTTCTTGATAGTGAAGAGGGAGATTTTGATCCTATGATTATAAGGTTGTCTTAGCTCTTGCAGTTGTAGGAGGAAAGAGAGCAAGTGTATAATACTTTCGTGAAGCATGCTCAGGTAACTAAAAATTGGTTTAGTAAGAAAACCTCAAAAAAATATTTTAGAGTTGGTTATCTGGTGTTGAAATGGAATAAAAATAAGGCCAAGTTGGGTAATCATAATAAATTCTATGTGATATGGGAAGGTCCCTTCTAGATCTCCAATATTTCCTTTTCACTAGACGAAGGTATTTTCGTTAGTGAAAATTATTTTTGCCAACAAAAATCCTCCTAGTTTCCTTTTTAGGGTGCCCAAGTTGAATATTTCACCCCATAAGTGCTTTTTTAGCAATAAATATGTCAAAAGGCATGCATGCTTTAATTATTTTTTATTTCTAGGTGAATGGAGTTAAAACCATACCTATTTTTAAAATCTTGGTGCTCATGTTGAAAAAAACACTTGTCGAAAAGATAAAAAAGAAGAGAAAAAATGATTTTTCCAAAAAAAAGCCTTTTGCTCATGTATATCTTTCTATTTTCGAAGTGTAACTCAAGTTGGCAGTAAGACCCTTCCACTCACATGCTTTTTGGATGGACAAACTGGTGAAATCTATCTCTAGGGTTTTAGTATTTGAAATGGCTTTTCACCTTGCTTGTTAGGTGAACTCCCATAATGTATGGCTTTTTCACCAGCAAAATTAGCAAAACATATTTTGACACTCCACTTCAGTGAAACAGACACCTATCACATATTTCAAGGTAAAAAAGCAACGAATCACATTTTCCCAAATTAACCGTTAATGTAGGTTGCATCCCCCAAGAATAAAAATAATAAAGAAAGAAAAACAACCAATCACGACGCTCAAAAAAATATGGGTGAAACCATTGAATCATGGGAAAGTGTGAAATGCCCTTGAATTTAGAAAGTGTACCATAGGCATTAAATTTAGTAGGTGTCATTGGAAAATTATAAAAGGGTGAACACTTCAGCTAAAAAATAAAGAAAAATGCAAAGCTCCTGTTTGTAGCATTGTTACGAATTGCTTTTGCTCCAAGGTTTGAAATTATTTGATGTTTGCTCAAAGAAATTTGAATATGGTAAATAAGACCACAAAATCCAAGAAATAGAAGGCTCAAAATAAGGCTAACCCATAGAAGGAGTGGCAAAAAGCTAAAGAGGAGGACAAAGCAGTAGAACTAGCACCTTAATACGATCTCCTGGCACAAATCAATGACTATATAATCATGAACAAAGGCATGGAGAAATTACATTAAGACATCAAATTTACTCTTTAGAAGGTATCTTTTATGCTATATTTGTACGTCGGTGCATTCATGTCCCGAGTTGGTATGGGAGATTGCTCAATTTTATGATCCTTCTATGAGAGCTATTCAAAATGCCAATGGAGACAGGTTTAGAATTTCAGCCAACTCGATTAGATAAGTATTTCAGCCAATGTCATATTTAAGAGGCACAATCTTGCGGAGCAGGAGGAGAGATACCAATATATTTTACCTATGCGTAAGTTCATGAAAAATAAATTGCTAAAGACATCAGGATTTGGGGAATTTCTAGATTTGCTGATGTCGTTGAGATATTTTAAGAGCCCAGATATATTTGCCCAAGTTGAAATGCACCTCTCTTCCTTAAAATTCAAGCAATCTAACTAGTTAAACTCATGCCATTTAATTAAAATATTAATATTCACTAACAAAAGTTGAACTTTGATTAAGGATGTGAAAGTCCATATTCGTCCCCAATTGTTCTAACATCATAAATAATTTAACCATAAATTTTAACAATAAACCAATCAATAATAATTCACTACTATACATTAAAAATCAATAAAAATATAATATGGAAGACTAAATATAATTAATGTATGTAGAACTAACCTACCAAAATTTATATGGATAACTAAAAAATGAGATTCATGTTTAACTTGTCATACTACATAATAAATATGGAGTAAGGAGATTTCAATTTGTTTATAATATTAGTCATTGTGAGGTCGAAAAGACAACGAATTATTCAATAATTGCAATAGTTGCATGTGCAAAGAACTTTGACCAAATGCATTGCCAACAAAAATAGATACTGTGAAGAATGAGGGGTTAATATTCTCGATTGACAGAAATGATTGAAAACGGTATGTTTTCATTAATATATGCTTCAAATTGCTTTTTAATTTTATTTTCTAATATATATGTTTTTGATTGGTAAAAAGGGTTTTGAAAGGGTCCCTTAACCTTTTACACATAGAAGGATAAGAAGGACAAACAACAGAACAAAGGTAACCTTTTATTTTTTAATATTGTTCTTCCAATGTTTTCATAATTATATACTTTAAATTGTTTTTTCCTAGAAGTTTTTTCCCAATGTTTTGAAAATTATATGCTTTATTTTGTTTTTTTTCCTAGTAGTTTTTTCCAATGTTTTGAAAATAATATGATATATTTATTTTTTAATAGTTTTGTTTACCAATTTCATATTTTTTTTATTATTTTTTAAAAGATAGAAGATGTTAGGTTAGAGATTTGAACCATTGATAGTGTGATGGTAGTGGCTATTTAATCACAACTTTGTTAAAAGTTTGTGGTTTAAAATAATAATAAGAAGAAATATTAGTTATATATAACATTTCTAAGAATTTATTTTATTAAATAATAGAATATTACATTTAGTAGAAGTTAAGATTATACTATCATCAACTAGAATATTATAATAATATGGTGCTATAACCTTCACTATAAATTAATATAAAATGAGGTGATAAGGAGTAAAGCATCCATAATTGAGTACACATAAGAACAGAAACTAATAGCAACAAATATTCTATAGTTGTATCTTGTATAATATGCTAGATATCATAACTTATCCATGGGAGAGCATGTCATATGGTGAATTTATGGGCATGGCTTCCATTATATATTCTATATTCATGAAAGAAGAAATATAAGTAATGAGGCCCTAAATCAGTTCATCACTATTTATTGCTTTTTTTATTTACTGTTGAATATTTTTAAGATCTTAGATCATGTCAAAAGCAAATAAAGCCTATCAGTAACATATTTTAGTGTGTTGTAATACCTATGGATATAGAATTGAAAGCATCCCAAATATAACAAAAGATCAAAGGTTATCCGCCCATGTAGAGGAGTTGGAGAGCAAGTGGGTAGTTAAACCTCTCTAGTTCTTGAGAGGCCCAGGTTCAAATATCTCGCCTCACATGTTGCGGATATATTATGTAATGGTTCCCTCGTGTTCACTGTCTGTTTACCCCTTGTGGCCACCACCAAAAAAAAAAAAAAAACAAAAGATCAAAGGTCAAGTCTACTAAAACTATACCCCATGGAGAAGCACAACTGGTAAACACCTTTATACATTTGGACTTCCAAATATGCTTTATAAGAATGAGTCTACAAAAATCCTAGATATTTGGGAATGATTCTACTAGAAAACCCAAGTAGATAAAGCTTCCAAGAACTAGAGAAAAAGGTGAATAAAAAAGAAAAAAACACATCCCAAAGCTATTTAGCCATTTCACAAAACTAAAATAAGTGAATAAGAATTTTTGAAGCATTACAAAACTTGCAGAGGGGAATATGTAAAATTGGATTCAAAATTTTAAAAGTAGAAATTTTTTTATATAGAAACCACCATCCAAGATTCCGAGTTTTGGATTCAAAAATAACATTTTAAATTTGAGTAGAAATAGACTACCACAAGGTATTGATAAATTTTATTTGTAACATGACATTAAGCTTAGAATCTAATGTGATAAAGGACAGAAGTTTTTGTAGATCCAACTAGAATTAATAGACAATATTTTATGGTCATTAAGCCATTTTTAATTAGTCCATATATTGTAGGTAGCAGTTCCCAGCTTTATAAGGATCTCACATGGAATGGAAGCCACAATGAAGATATAGGACTCTTTGAATGAAGAGGGGAGGAAGTAATAACTATGGATCTGGTTCCATGTGAGAATTGAATAGTTTTTTAGATCCCAGATATCTCTTATTCTATTTATACCTTTCTTAAAAAATGCTAGTCCTTGAAGAGCATTGCACAAAGCTAACGATTAATCATTATGGAGGATAATTTTACTCCACCAAAGACTACAATGCATAGACCATATCTTAAGGAGTCATACATCAAGCCAATTAATAAGAAACTGATTGTCATGCTTTCCAGTTATGGGTAAGAGGAATAGATTCTTTATCCATAAGGTATGGTGCATTAAGGAATTTATCCTCCCATGGGTTTCTTTCCATTTATCTTTGTGAGTAGCTTGGGAGATTTTGTACTAAAATAGGTATTTTCAATTTTCATCTCTAGTGATGGCTCTAGAAACCCATTTTATAGCCAAACATTTTCTCTAGGTAATAGGATCAATCATACCTAGACCTCCTAAAGCCTTTGGTTGAGTATTAAGTTTTCATAGGATTCTTATAATTCCTTCCTCCCCATTCTATTTTGTCCATAAAAATTTAAGAATGGCCTAAGTAAATTTGTTATAGGCTTCCTTGTAGGTGATTCAACAAGAGGAGTAGTAAGCATGAGAGACTGCCATAAATTTATTCAAATTTTGAATTATTCTTTCTAAGGAGAGAAACTAAGCCAACCATGCAAGAAATTTATTTTTATGTCTTTCCATAACCTAGTTCCACATATATTTAGTAGAAATATTAATCCCAAAAGGGATTCCCAAGTAACAAATAATTGTTCCATGATGAATGATCTTCCACTAAACCAAAGACATCACAAAATAGTTGAGTAATATCTTTAACCATTTTGACCTCCTGCTAGGTATTTTGAACAGAAATAAGGGAATCATTACCAAAATGCGATTTAAGAGCACATTTATCCCCAATAAGCTTAATACCCTAAATGAGACCATCAAATTGAGCCTTATGAAGAAGATAACCAAGAGGATCAGCAACTAGGACATACCAAAAGATATCAAGAGAGAAATCTTATCTAATAGACCATTGTAGAAGGAAGAAGGGGGATAGACCTCCATTAACATGAAAATAAGGTGAAGCATCACCAAAAAATATACCATTTTGATTACAAAATTTTTGACTAAAACCAAGCCAAGAAAGTATACTGAGAATAAAACTCCATCTGATTATATCATATGCTTTTCTAAAATCTAACTTAACTAGGAGGGCATCTTGATTGGAATTGAAATCCTATTAAGTTGTTTTTCAAACCATAATAATACTATATAAGATATAATGACCTTCAAGAAAATCATATTGTTCCTAGAAAACAATAACTTGTGCATTAATTTTTATTTTTAAAGCTATAGCTTTATCTATGATCTTGTATGAAATATTGAGGAGGGCAATGGGTCTCAAATTAGATATTTGGTTATAATATTTTCCTTTAAAAATAATATTGATTAAATATGCATTGATATAAGCTTTGAGGAAACTATTTTGGAGATCTTCCTAGTATACATGATGAAGATATGAGGAAAGGATAAGCTAGAATATATTATAAAAGTCCACTGGAAGATTTTCCATACTAGCAAATTTATTATTCTTCATAGAAAAAAGAGCATTATGTAGATCATTCATAGAAAGTGGACATTTAAGTTGATCCTAAATAATGGCATCTATTAAGGAGATAATTTGTTCTTGTACATAATAATATAAGATAAGTTTTATGCCATCCCTTGGATCTATTGTAAAAAGCTAAGAGAAGTGGGTTACAAAAATATTCATAATCTCTTTAGAGTCTAAAAGGTAGTGATTTGAAGGATCCTCCAACTCATCTATCCTTTTTAATATATTCTTATTCTTGAGGTAGTTAAAGAAAAATTCAGTTTCCTTGTTGCCCTAAGATATCCCATTGAGGCAAGATCTAATTTCCACCCTTCTAGCATGGTATGAATCATAAAATCTAGCTTGATTTTCAAAATTGGCTAGATCATAATGAATAGCATCATCAGTAGGAAATTTAGAAAGCAAGAAATGAAGAAGAGATATCTTTATGAAAGTGGTTCTCTTGAATTTACTTTCTCTTAGTAACAAAGCACCCATACAATCTAAGGAAAAATAGTATTGGAAATATTTATTCAAACCATTTGATATAGTTAGTATTACAATTGGTCTACAAAATCTATTCTAGACATCCTCTACAAGGTGGAAACAAGAAAGTCTATCAAGGTGGACAATATTTAATTTGAATGGAAGTAGCATGGAATCAAGGAAGATAGAGAAATTTTTGATAGAATATAATATAGAGAGGTGATATGATAGATTTGTGTGAGAAAGAAAACAAACTTGTTCATGGATGGACAATATGTCTAGAAAATAATAACTAAAATCAAATTTGTCCAAAAAAACAAGCTTCCTGGTATAACCTTGATGATATTTAGACCATGTAAACCAATTATGTCTGTGAGAGGAGCATTATCCAAATATATATCCATGCACACCTAAGTGATTGTGATAAAACAAACAATTGAGAAATGTAGCTATTGAAAGGGGTTTGCTACTAGCCCAATTTTTCTCACTAAGATTTTAAATAATATTAAAGTCACCTTCTAGGATCCATTCTATAGTATGGAGGGAGGTAGCTAATAATTACCATAGGTCTATATGACTAGGATGTTCATTTTGAATATAGATAGAACAAAATCCAAAAACCCAATAGTTGAGATCAAATTTAACCCAAACACAACAATGTGTATGATCTTCATCATGGTCCATAATACCATAATAAAGAGACCTAGATATGGAGAGGGCAATAGCTCCTTGACAATTTATATGATATGTACTAAAGTAATATGCATATATTTGACCAATATCTTCCATAGAATGGGAAATATTTTGACCAATGACTTTCAATTCTTGAAGAAAAAGAATAGAAATATGGTTTATGTTGTAACATTTCAAACTTAAAAACTTACTATAAGGGAGGGAGAGTCACATAACATTATGATATATAATATTTAACTTCATGAGAGATGATTTTGAGGTTGCTTGACCTCATAAATGAGATACTAGAATTTAATTTTGCAGAAGGGCAACAATTATGTATTGTAGTTATGGTAAGTTGGAACCATATTTTGGTAGAACGATATGGCAAGACTTTGATAGAGGGTTTTTTCCTCTTACCAGAAGGAGTGATTTTAGGGAGCTTAAAAATTATTTTTGGTTACCAAAGGGCTACACTATTGACCCATCAAACCCTGATCCAATAAATAACTCAACCACATGTAAAGCAAGGTAAGCCCCTATTGGTTGTTCTTCCATATTTATTTGTTGAAGTAGCCAATGATTTATCAAAAATTACTATTATCCTATTTTTTTATGAGGGATAACCCCTAAGTCTAAGTTTCTCAAATGGGTTAGAGGGGCTTCGAAAATATGAAAGGATTGATAGATGAGGCTATTTGAGGACTCGAAAGAGGGTACTTAGTTGTCTCATTTTCAAATCCTAAACATACCCAAAAATATCTCTAATAAATAACATGGGTTATCTATGGGTAAACTATCTATCTCCAAGGATGGTATTTGGATTTTCATCGAAAAGGTCCTTCTAGGGTAAAATATGCTCTTTGGACAGAACTTATATTTTATCTCTCTTATGTCACCTCTTTCTTGATAAAATTGTTGCTCCCCTTGGTAAGGTTTTATGGTCCCAACATATTTCTAAAAATTATGTAATTATAGATTTCATCCTCGTATTTGTGTGGAAATGGATATACTGAACCATTGCCCCACTCCCTTGACCTCAATGTGATAAGTTTCCATGTTAATCAGACTCTTATTTATTTAAACTTACCCAATGCCTATTTTTACTATAGATCAGTAATTTGATCATTATTTCCAAAAAAATAGCGAAAAAGAAACAATTGGAATTCATATCTCAAAATATAGTTGAAAAAATGCTTGCTAGTGGCCTTCCTTCAAAAGTCGCTACTCAGAATATAGTTGAATAATATATTTTTTATCAAATCCAAGAAAAAATCTCGTTATTTGTTTTACCTTGTAAATATGTTTCTATTTATTTACAATCTATTACTTTTCCTTTATCAATTTGTTAAATATTTTTTATTAATAGATACAATCTTCCTTTGACAGTTACCTTCTAACATTTAATTTTTTCTTAATTGACAATCAATATCATGATTAATTAAAATAGCTACCATTTTTTCTTCCTTCTATATATGTTAATATTTCAAAGATAATATATTTTTGGGCCATGAAAATTGCATGCATGCCCACACTCATGTTTTGATAGGCTTAGAGTATGTAGCCTTCTAGTTCTAGGTTTTATGTGTTGATTTAGAATATGTCTAGTCTTCTATTTTCTAGTCTATCCTAAATTTTATACTAAGATAGCATATGCAATTCAAGTGAAATCAATATGTAGATATACAAGCCCTACATCTACATGAATTTTCCATTTCTAATGCTTGCAAGAAAATAAATACTTTTTGTCCTTTTTTAGCCAAATAACACAAAATATGTAAACACAAGCAAGATGATTTGCATAAATACTTGCTACATGCACTTTGTCCTCATTGCATATGCTTTTGCAATAGAAATAAATACATTTTACTTTTATTATTAATTTTATAAGAGAAAAAAAAGTATCTAATGCCTACAAACAGATGAAATGAGGCATACGATAAGTTCTAGATGCTCTTTCACCTTCAAATGCTTATAGAAAACAAATAACTTTCTAGAATACTAAGATATATAGAAAAAATGTAAAATTGTGGATCAATTGAAGGCATAAATTAGAGCAACATATAAAAATAAAATACAAGATAATCAAAGTGCAACTATATGCTTTTGTGACCTTTAAATGCATAATGAATATACAAAGAGAAAAAATTCACAAAACCCTTTAATTTTTTAAGGTTCCATTAAAAATTGACTATAAAATGCAATAAAGGTTTATGACCTTAAATTAATAGGATGGATATATAGATCTAATCATTTTCTAACTTTCTTTCTCAACATTACACCTACTTATGGACTTATTGACACAAAATAAATCAAACAAACAAACCAAAATACACAACCAAACAAAATCTCATATAGAATAAAAATAGAAGGTGTTATACTTGATTTTCATTCTTAGATAAGTGTTTCGTGGCATACTTTTTAGCCTATGATGCACTTGTTAGCTTATGGCACACTTGTCATCCCATGGCACACTTGTCACCCCATGACAAACTTGCACTAGTCCTACAAAATAGTAGATCAACCACTGAATAAATCAATAGAATTGATTGGTGTTTGGGATCTATCTAATTTCTATAGGAAGGTTTCATTTTCTCAATAAATAAATTAGATCCTAATTTATTTTTATGGTGATTAAATCAAGAAAATGCATGAAAGAAAATAGAACATGCAAGAGTATTGAAGAAAGAGGATGCTATATATAATTTTTAAAATGGATGTTATGATTAAGAGAGGGATTACAACCACTCTCATTAAATGCTTATTTTTATGCTTCATGTGCTATGATTTTCCCATAAATCCCTTTGTGGATGTTATCTAACCGTTATATTGAAATACCTCTGAATTTCTAGTTTCAAGAGCAAACTAAAAGCAATTATGAAATCCCCCCATTTAATTTCCAAGGCTTCACAACTTGAGGAATCACTATAGTTGCATGTCCCTATGAAGAATTAAAATTATGATTTTCCCTCAAAATTGTTGATTACCTAGGATAGTCCAAAGGGGATTGTTTTATAATTTTTTCAAATGATCATTGGAATATTTGTCTGAGGTTTAAAAAGTGATAATAGAAATTAGTAATGTGGCAAGGATGTTGAGTGGTGAAATAATGGGTTGGTTGTGTGATTAACAAATGTGGTAACATGGAAGTTGAGTTGGCAAGAAAGTTTTTTCTTGATTGGAAGAGGTGATAACTAAGAGAGTGAGATGGCATAAATTTTGGTTTGTGATAGGTAAATAATTGTAATATGGATTAGTAAATTCAAGAGATAACTAGACATGCAACTAAAGTAGTGATAAAATAAACCCATTTTATCATGTAATTTACCATTGTAGGTCAACCTATAGAGTTAACTAGTAGTGACAAGAAGGCAGTCTATCGACACTGAAGTTCTGGTGATGGTGGTACAAATGTGCTACATCTATGCAAGTGTGCTATTGTGCACTTGTAGGCTAACAACACAATTTTTTAGGGCATTTTGGGGGTAAAAATATATTAAAATATAGGCATGTTTATACTTGTTAGAAATCTCTTTTTGAGCCCTTTTCAATAATACCACTTTTGTAAGATAGGTCTTTAATGCATGATGTAAAATCATCCATCCTTGCCATAATTCTAGAATACACTAGAAACCTATTTAGTGGATATACATGCATATGAAAAGGCAGAATTTATATTTTATTTTAATAGCAAGGGAATTTTAAAAAGGTTTAGTGTAAAGAAACTATAGTTGATAGATTTAATCCTAGTAAGTTGTCATTGGAGTATTCATTATCGAAAAATTATAGCATGAGGATTGAATTTTGGGTAAGTGACTGTAGAATATTCTAGTAGAAAAACATTGTCAGTAGAAATGAGTAGAAAATAAATTATAATGGGAGGTAAAAAATGAATTTAAAACTAGATAATACCTTTGAGCTCCCCCAAAACCTAAAGGTGGATAATTGTTTTCAAGAAGGATATTTCGATTTTCTACACAAATTTTAATAACATAATAAATTTCTAGCCAAAGAATTTGCACTAAAACTCTAGGATAATGTTTCAAAAATCCAGAGTACCATAATAGAGGTAACTCAAAAAATCCTAAGAAAACCCTCTGGTATTTCAAGAGAGGGTGAGGATATTTTGAGAACTAGGATAACACTATGAATTATATAAATATTTTAGAGATAATAATAATTCTAAACCCGAGTACAAAATGAAAAATACATTGTCAAGGAATTATATGTCTTAGTTTACTTAAACCATGGCATAGTGTGGCCCAATAGATTATGATGTTTAAATATGGTGTGTTCTTAGGGCTACACATAAATAAATTAACACATAATAGGTATGGTGTCCAAAAATTGAGTAGGAGGGTTAACTTACCATATTACCTACATGTCCTACATATGATGGTAAAAATATTACATGAAGGTAATGGTTCCTTGAGATACCATGGTTTAATTAAACTAATCTAGAAATATCCTTTTACTATAAATAAAGGAGGTGAAATATTATAGCAACAGTTCCTTTGTTAGTGGGCACTAGCCAAAACACCTAAGAATCCTTCCCAAGAGTCTGGTGAGGGCTCCAATAGTATAAAAAGGCACCCTAAAATTATACTTATAGAAATTCCTAAGCCAACTAAGCAAAAAAATCTACAATGGCTAGCTCTAGCAAAAATAATAGGAAAAGGGCCCAAATTGTTAATTGATAAAAAACATAGAAGGAAGACTAAGAAGAAGTAGTGCCTAACATGTCCAACATAGATAAATGGGTGAGTAACAGAACTAGGTCTCACAAGAATACAAAGTAATAGGTGTCTATATAATGATATAGTGCATGAGAATCTTCTAGAGAAAAAATTGGGAAATAAAAATATAGAGATTATCCGTAGTAGTGAGGACGAACTACCATCACTACAACAATAATATACAACTAGTTGTACTGAAACAACTGAATAGTAAAAATCCTTGCAAAAAAGTAATAAGTAGAGATGAGTGTGTCATGGAAAGAAGAAACCTAGGTGTGTAGAAATAAAAATGGAAATGTGCAACTCTAATGTTTTATAAAATACAACAATCCTAAAAAAGAACTGGATACATCTTGTACTAAAAAGAGAAGAAAAAGAAAGATGATAATAGAAAGTAATGATGATGAACAAACTTTTGAATTTTTTTATAGCCTTAGTAGTCTCTAGAAACACAACAAGAGAATATAATTGAGTTTGATGAACCATAAGATCCTACAAATCTAAATAAAGAAGAAGGTGTGGATGTAACAAAAAAGAAGAGTAAAGCTCTTGATAGGTCAACTTTAGCACATGCTAGAGTAGTCATAAAAACTAATTAGTAGTAATTATATGAAAAATATAGGTATATTACTCATCCTATATAGGAATTAGATGCATTAATGAATAAATATAATCATCATGGATAAGATGCATCACTTAGTAGAGTCTTGAACTTGGGACTATATTCATTTTACTAGAGATAGCCTCTAGATTTATTGGACAAGAAGAAAAAATGCAAGGACATCCATCTATAGGGTAGGAGCAAGAAGAAAAAAGCCATGAATTGGTGGTGAATGCATTATAATTAGGGGATAGAATATTTTTATGCTAATGTGAATGCATTATAATAATAGGAAGAAGCATCGTAGAAAGTATCATGAATTATAGGGAAGAACTGAATAATAGGGGAAACACCTAAACAATTACTAACAGTGTCAAAAAATGTTCAAAAGGAATCATAACATAAATTAGAATGGGTTGTAACAGTGCCTGATAGAATAGACTAAGAGGTACAAACTAAACATTATGAATCTCCAATGCTAGTAATAACTCTTCTCAACATAATTACTTTAGACATTCACAATATTACTGATAAAATATGGATGAAACATTGTTATTATTTGGAATAGAACAAAAAGGATGTCAAAGCATTTGAGAAAAAAAAACCTAAATGAATCAATAACTGACCTATAGAAAAGGCTCAATAATGCATGTAAGTTCATAGAAATGATGTTGGAGTGTAGATAGCCTACACTAGTGCTTAGTTTTTTTCCTATGGGAATAATATTGCAAGCGGTAGATCTTAAATATACACTATGTCATGAGCTATGATTTAGATTCTATTGTACGGTTCCTTGATTTTTATCAAACCATCAATGAAAAAAATTGCTATATAAATAATATGTGCATAAGTATTCACTACCAAAAATAATAAATTTTATCCCACATCTTTGTGTTGGTGAAATTCAATTGTGAGGCTTTACATATACCATTAAGAACAAGTCTTAGAGAGAAAATAGATTTTTATAGTATGAATCTAGGGATATGAAATTTAGACTGCTATTTCAATTTGATTTCCCCAAACCAAATTCACTCATTCACATGCATTACACCATGATGGTTGTAGATCATGTAATAGAGTACCATTAAACCAATTTCAATTTATGTATTCAATAATTTAATGAATATTGTGATAAGAATGTGAATAATTCTTGGATAATATATAGCAATATATGGGAGGAATTAAGTCCCCCATTAAGAAAAAGGGAACCAATTTCCCTCATCAATTTTTAATGGTCTTATCAAAGAGCTATCGTAGTGGTGAATGTCATACAAATTATTAGGTATCAATAAATTGGAATTAAATTTAGGTTGCCTATCATTATATCCCCTATCCCCTATTTTAATTGTGTTGGACACTAAAATGGACAAGAATTTAGAAAATAACTAAGATATTATTACAGACTAGATCTGGTCCTTATGCCTTGGGCATCACAACCACTCATGGATGCAATTTTCTTGGGGTGATAGTCCTTGGAATTTTGAGGAGATGGGATGTAGATCCTTCAAATGACATCTAGGATGTTTTACTAATTTTAGCTCCTTATTTGGGAGTGATATTTGATACTTTGATGAGTTCCTAATATAGCCTAATATAACAAGTCCTTAGGGGGGGAAGTTTTAGGATGAAAGCAGTAAACGATTGAAAGGAAATAGAATGAAATAGATCTAACTAATCTAGCTATCATAGGCTAAAGGTGGAAATGTGTGAAAGATATTAGAGACTCTCTATATCATGACAATTTGAGTTAACACAAACATTATAGCTAATAGATAACAAGTAACATAGTTTTCTATAACATACATCATATATGACACCCACATAAGAACCAAGACAAAATATTGGAATACTTATAGCTTCCTATATATGAGAATCTTGACTCACATACATGCCAAAGAAAAAGGTTCAAAAAATAATTAGCTAGAACAATACAAGGCTTAATCCAGACCATGACATAGAAGAGAATGAATGAAAATACCATACGAGACCAGATACTAGGCATGAGTATGGCTAGATTTGATATTTAAAAAAAATAAGAAAGAGGTATTTATAAAACGGGGAAAATTTCCCTCCACAACTTGTGCAATTTCCTGAGCTAGTCGACATCAACAATAAATGACCTTTGAGTTCTAGGGGATCTACAACTGATGAGTGATTATTTGGCATATATTTTCTATATTAAGTTGTCTCATTTTTCTATTTAATTTATGATTATAACATATTTTAAGTGAGTTATTTCTGCTTATTTCTGTGAATTATCAGTTAAAATATGGATGTAGTTAATCTGACAAATATGTATATTTTATGTAAAATACATCTAAATTGTGAGTGATTATGTAGGGAAATATTTAAGGACTTTCCACAGGTGCACGATGTAGTAGCACAAGCTTCAAAATTCCACCATGGACGTGAGAAGACAAACATAAGGACAATGGATTAAGAAGACTCTAGGTGTAGTGACTAAACAGTGATTGATTACTGTTACAGAATATGGTATTTGAAGTATGTTATAGAAGATAGTTACAAAAGTATGTTGTAGAAGGTAGCTACTAAAGACTATTACCAAAGAGAAATTTTACCAGTAGTTACCGAAGAGAACTTTTACCAACAATTACCAAAGAGAGTTGACCAAGTTAGTTGATCGACATTGCATGCCACATTAGTTACAGCATGGTGCTCTTACATGGTAATAAAGGAGTACAGTCAGCTTAATTAGTTGACTTATAACATATTCTTCACAAGGGTATTGTTATTAATAAATTTGTTATAACTCTATTCCGTAAGAATTGTATAATTGAAATATTGTTACGATGATTAGATTACCATGCAAGATTGTTTGGTATTTTTTGAGAATAAAGGACATATGGTTATGTGTTATATCTTGAAAAATGTCTAAGTTAGTATTATGTTGTTATGTTAGCTCATAAAGTTCCACTTGGACCACTTAAGTTGTTTACTGAGTCCAAGAAGAATTAGGAGTTGTGTTAGTTTATATTATTCTCATTAGTGCATAGTTGTTGCATTATCAAGTCCACAAATCCACATGGAAAAATATGTAGAAGAATATCACTTATAATTGTCCAAGTCACAATATATATTACATAAGGAGACCTTCGAAAAGGTCTAATGTTCAATCATCTAATGCTAAATAATCTAAGGGATAAATGTTGAAATGTGTTTGTACAATTTCTAAAGAAACGTTCCAACATGTACATTTGAATTTCCAACAATAAAAATAGCACTTCATTCTTCACATATGGTAACTATGTCATTTGTATTTACTACTTAATTTCTTTTATGTAGTTGTAATCGTAATTATCCTACATTCACAAAATAGAATAATATTAATAATAGTTATGCATATTAGTTAGTGAGATAAAGTTTTTTAGGGGAGAAATACTTACACTGTCCTCTAGGAGGTAGGGCCCACTCCTACAGCTAATCCCTAATATTTCATCCTTACAATAGGTTAGAAATAGTTAATTAACCTTAGAATATAAAATAAATTAAATTGCATTCTTAAAACTAACTGCATGAGGTTCCTCAACAATAGACAACTCGTTAGTAGGTAATTACTATTAGTTATCCTCATCAACAAATGAAATCATCCTTAAGTAATTATCATATTTACTGCATAAATCAAAAATTACATTATGTTTTCGTTCCTACACAATTTAATTTTTTTTATTATATTCTCTACAAAACATAAAACTAAAGAGATTTGAATTAAGCTTAGAATTAATTCCCATGGTATAATCTATACTGGATTCCTACTCTTTAAATTTAACCTTGATTACCCTCGGATTGATAAAATTAAATGTAAGCTATTACAACCGATCATTTTGGAATCATTGTCAGGGAGAGTAGTGTCGTAGTGGTTAATTAGAAAAGTTGTTTGGCAGTGCAAAAATACAAGGCTTACCTATATGTGGAAAGAGGTACATATGAATCCTTGGTGTGCATATGAGTCATAGTGGTAGGATATGGTCCTAGCAATCCCTTTAGTTCGACGTTTCCAGGTTCATTTCTCTTGAGAAATCAATTCTAATGCTTTCTTAAATTAGAATTTTATTTCCTACAAATTTTATTTTTTTGCAAATTTTATTTTCTACAAATTTTATTTTCTGCAAATTTCAATTTCTATAAATTTTCCAGCTTTGGGTGATTATTATTGTTTAGTTTGACTTAGGACCTGATAAAAATAGGAAGTAGGTATGACTGAGTGGCACAATCACAGTGAAACACCCTTGAATATTTAGGACTTGTAAGAAGAAGGAAGTAGGACACATCCATAGTGAAACCCTCCTAAAAAATCAAATAAATAGTAATAGTTTAACCTTTTGTTTCCAGTTAATTTTACTTTTCTAACAAGATTTCATTTTACTCCTAATATGGTAAGATTTGATGTATAAATATTTTTAGGAATACGAGTCGCACCTAATTTAAGCAAAACATTAGGATTTTTAAATTTTACATTTCCAACAACATTTCATTTCACTCCTAGTGTGCTAAGGTTGGTTGTATAAATATTCGTAGGAATGCGAGTCACACCTAATTTTAGTAAAACATTAGGATTATTTTGAAATTTTATTTTAATTCTTCCCTATTGTATTAAGGATAATTATATATCCATTTGTTGTGATTTGTATCTAAACTTGACAATAGTAGGATTAAAATAGAAAACCAAAATCAAAACCCAAACAAAACCAAAACCAAAGAGAGAGAAAGGAGAATAAAAATATAAGTTTCTATATGGTGGCAAATAATCTAAATCAGTCTACACTTATAGACCTTAGAGAACTATTGATAAAATAATAAGTTAACCTTCTTTTTGAGCAAGGAAATAGAACATCTAGTAAGAAGTGGGAGTTTTTGTATGAATGCATTGACATTATTAAAGAAAAAAATTATACGAGTTGAAGGAAATAAAAAGGAATGACATAGCTAAAACTCTAGGGATGAACTACCATTCATCATATCTATATATTAGAAGGAGTTGTGAGCGTTGGTTTTGGTATAGAAGAGCAACAGTAAATCCAATAATTTACCCTTGGAATCAATATTTTGAAGACTCCCTCTTCATTCACAAATTCCTTCCAAGCCTAGAAAATAAAGAAGTAGCTCTAGAATATAGCAATAAATATCATAGGATACCTAGAGCTATGCACTTTAGGGATTTGTGTCAAGATTTATGATGTGAGTTACAATTTAGAAATCTTGACCCCATTCCAACACAAGCTTTTCTCATTCAATTTATTCAATTTGTTATAGACCACTTTGATTTTGAAGAAGAACACTTCATGAAACCTGAACAACTTGATCCAATCAATGATATTCATAGAATATTCAAATAAGATTTAATGTGTTACAAAAATAAAGATAACTTAGAGAATTCATGAGAAGACCTAAAGACTCTAAGGGAAGATTTATAAATATAAGAAACTCAGAAGGAAATTTCCAATGTGACTTTAGCAAGCAGCCTAGAATTTATAAGTTAGAAGAATTTGAAACAACTTCAACCAATCAAGCTAAAATCCTAGAACAATATCTCAACTCATATTTATTGCCTAAACCAAAATTTGATAATCACATAGATCCTTCTTCTATTTTTACTCAACCCATACCTGGTCTTATTCTTGAAATCTTGCGTTCAATTATGGCTGACCAGCAAAGTGGGTAGGGAGAAGTAAAAGAGAACCAAAGGGGGGATGGAAAAATATAGAATATATAGCAAAGAAGAAATAGGTAAAGAAAGATATTTGCCTTCCCAATATTACACACAAATGGGACAACAAGATAACCTAATTCAGTCTCTATTTTTGTATTGCCCACCTTCCATGGGAAACCACACAAAGATCCAGATGCTTTTCTTTTTGAATTAGAAGTGGTGTACCAAGATTACTTTTACACCACAAATGAAAAAAAACTAAGTTTTTTGCCTTTACTCTTAAATATTCAACTTTAAGATGATTCATGGGTCTAGGAGAAAATATGTGTAATCAATGGGATGGAGAACAAGGATTAAAAGAGCTATTCCTTGAATGATATCAATATTACTGTAGAGTTAGGGATACTAAATTTGAGCTATTCTGCATGAATAAAAAAGAAGAAGAATCTTTGGAAGATTACCTTGAGATATTTCTATTTGTTAGGTATAGATTAAATATAGACCTTGATGAAGAAATCTTAAAAGAACACTTTCTAAAAGGACTACAAGAGGATGTCCTTGAGGTTCTAAATTTTATGGCAAAAGGAGATATCCATATTATGGTGTTTGAAGATATTGTAAAAAATTGCAGAAGTTATTCAATAAATAAACCTCTAAGGAGTAATAAGTATAAATATATAGGAGGAGTGACAAAAGCAGAAATTGGAAACATGTTAGAAGGTTTAAAAATTGATTTTTTAAGTACCTTGACTGCATCTTTGGATTTAATGGATAGGAAAATAAAAGAACAAGACAATGAATAAATATACTAGCATATATGTAGGAAAAAACACAATCTAAGAGAATGCCCTCTCAACATTACAAATTTTTCCAATATTGCTACTTGTAAAATTTGTGATAAGAATCACAAAAATGAAAAATGCAAATACATATTTGTTGCTAAACCTGAAGTTGAAGAGGTAAAAGACGTTTATTTTGTAGCTCAAATATGGAATGGTACATTCAACAGACCACCGAATTGGTCAAACCCCAGTTATTCGAACTCACAAAGGCCTAATCAATGGTCTAATGTACCAAACAGGGAAAATTTGAATTCTTATTTAAACAATCAAGACTGGAACATACCCCCATGGGCCCATTTTATGGCCAATACCTATGTAAATATACATCCATGGAATCAAGGTATGTCACATAAAAAAAATTGAAATAATAATGGCTAATATAACCAGGGAGGGTTGGTCTTAGAATTTTTTGCAACAACAGAACTTTCAAAACCAATTTAGGGGACAAGCCCCTCAAAATATACCTTAAAATAGACTTCTCCCACCTCTAGTTAATAATAATAATCCTCCTAAGCAACCTCCTCTTCTATTTCAACCATTCCCTAATCCCAACAACAACAAGAATGTTTAACAAGCCTATGAAACTAGTGAGATGTGTTTTATATCTATAGCACCTTGTCAACAGATTCAATTGAGATTGGGAAAAGTATTTTAAAATAATGTAACTCTCACAGATATGGATAATCCCACTATAGAATTGTTCAAAAATGAGGATAAAAATGAGGATGGAATAGAAAATTTTCCAAAAGACATTCCAAAAAAATAGCTAGATATCCAAATTCTTCAAAGGAAGGAACTGGACGTACCGTTTCCTCAAATACTAGTAATACCAAAAGAACCATATAAACCAACCTTTAACTTCCTTCAAGAAGTAGAAAATGTTACTATTAAGATCCCTTTGTTACAAGCTATCAAGGATATACCCATCTATTCCAAGCTCATTAAAAACATATGTGCAAATTTAGGAAGGAAAAAGAAGAATGAAGCCTAAAATATTCAATTCATTGGAAAATAGTTTGATATAATAATGGGAGGTAGGTTATAACCAAAATACATAGATCCTAGAATACCTATACTCATGGTACACATTGGTGACATAGTCCTGAAAAATATTTTGGTCGATTTAGGAGCTGCTATTAATGTCATGACTAAAGAAACAACAAAAATTTTAGGGGTACATAAATTGCAATCAACATCTATTGTACTCCAACTTGTAGATATCTCTAATGTTAAGCCAAAAGGAAAACTCAAAGATGTTATAGTCTCTGTAAGTTCATGGGAATACCCTATAGACTTTATAGTCTTACAACTTAAGAAAATTTTAGGGGGACATCCCTTAATTATAGGGTACCCATGGCTCACAACAGTTAATGCTTAAATTAGTTGTAGATTGGGAAATATGACTATTTTTTATGGTAAAAATACTAAAGACCTTAGCCTATTTCTTGAATAAACAATAGAAGAAAATTTTCCAAAGCAATTATGGTATGATTTTCCTCATGATTTTATTTAAATCCAAACCTTATCAATCAATGTTTTGAGTGAACATATTCAATAAGAGTTTGAAGGACCATTACCATTACTGTTAGTAAATAAAAAAGAAGATCAAGGTCAAGAGAATGGTTGTTCATCTGAATGTACTAAGGCTATTAATGAGGCAAGCACAATTCAGTCTCAACAAATGATACCATATGACTATTACTAAAACATTATTGAACATGAGATAATGGGGATAGATGCAAACATGGAAAAATGCAATAAAATAGATATCACACCAGGAAGAACCTTGAATATCAATGATGGGCTCACAAACATACAAGAATCACAATTAATAGAAGTTTTTAAGAAATATCAATCAACATTTGTATGGAACTATGAGGATATGAAGGGTATACATCCAAATATTTGTACCCATTGCATTTTTATCCAAGAAGGATGTTATCTAGTAAAAAAACCCCAAATAAGATTGAATATAGCTATGAAATATGTGGTTTTGGTAGAAATCATTAAACTCTTAAAGGTAGGATTTATATATTTAATTTTTGATAGTCAATGGGTGTCACCTATTGTGATAGTCCCTAAAAATAATGGTAAATGAAGGATTTATATGGACCATAGGGAATTAAACAAAGTAACAAAGGAAGACTATTTTTCCTTAAAATAGTCTTTCTTTGTTACTTTGTTTAATTCCCTAGTAAAATCACTACCATAGATTCATTAAAGACTTTAGTAAAATCATTGCTCCCATGCTTAAGCTCTTAACTAAAAAAAGTGAATTCAATTGTACTGAAGCATGTCAAGAAGCCTTTGAATTTATAAAATATAAATTGATTACTGCTCCAATCTAGAGAGGACCAAATTAGGAATTACCATTCCACATACATTGTGATTCTTTGGGTTATGCAATAAGGGAAGTATTGCAATAGGTTGAGAAAACAATACCTTATGCCATCTATTATGTAAGTAAAAACTTGCATGGAGTCGAGCTTAATTACATTGTTACTGGAAAAGAATTTTTAGTTGTAGTCCATGCCATCAATAAATTTAAATATTACATAACAAGGTATGAAGTATTTATCCACAGTGATCACTCTACCATTAAATACTTAATGAACAAATAAATAGGAGTGAGAGTGGTTATATGGCTTATTTTTCTATAATATTTCAATGTCACAATCATAGATAATGTATGGAAATATAATGTCATTTCAGAACACCTATCGCGTATGCAAATATTTGATAATGATGAGTTAATTCCTGATGATTACCTAGACGAACATATGTTTGCTCTTTATATTTTTACTCCTTGGTATGATGATATTGTAAATTACTTAGTAACAGGAAAAATGCCTCAAAATTTTACATCTCATGAGCATATAAAACTAATATTTCAAAGCACTCATTATATTTGGATTCATGGAATCTTGTTTATAAGATGTCCCCACCAAGTAATTAGGAGATATGTGCAAGAAGAGGATGTATATGACATCATTCAGGAAGCACATGAAGAACCTTGTGGAGGTCATTATGCCACCCAAAGGATACTTATTAAAATACTTCAAACTGGTTACTTTTGGCCTACCATGAATAAATATGTCCATAAGTTTGTTGATAGATTTGATGCTTGTCAAAGAGCTAGCAAGCCTACCCCTTCAATGGAGATGCCTTTGGTTCCACAGATAATGTTTGAACCATTGGAGAAATGGGGAATTGACTTTATTGGACCAATAGACCCTCCAAGAAAAGGTAATAAATACATACTTGTGTGTACATATTATGTTACTAAGTGGGATGAAGTTAAAGCTTTACCACGAGCACAAGTTGAGCCAGTTGCTGATTTCCTTTATGAAAATATTATGCAACACTTTGGAGCACCTAGAGAGTTAGTTTTAGATCATGGAACTCAATTTCTCTCCAAAGTAATTGAACATTTTGTTGACATCTATCAAATAAAATATAGGAAAACCTCACCATATCACCCTCAAGCCAATGGACAAGTAGAAGTTACGAATAGAGAACTTGAAAAGATCATTACAAAATCCATAACTGTTAATAGGGGTGATTGGGTTGAGAGATTGAAAGAAGTTGTATGGGAATACAACACAACTTGGAAAACCACCACAGGATTATCACCTTATGAAATGGTCTATGGAAAACAAGCTATCATGCCCATCAAATTTGAGATAGAAACCCTTCGCACAACGGTACAACTTGACATGAATTTGGACCAAGCGCAGAAATCTAGATTGGAAAAGTTAAAAATTCTCAATGAAAGGGGACTAGAGGTATTACATAGGACTAAAATAACCCAACATAAATTAAATAAATGGCATGATAAACACATTGTACCATGCACATTCCAATCTAGATATTGGACCTTGTTGTTTGACTCTCGTTACCAACACTTTCAAGGAAAATTGAGGACAAGATGGCTAGGACCCCATGAAATTAAAGAGATATTCGGGAATGGTATAGTCAATATTAAGCCTATAGATGATTCAACAAGGAAACTACTAGTAAATGGTCATAGGCTTAAACTTTACAAGAATCTATTATCTAAGGAAGAATTCATACACCACCTTAAGCAGCAAGCCAATTTGCAGTACATCTTTGAACTGCAATCAACCACCATTGAATAATAAATTCTCTCTCTTGAAAAAAGTAATATTATGCTTCCTTTGTTTCATCATGAAGTTTCTATATTTTCAATATTTCTATCTTATTTTCATCAATTTTTAGTCTCAATATTTCAAAAATAGCCCAAGGGGATATTTCTTTAAAAAGCTTGTAGGAAAATGGCTACCACATGTTGCATAATACCTTGTTTTCTAGATAAAACCTAGGTGTTTTATAAATTACTCAAACAAAACTAGTGTTTTGAGCAAATTTTTATTGAAATACAAGCAATATTTTGATGTTGTAAGTTATTCCTAGTTAATCAAGTTTTTCTTGGACTACGCACAATTGAACATATAAAAACATTATGAGATTTGGGGAGATTAATTCATGCATTACTATTGCCATAAAGTGAATAGTTTCCCTTGCTTATCCATCTATGCACATGGCCTAGAGTATGAATGAATTGGAAAAAGGACAAGCTCACCCTTCATTCACAAAAAAAAATAAAAAATAAAAAATATATCCCTTGCTCATCTAATCAAGCAAGTATCCCAAAAATATCTTCTTTCTTCCTCTAAAAATAATAAAGAATCCCAAAAATAAAGAAAATTTTATTTCTCCCTCTCAAAATGAGCAAGTACCCCAAGAAAAAAAAGAGTCAAAAGAAGGGCAAAAGAGCTTGAATCCTTGGAATTCTTAGTATCTCTAAAACCATTAGGTGATCCTCATTACAACAATGGGTTGAATGAAACCCACCTAGAAATAAGGTATCCTTACGCAAGTAGCACTAAGTCTGGACAAGATCTATGGATGCTCATAGATAAGCTAGCTTGTTGGCATAAGTGACCTTTGTTTTACTCAATCCTTACTCATAATGGGAAATGAATACTCATTGCACACACATTTGGTCCTTGAGAAGCTTGAAAACATTAGGATAACTTTAACACCATATTGATTTGTGAAAGGAATAGATGAATTTTCTTAGAGTCACTAGGATGTTTGAAGTCCTTGAGAAATAACTCTAGAATATCATAAGCAGGCAAAATTCAGAAGCAAGATCTTATGGAAGTACTATAGTTCATTTTCTCCTACAAAAATGTGGCTTGTATCTCTCAAAATTTGTATCTCTTAGCAAAAGCCATCATAATATCAAAGTATCTATTCCATTTTTTCTAAGTGATTGAAAATATCCTAAGCCTTTGATAGAAATTTATTTTTGCATACATTGATGACTGATATCAAGCTTTATAATCATTATTTTTCTCTCACTTGGATACTCCTTAATGAAATTCAGGAAGCACAATCACAAAAATTATAATAAACCCCCATAAATAAAACTTATTATTATACTATCCACCAATATAAATAAAACACCCTTCATATTGTTTTGGCTATATAGCCAAAATTATAGTTTGGGGGGGGTAAAAAGAGGCATACAAAGTTCACAATATAGTTTGGGGGGAAGAAATAGGTAAAGTATTTTCTTAACTTTAACAACTACAATTTTCATAGGTATCTTCCGTAGACATCTTCCATAGATGTCTTTTTGTAGAGATATTCTATAGGTATCTTCTGTGGATATATTCCATAGAGGTATTTTGTAGGTGTCTTCAGTAGATGTCTTCTGTAGAGGTCTTTTATAGATGTCTTATGTAGATATCTTCCATAAACATTTCTATAACAATATTCTGTAATAATATTTTGTAACAATCTTATGTAATAATTTTCTGTAACAATGTTCTGTAGTAATATTTTGTAAGCACCATCCGTAGATGTCATCCGTAACACATACCATGAAATTTTCTTAAGTGTTCAAAACTCAAATTGGCCCTAGGTATAAGAGACACATGGTAATTCAAAAAATGACAAGACAAGTGATAAAGGCATGTCAACAAAGATTATAAGGAAAATGTGGCAGTAATATTTTAGGAAGAATAAAAAGGGAACAAAATTTAAAAAAATTATATATTAATGGAAAATATTTCAAAGCATGTCCACAAAGGCGTAAATGAGAAACCCTCATATGACATGTACACCCAAAATGGTGCCACGTGCCACTAATTTTTAAACCCCCTCTTGAAAGCGTAGATGTTCTTGGGGGTCAAAAATAAATATTTCAAAGATAATGGTCTATTGGAACATGTGCATGCAAAAGCAAACAAGCTAGGATGTGGACCAATCTAATTTGTCATAAAATGTAGGCATCGATGATGAATGACGTGGATAAAATATGGCATGAACGATATAGCATGAATGACAAGTAAGAAGACATAAGGGCTAGTGACACGTTGGGGGATAAAAGATATGCCATAGACATGGTGAATGATTAAAATATTATTTTTAGTTGTTAGGGTGATCAAAAGGTATTATAACACTTGGAGATAAAAAGTCCACCCTCACCATGCAAGGTGGTGGGTAAGTTTTTGTGCCAAAGGAAGATCGACCACCCTAGATCCTATGATGATGGATGACAAGTGGACTCTTGCATCAATCATAAGAGATGCTATGGATGGACAACATTAGCCATTGATCAAATCTTGAATGGAAGGTTGTGATGGAAGGGAAGAAACTCACGATGAGTCTAGAAACTTTGCCATAATAGTGATAGATGGAGACGATCACCGACTCATTTTTTTTACCGACCAATCATACAACAATGACATGGATTTAAACCTTGAACCATCAATTAAATTAAAATTGATGGACACAATTCACCGAGTTGCAACAGTTTTCTTCACCATCGATTAAGATCAAGCGATCACTGCCATCGATGAGGGTTAAGTTATCACTGTCAATGGATAAGTGTAATCGGATGGTTTAGAACCTTTGCATGGCCAAAACTCCATGCAAAATAAACCCTAAAAAAATTATTTTCCTTTCATAGAAGGTATTGAATGTCGATGAAAAAATATTCCTAAACAAGCTGAAACTCTACAGAATTCTTTAGTAGAATGGAATTAAGGGTTTGAGACAAGAACAAAAGGGGTTAACTGCTCAGAATAAGAAAAATTATGAGTGGGAAATATAAAAATATGAGAAAATGATAATATTTGAGAAGGAATTATAATTTCTTTCAGCGAAGTGATCGAATATGATAGCAGTGGATAACAATGGAAGGTAACATTTTTCAATCATTTCAAATTTGTTCTTAGTTGTAAATAGTCATAGAAGACAAAAATATATCATACTCTAATCTCTCTGTCATATACACATAGGTATATATATATTTTTTCAGTCACATATGTAGACAGATATATTTTAAAATTATAATTATTTTTATTGATAAAAGAAGTCACTACAACATATAATTATTCCTAAAACTTTACAATTTTGAAATGATAAACTTATTTTCTCTACAAAATATCAAAGGTTTTCTTTTGAAAATGGAATAATTTTGTAGGTCTCTCAGCTATTGAAACAAAAATTTGGAAACCACCCCATTTAAATTTACCCAACTCTATCCCTAAACCATGCCCCATTCAATGTTTTAGAAATGAAGTGAGCCCCCATCTATCAAAACACAAAATCCTAGTGATTCTATAAAAGAGTTGTTTCAAAGAGCTAGGTGGTGGGATGCCCTCACGAAATTTAGAGGGCATGACCAAGGGGTGGCCAAACAATTTATTTTGAATTGTAACCCTGCAAAGATGACCACCCGAGTGGGAGATATCATTTTTGATCTTAACCTGAGTATTATTTCTGAAGTACTAGGTTTACCGAAAGTAGGGCTACCATATTATAAAAAACCATCTAAAAGTATCACCCAACTAGTAGAAAAATTCGATGAAAAATGCACCATTATTCGAGATAAAGAGGGATGGATTAAGGGTGTCGCTACTTCTTCACTTCCTCTTATGTGGTAGGAAGCCACCATCCTAATTATTAAGTTTTTCACCTTGGAAGGTTGAATGTCTACCTGTGTAGCCTACCATATCTAAATGTTGATAAACTTGAAATTCTTAGAAAAAGTGATTGTCATCAACCTACTGTATTTTCTATTTTAGTCTCTAAAATCCACTATTGTTTGTGTTCAGCCTAAAAACTCTCAAGAAAAACCTAAACTACATTTAATTGCACACCATGGCCTTATCAAATTAATAGTCTTGAAAAAAGCACATGAAGTAAAAGTAGCCTGGAATAGAATAGTCAAAGAGTCTAACCTGGTAGAATATTATGAGTCTACCAAAAATGAGCTTGAGGAAGAACATATGTCTGAGGAATATCATGAGTCAGATAGTCAATAGGAGGAACCTAAATTCCCAAAATGTAAATTCTAACCCACCAAAATTGCTAAACCAACTCAGCCTGCACAAAAGGCTCAACGTCAGAAACACACTCCTAAAACTCATGAGAAAGGAGATATATCAGGGCATGAATCTAACTTACCCACACTTGAACCAACTGTTAAAACCCTATCTCACCTTTGGGTACAAAACACTATTTTATAAATAAAAATTGATAAACTGAGGGAGGATTTTGTAGAGCATTCAAAAGTGGTCCAATGAGCCCTTGCCCTCTAGATAGACATGATTAAACAAATCTCAATGGATAAGGTGACAAAACCTATTGATTTCATCAACCAACCACCACCTATCGATGCTTCTCTCAATAAAAGCTCCACCACTAGTAGAAAGTAGAAAAATTCTATTAATTTTAGTAAACCGACATACACCAACAAGCCCTTTGATTTTTTCAAACTTCTTGAGGAAGAAATCTCCCAACCGTTTGCCAATCTAACATAACATAATCAACAAAAAATATCAAATCCTTCCACCAAGATAGGAATTGCACCTGAGAATCTTGTCTTAATGTCAAGATGCCTCCAAAAATTAACACAGTCATCAACAACATAGTTGCATCAGTTGATAAACCTCCACCTTCTCAAACACAAGGTATGGTGTAGAGAGGATTCCCTCAAGGTTGAGCACATCAAAACTATCATGGTCAAAATACTTGTTGGTGAGAAAAAGGTCAAAGAGAAAGTACAAAAGGTGAAACATGAAAAGAAATTAATGCCAGCAAGACCTCCATCATCAAGAATCTCCATCCAAAGGTCACAAGTTGGATGAACTGATAAACTATTGAAGTGATAAACTATTTAAATATTTCATGATTTTTAGACTTAATATTTATATATTATTATTATTTGTAAAATGTTTAATGTTTTATATCTGTAGATATTATTGTGACATATATATATCTCTAAAATAATATTGTAGATAGTATTTTATATTTGAACTTGTTCGTATATGCAGTGCTTGATGTTTTATGATCACAGTTTTAGCATATTGTCACAATGAAATAACTTTGAGAACTCACTTTTCTTCTAGGAATTGTTATGTTATTATGCTCTTGCAAGAACTGTTCTCTAAAAACAATTGTAAACAATATATTTTTTTGTAGATGATCAAATATTTTGCATTTATTGATGAAATTATTTCTATTACAAGCAATTCCAAAAATCATTATTTTTTGATCCGCTTGATAGTTTCTAAGAAATTTGTATTGTCATAGGAATGATTTGTGACAACCTGGAATATTCTACTTTCAACTACAGAAATCTAATTGGGAAATGTGTGTTGTATTGTAATATGTTGGCTTATGTTTAAATTATCTTTAAAAATGTTTGTTTCTTAGTGTTGCTACCAATGATTTTTGGAGATAATATCTGATAACCTATTTGCTTATTCTTTAAAAAAAATAAATGTGATGTCTTATTTCATGAACTTGCAAATGACTTTAAGAAGATAATGTAAATCTTGATTGATTTTAATATTTCATTTATTTGCAAAGATCTGGATGATGACATCTGATATATGTGTAATATTCGTAATATTATGTTTGTCTCATTTTCTTCACATGCATGAGGACATGCATATATTTCATTTTGGAGGAAATGATGAGTGATTATTTGGCATATATTTTCTATATTAAGTTGTTTCATTTTTATATTTAATTTGTGATTATAATATATTTTAAGTAAGTTATTTCTGCTTATTTCTGTGATTTATCAGTTAAAATATGGATGTAGTTAATCTAAAAAATGTGTGCATTTCATGTAAAATACGTCCGAGTTGTGAGTGATTATGTAGGAAAGTATTGAAGGACACGATGTAGTAGCACGAGCTTCATATTACACTATGGACGTGAGAATATGGGCATAAGGACAATGGATTAAGAATACTCTAAGTGCAGTGACTAAACAATGATTGATTATTGTTACAAAATATGGTAGCTTAAGTATGTTATAGAATATAGTTACCGAAGTATGTTGCAGAAGGTAGCTACTAAAGACTATTACCAAAGAGAACTTTTACCAGTAGTTACCGAAGAGAAATTTTACCAGCAATTACCAAAGAGATTTGACCAAGTTAGTTGATCGATATTGCATGCCACATTAGTTACAACATGGCTCTCTTACATGGCAATAAATGAGTACAGTCAGCTTAGTTAGTTGACTTATCACATATTCTTCATGAGGGTATTGTGATTAATAAAGTTGTTATAACTTTATTTCGTAAGGATTGTATAATTAGAATATTGTTAGGATGATTAGATTTTGATGCAATATTGTTTGGTCCTTTTCATAATAAAGGGTATATAGTTATGTGTTATATCTTGCAAAATATCTAAGTTAGTATTATGTTGTTATGTTAGCTCATAAAGTGCCACTTGGACCACTTAAGTTGTTTACTGAGTCCAAGAAGAATTAGGAATTGTGTTAGTTTAGATTATTCTCGTTAGTGCATAGTTTTCGTATTATCAAGTCCACAACTCCACATGGAAAAATACATGGAAGTATATCACTTAGAATTGTCCAAGTCACAATATATATTACATAGGGAGACCTTCGAAAAGTTCTAATGTCCAATTGTCTAATGCTGAATAATCTAAGGGAGAAATGCTGAAATGTGTTTGTACAATTTATGAAGAAACATGCCAGCATGTACATTTGAATTTCTAGCAATAAAAGTAGCACTTCATTCTTCACATATGGTAACTGTGTCATTTGTATTTACTGCTTAATTTCTTTTATGTAGTTGTAATCGTAATTATCCTGCATTCATAGAATAGAATAATGTTAGAAATAGTTATGCATCTTAGTTACTGAGATAAAGTAGTTTAGGGGAGAAAGACTTACACTGTCCTCTAGGAGGTAGGGCCCACTCCTACATCTAGTACCTAATCTCTCACCCCTAAAATAGGTTATAAATAGTTAATTAACCTTAGAATATAAAATAAATTAAATTGCATTCTTATAAAATATAAATTTATAATAGATAATTAAAACTAACTACACAAGGATCCTCAACAATAGAAAACTCATCAGTAGGTAATTACTATTAGTTATCCTCATCAATATATAAAATCATCAATAGGTAATTATCATATTTATTGCATAAATCATAAATTGCATTCTATTTTCATTCCTGCATAATTTAATTTATGTTTATTATATTCTCTACAAAACCTAAAACTAAAAGAGATCTGAATTAAGCTTAGAATTAATCTCCACGGTATAATCTATATTGGATTCCTACTCTTTAAATCTAAACTTGATTATCCTTGGATTGATAAAATTAAATGTAAGTTATTACAACTGATCAACAACCATAGATATTATTTACAAGATGGTTTTAGCCATTCTATAAATCCATCTTATATTGGATATATATATATATATGATTAGACATTTGGGATCCTACATCATCAATGCCTTGGATTTGGAGTTGTCCTTTGTGCTACTATTTGTGTAACCACTTTCAATTTTCTAGTTGTCACCTGTAAAACTATGTCTAATTATGTAATACCAGGATTGAAACTAGATCATTGTCCTTTTCCTTGCATCTGGTCATGATTTGTTGATATGGTGGTTTTGGTGGTAACCAACACTTAGCCTCCTTTATCACCCTCAAAAATTTTCCTTGGAAAATATATTCTTCTATGCACTCCTTTGAGGTTGTGATTGCTACCTTTGGTATTTTTGGGGAAAATATCTTTAATTACAGGTCCATCCCTTGCTATTTTATTGTCATACTAATGATAATAAGGAATATTGTATCCTTATATTAGGTGGATATGCCTCTAGGTGTTTTTATCCTCTTATTCTCTTTGTCGCTCTCTCACCATGGGTTTCAAGGTGGACCTTGTGAGGGCCAAGAAACATCAAAGCACAACAAGGGATTCATAACTTGGAACCTCTAAGGTGATAAGCTTTTGTTTTTATTTTGAGCTTTAAGTCACTCCTGAGAGAGAAGGGATTTCATGGTTGCCTTCCTACTTGTTTACCTTGAATCAACCCCACTTTATTCCTCAAGGTAACTAGATCTAGTTCTTGGAGGTCACTAATTGATGATGACTTGTGATCTCATGAAAGAACTATGAACACTAGATGATATAAAAGGAACCTAGGAAAGTGATCCTTCCTATACAAGGAGGTGAAAAATCCATGAGCTTTATGTTAGGCCTTTGAATAGATCACCTATCCCATGACGGTGTAGTCAATATTTGTGCCAACACAAAAGTTCCAAACCTCAATACTAGTCATTTTATTCTGAGTTGGGTGTGTTTTATTCTAGATTTAGGCCTTCCTAGCTTCCTTCACCAGGTCCTCTATTTGTCGTTTTTCTCATTTTTACACCAAGTGTGCTTTATAGGATCTTGCCCATGGGGCCTTTTGTGCTTGCCCATTTCTCTAACATCCTTTTAGATTTGAACTTGATTCCTTGAGAATATCATCATTAAGTGTTACTAGCACATTGATCACCAAGATAGGGCCTTTGTATGGTCATTATGTCTCCTTACTAGTCATTCATCAAGATAATTTAAATGCATCCCCACAAATTTTGGTAAGGTAGAAGATATGTTATGAGTGTCATCAATCACACCATTTAATCATTATAATTATTAGTCCAGGGCGGTGTCTAATGGTTGTATATGATAGCAGAGGTAAGTAGCTAAAGGTCAGTCTACTTAGGAAATGACTTTATTGATAAGACCAATCAGTTTTAGGGGTTTCTAGTGTCACCTCTAATATTATGAGCTAAATTGAACTCCTAATTACAATTGCTAAAACAAAATTGCAAAATGGAAAGACTGCACAAAATGAAACTAATTACTCTTTGTAGAATCTGAAACAACATGAATGAAACCTATTTATGCTTGCAGAATGAAAATGATAGAAATAATAGCTTTGTATAAAGTAAATCCTAATTATATTAGTATAATGGAAATAAAAAAAATGAAAATAATTGCATATCTGAAGTACACAAGTTGCTAATTGATCAACATGATGGAATTGTTGGAAATATGGAAATAACTACTAAAAACAGGGTAAAATCACAAGTGCTTTCAAATTCCAAAACCTATGCTACATAAATTTACTACACACCACAGATATTACATGCATGCATCTACAAACACATAGCTAATAACATGAAATGGAAATTTCCAAGTTTATGCTATTCTACTACAGTAAGAAATGAATAGAAAAACCTGTCAAAAGTTGATCCTTCTCCTAGGCCTAGAAGTGGCCCTTGCTCCCTGATCCAGAAGAAGGCAAGAAGACTACTCTTAACTACCTAGCACTCACACATTCACTCATAATACTTATATGGATGACAAAACTGCACCTTTATTGATTATGAAATGACATTACAGCAATGTAGGAGAAATCCTACTGAACTACTGCTCTGTTACAACTCAAAACTATGAAAATATCTTCCTATATCAATATATATTTATGTATATCTATATGCTCAACCAATATGGGATATTAGTTATTTATACTACTCTATTACATATGTTGATTCATTCTATTATTGCTTTTCAGGGATTCAACAACTGTTCTGGAGATGTCTTCCTGAAATGCAGGAAATTGTTCTTCTGTAGCATATCCATTTTACTTGTTGGGTGCAATCCATTGGGATAAATGCATTGTAAGGGGTGATAAAACCCCTCATACAGATGTATCCATCCTAATTTCACCATTTTCCATATTTTTGACCATTTTGTTGATAGTTTTGACCAAAACTGGTCCTGCTCCGCTCATTCCGGAGTTGCTCCAAAATATTAGGTAGTGTAACAGTTTTGATGCTTATCCATGCATAAATTTCTCAGGAATATGGGTTTGATCAGCTAGGTAGTCTTCTTAAGTCCTTATAAGACTAATTCCATAAGTTTTACGTGTTGGCATTGACAAATTCCAAGCCATGTTGTTTATGCACAGTTGGCTGGAATTTGTATGGTCAAATTATGTTTTCTGCACAGTCATACTAGTTTGAATAGGTTTTGGTGCATTTTTACAATTTGAAAAATTTAGAATGCAAGGAAAACAAACAACATGATCCCATAATGAAATACATATCAACATACATTATTACATATTCAAATAAATGTTTATTTGCTAGGTAAATCGACTAAAATAGTGTAGAAAATGTAGAAAATGGTCAAAATAGAGTACTATGCTCCTGAACATTTAAACATGTAAATAATAATACATGATGCATTCCATCATAAAAATTAGCACAAAAACATAACATAATTTCTATCAAACAGTTTATGAAATGTCCAAAAATGATCTATGAATGAGGCAATTTATGGCCTCATCATTTCCCCCAACCTATTGTAATGCATGTCCTCATGCATTTTGTGCAACCACTACAACACAGAGATCTATGTCCAGAACTTAGTTTTCACCCTAGAACCTGATAGTGTCCTCTGATTATCTATATTTTCTTGAGCCACTCCTGGAACTGCTCATCTGACTAGGGATAATTATCAAAGAAATATGGAACAAGGTTTATAACAGTTGGCAATCTATATCTCAAACCTATCTAGTGATATTTAATTTGTGGATGACCTGCACTATGCCCTCTGCTCTTATCCTGGACCATAACATGTTGTTGGGCGAGATAGGTTCCCTTTTCTAAAGTGATATTGACAACTCTTCCCACCTGCTCTTACAAGATGATAGAGCATTACTAAAATACTGGTTACAAAATACCTAAAAACTCATTACATAATCAATAAGATTGCTTATATAAACTTCTCTGATTCTCTGCTCCCTCATCATAGTGAAATATTGGTTTATGGAGGTCCTATAATTTGCATGGGAAGGTCTTATTAGCAGTTCAAATTTCAACTCCATTTCTTTGCTTGCCTTTTTCTCCTCCTCCCAATGAATCTAATTTTGCAATGTAGATATGAAAGCTCTCAAATAGATATCTCCTGTGAAGATATTTGGTAAGAATATTACATTTTTAGGTATGAATAAGTTATGCATAAATAAATTACAAATTAAATTCCTCTTTTCTTCTGGACTGTGCCAAAATGTTTCTATAAATTTCTCAGCAGTGTCTAGCTTGTAGGGAAGATTAGAACTAACTCTCATTACCTGCCAGCAGAGATATTTTTCCTTCAATATTAAACTATAAAACCTTGTTGGTCTTCTACATTGGACTAAATATTCTACAATTTGGCACATACCCTATATTTGTTCCTGTAATTTAGTTATGTCTACATTTTGGGCATCCAGCTTATGTTTCAAAGGTTTCAAATATGAAATTTGTGCCTCCATCTGTTGACACTATAGCATCCAATGTGTTATATCTTAATTATAATTCAGTAGTGTAACTACTTGTGGGGGCCTTATGATTGGTTGCATTTTTGGAGGTAAGTTCACTTGTATGCCAATTTTTGCTATGTCAACAAGGAGTAAATCTACTTGCACCCCAATTTCTACTTGTTTTAATTTGAGGTGAACTAGATGTAGTCAATTCAACAAAAACTTGAGGGGAATGCACATTTACCTGTTCCTGTACTTCCTCTTATTCACTAGCATCCACTACTGCTTGTGATGTTTGTGTTTCCTCATGTTCTAGAGAAGCCCTTGAATCTTCATGTTTTGTCATACTTACATCCTACTGGAAGATTTGTGTTGTTGCCTCTTCTATTTCTACTCATCTGATGGGTGATCCCCCTTCAGGTAGGGCTACCTCCCTATGTTCCTCTACTAATTCCAATAGAATTATGGCCAACTCATCTTTAGGTTCAGATTATATAGACTGTTGCTCCAGAATTGACAATCTAGCCTTCAATTCATTTACCTCCTATTGCAAATCAGCAATAAATGTATCCTTCTCTTTGATAGAGGCTTCATTTTGTTCAATCCAACCCATATGTGTCCTAATGATACTTCTAGCGATATGCAACTATTCTTGTACATATTCCTTATCTTCCTCTACTATGGGCTCTTCTTCAGAATCAAAATAATCAACAAGTGGGATATGCATTGTAGGTATTGTTGTATCTATGTCTATAATTGTTGTGCCTACCTTTGCATCCTCTGAGCCTATATATGCTTCTTCTGTAATATCATCTACAAGCACTTCGTCCTGCAACATAACTTCAACAGATGTATCAATGTATTTTTCCTGCTTTGCACTTATTTGCTGGGACAGTGATACTACCTCTACATCCTCTACCTCCTCCATTGCTTTTTGTTTCTGAAGTCTAGAGGACCTTCGCAACCCCACAATAGATTGTTTGTGTTTGACCTCTTTAGGGGATTTTGAAATAAATTTTGATAATTCTGGAGTAAATTCTGCTCCAGGTGTCTCCTTCACCATCTACTCTTTCCTGCTTGAACTACGAAGTGACTCAGTGGGTTGTGTTGGAAAATCAGTCACATTTTCAGAAAATGTAACCTTCCTTATATTTTTTATAGTACCGGCCTTAGATTGTTTCTCTCTTTGCTTCTTCGTCCTATAATATGGAGGTCCCTATGGTGAAGAGGGAATTTCATTTTCAGAGGATTCAATTTCAATTTTAGGGCTTTTAGGGCTCTTATCTTCTATTTCTTCTTTAGATTCAAAGCTTTCAACCTCAAACTCATTCCATGCAGAGAAAAACCTATCAAAAATTCTAGGATTTCCTCTAAAATGATGTTTACAAATTAGCTTAATGAGCCCATGGTGTTTAGGAGTTCCTTTCCCTACTTTGTATCATTTGGCCATATTTTGTAACTGCTGGTATAAATACAAAGGGAGATTTATTCTGAATTTTGGGTTTGAACCACCATGCCTCAAATGGTTTAAAATTCTAATATAGTGTCTAGATAAAATGGCAAATTGCCCATCACAAGTCAGAAATATGATTACCCAGACTGCTACATTTTCCCAAGGATGTTTTAAACTGGTTCTTTTTACCCATTTACAAATATTATTGTTCATTAAAAACTCAATTGGTTTATCCCCTTCTTCCTTAAACTGGTTAATTATTTTAGTTAGGGCATTTTTACCAGCTTTTAAAATATGTAACCCTTGTAGAGGTAATTCAGTAATGTGGCTTAGGATTTTTGGTGTTACCTGGATTGTCATGCCACTGATGTGAGCCTGGTTGTCCCTGAGAGTGCGCACAAATTTTACCACCAATCCTTTAGAGTGTCCATTGAATTTATGTATAAATGGCATCAATCCTCCTTCTATAAAGATAAGTAGTGACCCAGGATCTCCATATAGACAATCTATGTTTTCTGGCTCA
Source organism: Wollemia nobilis (assembly GCA_028583015.1). Taxonomy (NCBI): domain Eukaryota; kingdom Viridiplantae; phylum Streptophyta; class Pinopsida; order Araucariales; family Araucariaceae; genus Wollemia; species Wollemia nobilis. Next base: position 3,839,682 of record JAQPPZ010005362.1, on the reverse strand, counting down.
ATTTTATTCTTCTTTATCTCTATTTTCAATTTTATGTGCTCTATTTTCTCTCATCTTTTTGGAGTAGGTCATTTTTAGGTTTGGATCGAATAATTTACGTCTGCGGGGGATATAATGTTTTTGGCTATGGATTTTAATTTTTATTAGCATAGAAACCAGCTTCGAAATGTGTTAGAGTGTTTGAAAAATTAAATCCCCTTTTACTCCTCATGTGGCAGACTTCTATTCTCTATAGGAATGTGATTTATCTTTTTCTGTTTCTTGTGATTAAATGGTTACGGCTTGCTGAGGTGGCATTTAATAATTGGCTTCATTGTGTACAATGTGCAGAGTTTCCTTTTGTCAAAGTGTCTTGTTGCGTGTGCCAATAATTTTACATATCGTGAAGCATGCAGTAGTTCCCCATGATCTCTTTCCCACCCTCAATTTGGAATGTGTGCTCTGATTTGTTATTTCCAACTCCACACAACAAAACTAAAAACACTCTTATGCCACGTGAAATTTTATCCTTTTCCCCTGCTCATTACGGAGTTTATTTTTTCATTTCAAAGTGACATTATTTCATTCCGAAGGTCAAAAATCCTTCCTCATTTCAGATCATAAACCCTTTCCATTCTAAAGTTATTTTTGTTTAGAAACAACAGTTTTGTTCTAGAGCTTTCATCATTTCGAAGCTCTTTCTAGCACAAACTACAATTTTCCAATTTTTTCTGTTTCCTTCATCTCCTTAAGACAACCTAGAATGTTTTATCTCTCGTTGACCAGATGGATATCTTATGGATCAAACCTTATGAATGCTTTATGTACTAATTAGTGACTTTACACACTACATACCAAATATCTACAATGTTTAAAATGTAAAGGGCACATACCTGATTTAACTACTTACCTACATTTTTACAAATGGTTGTTTTTGCATATGATGATTGCACTCCTAACAAGGAAGGGTCCTACACACGTCACAAAAACTTTAAGTCCCACCACCTTTCTAGTTTTGGTAAAGGATGAGAATCATGGATCACAAGCCAAAGTGAGATTGAGAGAGCTGTGAGGAGGAGGCCTGTAAACAACAAGATGACGTACAGCAAACCTATCATGGTCATTATGTAACCTATTGCCCAGGCCATCATTACTGAGCGAAGGTTCACCCAATTCTTTGACCTTTTATCAGGGATAGAGGAGGATATCACCCAGGTGGCAATGGATACATGGTAATATGGTAAGGTGGAGATTCATGGAAGAGAGATCATTATTGATGTCAACATGATCACGGTGGTGAGAGGGCAAACGGTGATAGGACGATCCATCCATCATCAAAAGCATCACTGGAAGGTTGAGTTGAAGAAATTCAAAGATAACCCCAAAATATTTAAGGAAGCTAAGAATGGACTGAACATAATGGATTTGCCCACCCCATGGAATGGGGTTATCAAGAACGAAATGGAATTTATCACAATGTAGGATCCCAACAAAAAATTGCTTAGTTTCCAATATGCTTTTGAGAATTTCTTTCGGGATGTCAACCTGATAATTATTCTACATTTTTTGATGAATTCGATGAATTATACTATTAATTCTTGTCACAGTAAGAGGGGTTCTGCTATGACGATGCACCAAGGACTGTTCAAGGTAATATACAAGTGGGTGCTAGCTATGGCTCCTAACCCTGAACCTTTGGCCATTGAGGAGGTACCACCTAGTCACCATGCAAAAATCTCAGGAGCTAGAGCTAGCCCTGGAACAAACAGCCATACTTCTATGTCTCCAATGAAAAAGAGAGTGGGGGAGACAATAAGCAGAGGAGGGACGGTGAAGAAAAATTTGAGAATCAAGAAACCTGCAATGAGATCGTCCTTGAGGCTAAAAAAAAAAAAAAATCAAGGGAGCTCCAAAGCAAGTGTGAGCAACGTGGAGGATGAGGGACCTACCATCATGGTCCTCAAACATTTTATTTTGAAATCCTATACAAGCATCATTCACCAGATGCATGAGGCCCACGATACTTTGACTTAGATTTTCTTCAATTAGGGATACATGGTGAAAGTGTAGGTCAATGATGATGACGCGGAATAATAGGATGAGAAGGAAGATTAGCTAGAGGAAGATGTTGAAGATGAGGCATAAGGATCCCCAAGCCTTGGTGGTTTCATTTTTGTTTTACGTATTGTATAGAGGAAGCAATCCTCTTATGGTAAAAGTTTTTTCTTTGTCTGTTAAGTTTTTGAAAGCGATTTGCTTATCTGTGTTAACACTGTTAATAGTTATGGCTAGTTTTTGTTTCTACTCGGCTAGCAAGGCATTCTAGTAAGGCCAAAAATAGTAAATGAAAGGATGTCCTTAGGATGACTAGGATCCGTAGCATCAGCATAAGGCTGAGTTTTGTAATAGGTTTTGGGTTAACCTATGAAACATGATAATTAATGAAGATTCTTACTTATAAAAAAAACTTATTAAGGTTCAAAACCTTATAATTTGAGTTTAATAAATTTATAAGTTTGTTCATTATTCAAATATTTCAATTTTAATTTTATATTTGAATGAGCAAATATCTATTAGTAAATGAAACCTTAGTTTTGATTATTATGAAGTCCAAAACTTTATGATTAAGGTTTACATTTTATAAATCTATTAAAATTTATAAACTTTGATTTTATTAAAGTTTAGTGAATTTTAATGGTAATTAAAATGCTAAATTAGATTATTATTTCAAATTCATTTGAAGCATTTTAATTAAGATATTATGTTGAGACTATAGAATGAATTTGCACAAGTAGATCAAAATCATAAGGTAAATTTATTTATCATTGTTTGGAGAATAGAATTTGTATAAAAGGCATGTAATGCATGATGAATTCAAAATCAATTACCTGATTCCCAGGCCCCTTGTTAACAGTAGCTTGCAAACTATAGAGATTATTCAAGCACTTATTTATGCACATATGCATGACACATAAAACATTAAGTGAGAACCTTGGAGAAACATACTTTCTTTGCAAGAGGGGATTTTGAATCCTAGTTGTCGAGTGGTTTTTGTGACTGGACAAAATCACACCTCAACAAATTGGCGCTAGAAGGAGGGCATGAAAATAGGTATTTGATTTTAAGCATTTGAAGTTAAAAAAATGACATTTCCCTATTTATGATGCATTAATGTGGATCTGCTATAAATTTGGAAATATGGTTAAAATTCAGTTGTTGAAATTTCTTCACACATAGTATTTCATGCTGAAATTGGTTCAATGGCAGAAAATGATTTACCTTTTTATAAGCATGATGGAACGATTACGGCAGAAGAACATATTCATGCATATAAAAACATTATGTTTCATTTTCAAATTATGTAGGAAAATGTTCTTTGTAGGATGTTTCCATACACATTGGATGAAGTTGCTCATGATTGGTTTATCAATTTACCTACAGGTTCTACCACTTCTTGGACCCAACTAGAAACAATATTTCTCAAAAATTTTGGAACATTGGTTGACACAGATTTGTTATCAAATCAGTTTACCTCTATATGTAAAGAATCTAATGAATCTATGAGCCAATTTAATGATAGATTCCATAGGTTATATACTGAAATAGAGACATATTTCATCATTTCAAAAAAATAAGTCCTTCAAATATACTTGGAAGCCTTAGATGTCTTTACTTCTACATGCATAAGGATAAGTCTTAAAAAGCCATCCTTGTCTAGAGCTTACAAGAAGGTAATATTCATAGAACAAAAGTGTATTTTGGAAGGAATTGATGTGGATCAACAATGGTGTATTTTGAAAGATATTGAGTTAGGTCAATTATCATTACTTAATCCTAAGGCTCAAAATCAGATGTCACCCATGAGTCAGATAGAAACACAACCTTCTCCCATGATGAATTATTCCTCAGGAGATATGGTTTTAAATCAATGCCAACCTTCTAATATGGCACCTGTGAATCTAATGATGTCTAATGTGAGCAATCAATGTGATGAAATTGAATGTCCCAATTTTACAACCACCTTTATTGATCAGGAGGAAGAGCAAGTTTCAAAACCAACATTCACCAATGAGGTTTGTGATAAACAAGCTCATCAAGATGTAGAAACTAACTCAGTTTTAGAAACATGTGAGCCTTTAGGAAAAAAGGAGTTAGAGCCATTATTCACAAAGGAAGAGTGGGATAAATTTATGAAGCAAAATACAAAATCTGATCCCACTGAAGGAGGTCTTGACTCACCAAAAGTGGTTGAAAGTAAATTTGAGGGGAAATCAATAGATGAATCTAAAGAGTGGCTAGAAGATATGATAGAAGTTCATCACTTGTTCTTAGAAGACAATTCACAAAGGTTGGTTACAAATAAATATTGCGATGTTCACACAAATTTGAACATAAGCATGGATTTCAGCATAGAAACCTTTGAGCCACTAAAAATGGTTGAAGGTGAATTTGAAGAAGAGTTTCTTGAAGAGCTTGGAAATTATGAGGAAGATGCAATAGAGTTTCATCCCATGGATCTAGATGACCATTATTATAATTGTTTAAAAATACATGAGGAATCATTATTTGCTCATAATTCTACTGATGAAATTTCTATTTCACTTGATATACAGGATGTTGAAAATTCTACCTCAAATGAAGATTTTGAAATTTCCATGCAATCAGAAAATGATGTGCCAATTGCAAAAATTGAGAAGGTTCCAAAATTGAATCATTTTGAAGATGAATTTATTGAACACCTCGTTGAAATTGAAAATAAAAACATGGTAAATGTTTCTTATGACTCATTTGTTAATAATGAGGAAGAGGTAAAGTCATCTCTTTTACTATTGACTAATGAAAATTTGAGTACAAATTCACATGAATGGTTTGGATTTAATGTTGGTGATGACCTAAAAGAAAATGTTGATCTATTTGAAGTAACTCAGGTGGTTGATCAAGAAGATTTGTTATTTAACACATCTTATGATCAGCCAGATTTGTGGTTTGAAAAGGATGGGCATATGTTTAATTGGGTGCCTAATTTTGGTATTTTTGAAAAGCAGGTGTTACATGAAGATAAAGAGCTACAAGATGACAATGATGGAACTCATGAAAAAATTGCAATGGCTCACCAAATTGTGGTAAATGCTACTCATGATGTGTTGATTATGGATGACAAGGTAGAATCTTCACCTTTGTTATTGATGGAAATTCCAGGTAACAAGTTGTATGATGTTCCTTTAGATGCTCATGATTTTGATAATAAAATATCAAGTGTTGTTAATAAGGAATTGGAAACAACTTCTAAATCTATTGCCATAAACAAAATAAAAGAAGACATGCTTGAATCATTGAACCAAGTTCATCAACATCTAACAATTCAATCTAGGATACAAAACTATAATGATTCTTATTTTGTAAATATCCTAGATTCTTGTAAATTGTTACATGAATATGATTGGCTTAAAAACATAGGTGATGATTTTGCTTTAAAATTTTCAAAAGTTGCATCTTATTTGAAAGAAGTCCTATATGCTTGCGAAAATGAGAAGTTAAGTCAAAGTGATGAATCAAGGTTTGGAATTCCCATCTTGTTGAATAAGCATAAGATCATGGATGAATCAAATCTTAAACATGGAATTGTTTATAAGTTTGAATCAAATCAGTGGGGTGTGAAAGGCAAAATGAAATTTGTTATATGGTTTGGCCTAATCCTCTTTTGGTTAGAATTATGTAAAGCTTGGCATGCATATAATCATATATGTCTTTTACAGTGTGCCAATCGTATTTGGGATCTAGGGAAGTGATAGCATAAATTTGGCATCATTTTGTACATAGTGTAAATTTTGTAAATAACATTTTGGGTTTTGTGTTTTCATTTTATTTTGTACGTAATTTGTTGTTTCATGTATATTTTGTTATTTTTCATTCATTTTGGTTGTTTTGTGCATGTTTGTCTACATGTTACTCAACTTTGTGAAAAGTTTTGGATGTGTTGTTTGTTATGTAACAATAAATTGGCTTTGCCAGATTTTGGGAGTTTCATTATTTTAATGTGTGAAGTTTCAAGGGGGTTTTCATGGATTAAGGTAGTTGTTACTGAGACACTAGTCATTTGATGGTTTTGTTTGGTATTCGGTCTTGGGCCATATAGGATGAAATTACCTATTTTGAAAACCTGTAAAACCTGGAGAAAAAGAAAAGTGAGATGTTAGTCTATATCTTCATGAATGTGAACTAAGATAAGGAAATTTGAAATATTAGAATCATATTGCAAAAGCTTCACGAGTACCACAAACACATTAAGGAATATCTTTTGAAATTCTAGAAGTATGAAGTTGTCAGTTTTGCAAATTAAGGTGAAAAATTTTATATACTCTTTCAGCCTTACCTGATCTCTAACCCAAGTGGCAGGTGGATTTGTTGCAAAGTACAAATATTAACGATAAAACAAAAAGAGAAAAAAAAAAATAAGAAAAAAAAATGAAATGATGAATACAACGGAAAATAAAGTCAAATCTATCACCATGAACTAGATAATCTTCACCGGAGCTATAGACGCTCGACTGGCAGTGAAGCTATGTCTAGAATAAAGGAAATGCAACATCCAAAATTCACCTAATATTTGGGAGTTTCAGATAATCTCTACCGGAGCTATAGACGCTCGGTTGGTAGTAGAGCAATGTCTGAAGAGAACCAGGTGGAGGTATTTCTTCAAGGAGAAAATGTTCATAGCCTGAAATGCAAAATTGACAATGGAAAGCTGAATGGTTTCAAAATATATAGAATGAATCACTTTACACACACTAAGCTGATGTTGATGATTTTGATGGTTCATGTCGAATTGGTCTATTCTCATTCTCTAGATATTATTGATGCTTATGATTCTAATATTTGGGTTTTTGTTATTTTCAGAGTTTGGTTTTTAAGTCCAAAATGTCCAGGGACATTTACCAGTAGAGTCACCATTTGTTGTGACGTCCTTCACAACGACCCCAAAATTGGGGACCCACCTTAAATTTTGTGATTTCGAGGGATTTTTGTTTATCCAATTTTGCTCGCATCAAGGTCTTGGAAAATTTGCTTTCACTTTGGAATTGCTGACATATTTGCATTTTGAAGGTTTGAATGTAGTTGCAATGCTTCAAACTGAATATTTTGATTATTTGCATATTAATTGCATTATTTCAAATCAAATAATTTGATTAAAATCATTTTCAAAGGTTTAAATGATTAATTTTCATTTAAATAATTAAATTTAATTTATTTTAGGGTTAACCCTAAAATTAATGCAAAATTGAAATGGACATATCTTGAGCTAGACAACTCCGTTTGATCTCATTCAAAACTTGGTAAAAATATATGGATTTTCTCTTTCTAATGGTACCAAACTTGCAGGATTTTAGATGTCAATTTCACCAAAAAATAGTAGTTTAATTTAGCAATTTGGGAACTTTAAAATATCATATCTCATAAACCATGATAAATATTTGGATGATCTCAATAATTTTGAGCACCCTTTTGGCATATTTAGATGAATGGAAATGTTCATTAAAATATGAGAACTTTGAAATAATTTTGGAAAAAAGGAAAGTTACGGGAGAATGAATAATAAATAAAGTAAAGTTTGGTTTTGTTTTAATATTATGATTATTATTTCATTATGCAGGTAATACAAGGGCAAGGGTTGAAGAAGATAGTTATAAAATCCATTCCCAAAACTGTGATGAAACGAAATAACTAAACTTTTCAAATTATAAATAATTCATTGAGATTCATGGAAGGGGTCGAACATTTTTGCAGAGAAGGAGGAAGAAGAATCTGAAGGAGCAAAGGAGGAGAACAGTGTGAATGCTACAGAGGATTTGAGATATACAGAGATATCAAGAGCTTTTATTGTAAGATCATTTGATTATATTAAATTATTTTGGTTCAAATATGTGTAATTCTGTATTTGAATTTTGAATAAATGATTTAATATAGTTTCTTTAAAATTAAACTCCATCGAAGATTGCACCGATTTATTGTTTTATTGTGTAAATTTTGGTAGACAATGAATCTGGTTTTAGGTCTCTGTGTTTTTCATGTTGTAGTGATTGTCCGAGATATAGATTTAATTTCTTTACTCTAGAACCTTTATAATTTATTTTATATTGAAAATCATTGCATAAATTGGACTTAGTTCATTTATTATAAAGTATAACTTTATAACTAAGTCATGAATAAATTTATTATTCAAATATTAAATTAATTAATATTTGAATAGATAAATTTAATAAAGATAAATGAGTATTCTGATTTCCAACTTTAATATCATAAAGTTTGAGAAATTAGGATTGATATCTTTTCATTATTTGGTTTGGATTCATTATTATTGGGTTTGATTTCTTCAAAGATCCAAGCTTTTCTATTGGATGCTCATATTTATCTTTAAATATTTAATTAGATAAATATTTAAGGAATAAATATTTTTCCAGAAGGAGATTCCTATGAACTTTATTTTGCACATCAATAAGATTAAAGTTCATAAATAGATTTATATTAAACTCTTCTTTTATGATTAATAAGGTTCAAGATCTTATATTTTGAGTTTAATAAATTTCTAAGTTTGTTCATTATTCAAATATTTCAATTTCAATGTTATATTTGAATGAACAAATATTTATTAGTAAATGAAACCTTAATTGTGATTATCATGAAGTTCAAAACTCTATGATTAAGGTTTACATTTTATAGATTTATTAAAATTTATAAACTTTGATTTTATTATAGTTTAATGAATTTTAATGGTAATTAAAATGCTAAATTAGATTATTATTTCAAATTCATTGGAAGCATTTTAATTAAGATATTATGTCGAGAATATAGAATGAATTTGCACAAATAGATCAAAATCATAAGGTAAATTTATTTATCATTGTTTGGAGAATAGAATTTGTATAAAAGGCACGTAATGCATGATGAATTCAAAATCAATTACCTAATTCCCAGGCCCCTTGTTAACAATAGCTTGCAAACTATAGAGATTATTCAGGCACTTATTTATGCACATATGCATGACACATAAAATATTAAGTGAGAACCTTGGAGAAACATACTTTCTTTGCAAGAGGGGATTTTGAATCCTAGTTGTCGAGTGGTTTTTGTGACTGGACAAAATCACACCTCAACAATAACCAAAACTTGGCCTCCTTTATCACCCTTAATAATTTTCCTTGGCAAAGATATTCTTCTTTGCATTCCTTGGAGGTTTCGATTACTACCTTTGGTATTGTAGGGGACATTAGAGGTCCATTCCTTGCTATTTTATTGGTATCCTAATGATAATAAGGAATATGATATCCCTAGCTTAGGTGGACATACCTCTAGGTTTTCTTCTCCTCTTATGCTCTTTTTTGCTCTCTCACCATAGGTTTCGAGGTGAACCTTGTGAAGGCTAAGAAATATTAAAGCACAACAAGGGTTTTGTAACTTGGAACGTCTAAGGTGATAAGATTTTGGTAGTATTTTGAGCTTTATGTCCCTCTTGAGAGAGAAGGTATTTCATGGCTTTTTCCTACTTGGTTACCTTGAATCACCCCATTTTATTCCTTCATGTAACCTGATCTAGTCCTTGGAGGACATTAATTGATGATGAATTGTGACCTCACCAGATAACTATGAACACTAGGTGATATAAAAGGAATCTAGAAAATTTATCCTTCCTATCCAAGGAGGGGATAAATCCATGAGCTTTAGGTTAGACCTTTGCATAGGTCACCTATTCCATGTCAGTGTAGTCAAAGTTTGTACCAACACCAAAGTTCAAAACCTCAATACTAGTCATTTTATTTTATGAGTGGTACTACCATGTTGATCACTAAGATAGGATCTATGTATGGTCATTATATCTCCTTACTAATCATCCATCAAGTTAATTTTAATGCAATTCCACCAATTTTGGTAAGTCAAAAGATATAAGTGTGGGACCAATTAGGCTTTGCTTTGATTTGTGTAGGTGGATCTACCTTATCCTCCCCATGTTTTACCTAGGTATCCTTTAGGTGCTTTTTTGGTATGAATTATGGTTACGACCAAGGCATGGGTCCTTCTGCCATTGGATTAGAACCTTCCAAGAGAACTTGGATATCATTATTGGTATATATCAGGCTATTTTATAGCTACAACCATGGAATATTGGTGGTCATGGGTGGTCTTCTTGTTCTAGTTGGATCACCTCCTAGAAAATATCTAATAGCTTTAGTTCTAATTACCCTCTCAGAGCTTGGTTGTCTTCATTATTTTTTGAGAAGTGTTCCTTTGGTCTAGTTGCTTTATATATGCATTTTTCTTTGTTATTTTATGAACAAGACATATTTTGTAGGGATTATTTCTATGGTATAGGTGACCTGATTGGGGGTCAATCAATATTGATTTGATGGTATTAGTACCATTCTCTTTTGCATCCCTACCAAAAACCAAAAACTTTACTAGGGTTGGTGATGGAGGTATGCTCCTAGAACTAGTTATTGATTGGTGATCAGATATCTATGATAGAGGTTGCCCTATGAATGGAAATAAGGGATGCATAAATTGTTCCAATATCTTATTTAAATAATAAACTCCTTGAAAAGGGCCTAAACTTTTCTTTTTATTTTATCTATTTTTATTTAGGTAGGAAACTTAGGTTTGGATGGTATGGTGAAGAAGAAAAAACCAGATCTATGGTGAGTGTGAGGAGGTTGGTAGTGGGTTGCTTGGTTGGTGGTTATGGGTACATCTGCTAGAATAATAAAGGCATCAAGGGTCTTATAGGAAATCTACCTTTTTTTATGAGGTTTTTTTCTTCCTGAATAACTATCTGGTAGGTTTCTAGAAAGGAATTTCCTCCCCGCATCTTAACCATCATGGAAATATCTAAATTGAAGGGTTTAATATATAAAATGAGTGTCATACTTAGGGGCAGGGGGTTTGATATCATTTGGCATTTTTTACCAGGTTTTATGGACCCAATATTGAAATATTTCATTGCCTTTATGAGGGTCTTTTGATATTCATTAGTTATTCTAGTAGTGAAGCTTCATCTACGTTGTACTCAAACCTATATACTAGGTGGGTGGCCAATTGGTCATAATTTCCAATTGAATGTAGGGAAAGTGATATCTACCATTCTTGCACCTTACATTTGGAAGGTGTTACTAGAATGATTAAAACCATATTTTATACAACCACATTATGTACCATGTAAAAGGTGACCATATAATATATGTATTTTAGTGTGGTGATTGCATATTCTCTAGTGAATTTAGGAAGGACTTTAGAGCTATAACAAGAATCATATCCCATACATCCAATGGAATTATAGGAGCCAAGGGACCTTAGTTTCTCCATGTTAGGATCCCCCTTGAATTTAGTCGCACAATGATATCTTGATTGGAAAAGAGTCACCAAATAAGTTGTGGTGCTTTGATACTACTTCAACAACCTAATAGATAGAGATTTCCACCAATATCTCCTTTGAAAAATTTCTATCATAGATTTTAGGGTAGATTTATAGTGAATACTTAAAATGTGAATGGTTCACTAACCAGAGGAGTCCCTAGGTGAATGATTATAGTGCTTTAATAAGAAAATAGTTAAGGTCTTCACAAAAAATTTAGCTTACTATTCTAAGTTAGTTCCACTAAGTGTGTCAATTTGAATTATTGGGGACTGGATATGGTCTTTGTGCTCTAGTTGTGGTGAGCATCCATGGATGTGGTTTTCTTTGGGTGCATCCAGTACTTATTCTTGACTTGGTGCACTAGTCTTGGAAAGTTTTTGGAGCATGGTACATGGCTCCTTTGGATGACCTCTAGGATTTTTTATTGATGTTTGATCCTTATATAAGTGTGATATTTAGCACTTTAGTGAGTTCCTAAGCTATCCTAATATAGAAGGTCCTTATCAAGGAAAAGGGTTAGGATAAAATTAGGAAATAATTGAATGTAAATTAAAGTAATTGGATCTAACTAATCTATCTAGCCTAAACTAAGGGTAGTGATGCCCCAAATCTCTTAGAGACTCTTCTTAGTCTAAAATCCACCTAGGTTGATGAGTTGCATACTCAATACCTTGACCAAGATTGGATGCCTTAGAAATAGGGGTCTTTGAGTAAACCTTTGGAGAATACATACTCCTATGTGCCTAGCTAATATAACTAAATGTGGGGTTACAGACTAAAGTAAGAAATGCAAAGGGTTAGAAGACTAAGCTAAAAGTGGTGTGGACTTGGAAACATTAAAAGATATAGTGTAGAGAGTCTCACAATTTAAAGTTCAACTAAATTTCCTAACATATCAGCTTGATTTTGTTATAATTTAAAATAATTCATTATGAAAAACATTGAGTATTGCTAAGTTATACCAAAGCTATAATAGTAAATCCAAAATGTAGATATAAAAGATTAACTATCGAGTGAGACATACATACATGTTTATTAAAAAACATGAGGAAGAAGCCAAACAACAATCCAATCATCACTCAAAATATGTATAGCCTCAATAAATACCATTATTCCAAACAACAATACAATTATCATTTAAAAGACGTAAAAACATCCATCCCTACCATAATTCTAGAATACACTAGAAACCTATTACGTGGATCTACATGCATTTGAAAAGGAATAATTTATATTTTATTTTAATAGCAAGGGAAATTTAAAAAATTTTATTGTAAATAAACTATAGTGGATAGATTTAATCCTAGTAAGTTGACGTAGGAGTATTCATTATTGAAAAATTATAACATGAGTATTCAATGTTGGGTAAGTGAATGTAGAAGATTCTAGTACAAAAATATTATCAGTAGAATGGAGACGAAAATAAAGCATAATGGGAGGGAAAAAAATGAATTTTAAACTAGATAATACCTTTGATCTCCCCAACACTTAAATATATGGATAATTGTTTTCTAAGAAGTATAGTTGGATTTTCTACACAAAATTGAAGGACATAATAAAGTGTTAGCCAAAGAATTTACACTCAATCTCTAGGATAATTTTATAATAATAAAGAGTACCATAATAGAGGTATTTCATGTGGGGGTGAGGATATTTTGAAAACTAGGATAACACTATGAATTATATAAATATTTTAGAGATAATAATAATGCTAACCCAAGTACAAAATGAAAAATACATTGTAAAGGAATTATATATCTTAGTTTAATTTAACCATGGAATAGTGTGGCCCTATAGGTTATGATGTTTAAATATGGTTTTTTATTAGGGCTACACATAAATATATTGACACATAATAGGCATGGTGTCTACAAATCTAATATGAGGGTTAAATTACCATATTAACTATATGTTATCCTGCATATGATGGTAAAAAGAGTACATGAAGGTAATGATTTCTTGAGACACCATGGTTTAATTAAACTAATATACAAATATCATTTTACTAAAAATAAATAAGGTGAAATATTATGGCAACAATTCCTTAGTTAGTGGGCACTAGCCAAAACACCTAAGCATCCCTCCCAAGAGTATGGTGAGTGCTCCAATAGTAGAAAAAGGCACCCTAAAATTGTAATTATAGAAATTCTTAAGACAACTAAGCAAATAACACCTAAAATGGCTAGCTCTAGAAAAAATAATAAGAAAAGGACCCAACTTGTTAATTAAGAAAAAACATAGAAGGAAGACTAAGAAGAACTAGTACCTAACATGTCCAACATAGATAAGTGGGTGAGTAACAGAACTAGGTCTCCCAATAAGTAAAATTAATAGGTGTCTATATAATAATATAATGCATGAGAATATTCTAGAGAAAAATTTGGGAAATAAAAATACAAATATTATCAGTAGTAGTGAGGACGAACTACCATCACTACAACAATAATATACAACTACTTGTAGTGAAACAACTAAATAGAAAAAATCACTACCAAAAAGTAATAAGTAGAGATGAGTGTTTCATGGAAAGAATACACCTAGGTGTTTATAAATTAAAGTGTAAAGGTGCACCTATGATGTACTAGAAAATACAAAAATTCTAAAAAGTATTGGATACATCTTGTACTAAAAAGAGAAGAAAAGAAAGATGATAATAGAAAGTAATGATGATGAACAAACTTTTGAATTTTTTTAGCCTTAGTAGTCTCTAGAAACACAACAAGAGAATATAATTGAGCTTTATGAACCATATGAGCCTAAAAATATAAATAAATAAGGTGTGGATGTTACATAAAAGAAGAGTAAATCTCTTGATAGCTCAACTTTGGAACATGCTAGAGTAGTCATAAAAACTAATTAGTAGTAATTATATGAGAAAGATAGGTATATTACTCAACATCTATAGGAATTTGATGCATTAAGAAATAAATATAATCATCATGAAGAAGATGCATCACTTAGGAGAGTCTTGAACTTGATACTATATTCATTTTACTAGAGATAGCCAATATATTTAATGGACAAGAAGAATAAATGCAAGGACATCCATATAAAGGGTAGGAGCAAGAAGCAAAAATCCATGAATTGGTGGTGAATACATTATAATTAGGGGATATAATAATAGTGATAGAATATTTTTATGCTAATGTGTCAGAACAATATGAAGATACATCGTAGAAAGTGTCATGAAGCATAGGGAAGAACTAAATCAAATAGGGGAAATACCTAAACAGTTACTATTGGTGTCAAAATATATAGAAAAGGAATGCAAACATAAATTAGAATGGGTTGTAATAGTTCTTGATAGAAAATTGCAAGAGGTACAAACTAAACATTATGAAGCTCCAAGGCAAGTAATAACTCTCCTCAACATGATTACTTTAGACAATCACAACACTATTTAAAAAATAAGGATGAAACATTGTTATTATTTGGAATAGAAAAATAAGGACCTCAAACCATTTGATAAAAAGAACAAAAACCTAAATGAAGCAATAACTAATCTATAGAAAAGACGCAATGATGCATTAAAATTCATATAAATGATGTTGGAGTGTAGATGGCCTACACTAGTGCATAGTTTATTTCCTATGGGAATAGTATTACAAGCGGTAGATCTCAAATATACACTATGTCATGAGCTATGATTTAGATTCTATTTTAGGTTTCCTTGATGCTTATCAAAATAGCCATGAAAAACAAAATAATTTGTCATATAAATTATATGTGCATAAGTATTCACTAACAAAAATAATAAATTTCATCCCTCATCTTTGTGTTGGTGATATTCAATTGTGAGGCTTTACATCTACCATTAATAACTAGGATTAGAGAGAAAATAGTTTTTTTAAGTAGGAAGCTAGGGATACTAAAGTTAGACTTCTATTTAAAATTTAATTTCCCCAAACCAAATTCAGTCATTCACAAGCATTACACCTTGATGGTTGTAGATCATGTAAGAGAGTACCATTAAACCAATTTGAATTTATGTATTCAATAATATAATGAATATTGTAATAAGAACATGAATATTTCATGGATATTCTATAGCAATAGATGGGAGGAATTAAATCCCCCATTAATAAAAAGGGAACCAATTTCCCTCATCAATTGTTATTTGTCTTATCAAAGAGCTATGGTAGTGGTGAAGGTCATACAAATTATTAGGCATCAATAGATTGGAATTAAATTTAGGTTGCCTATCATTATATCCTCTATCCCCTATTTCAGTTGTTTTGGACACTAAAATGGAAAAGAATTTAGAAAATAACTATTGGGGACTAGATCTGATCCTTATGCCTTAGGCATCACAACCACCCATGGATACAATTTTCTTGGGGTGACAGTCCTTGGAAGTTTGGCGAGCATGCGATGTAGCTCCTTCAAATGAACTCTAGGATTATTTTACCAAGTTTAGCTTCTTATTTGGGAGTGATATTTGGCACTTTGATGAGTTCCTAATCTAGCCTAACCTAATGGTTCCTTATGGGGGAAATTTTTAGGAGGAAAGGAGTAAATGATTGAAAGGAAATAAAATGAAATATATCTAACTAATATAGATATCATAGGCTAAAGGTGGAAATGTGTGAAAGGTCTTAGATACTCTCTATATCATGATAATTTTAGTGAACACAAACATTGTAGCTAATAGGGCACATGAAACATAGTTTTCTATAACATGCATCATACATGACACCCACATAAGAACCAAGAAAAAATATTAGAATACTTATAGCTTCCTATATGTGATAATATTGAGTCACATACATGCCAAAGAAATAGACTTAAAAACTAATCAACTTGAACAATACAAGGCTTAAGCCAGACCTTGACATAAAAGAGAATGAAGAAAAATCCGATACAATACCAGATACTAGGCATGCATATGGTTAGATTTGATATTTAAAATGAAGAAGAAAGAGGTATTGATAAAAAGTAGAGAAAAATTACCTCCACAACTTGTGTAAGAATTCAAAAATGCCTGGGCTAGTCAACATCAACAATAAATGACCTTTGCAGTCCATGGGATCTACAACCATAAATATTATTTGCAGGATGGTTTTATCCATTCTATCAAGCCATATTATATTGGAGATGTATGTGATTAGAACTTTGGGATCATCCATAATAAATGCCTTGGATTTGGAGTTTCCCCTTATGCTACCCTTTATGTCACCACTTTCAATGTTCCAATTGTCACCTGTAAAAATATGTCTAGATTTGTAATGCTAGGATTGAAACTAGATCATTTTCCTTTTCCTTGCATTTGGTCATGATTGGTTGGTATGGTGGTTTTGGTGGTAACCAAAACTTGGCCTCCTTTATCACCCTCAATAATTTTCCTTGGGAAATATATTCTTCTATGCACCCTTTGGAGGTTGTGATTGCTACCTTTGGTATTGTTGGGGAAAATGTCCTTCATTAGAGGTCCATCCCTTCCTATTTTATTTGCATCCTAATGATAATAAGGAATAATATATCCCAAGATTAGTTGGACATACCTCTTGGTGTTCTTATGCTATTTATTGCTCTCTCACCATGGGTTTGAAGGTGGACCTTGTGAGGGGAAATATCAAAGCACAACAAGGGCTTCATAACTTGGAACCTCTAAGGTGATAAGCTTTTGGTATTCTTTTGAGATTTAATTCCCTCCTAAGAGAGAAGGTATTTCATGGCTTTCTTCCTACTTGGTTACCTTGAATCACCCCATTTTATTCCTCCATGTAACCTAATCTAGTCCTTGGAGGGCATTAATTGATGATGAATTGTGACCTCACCAGAGAACTATGAACACTAGGTGATATAAAAGGAATATAGGCAATTGATCCTTCCTATCCAAGGATGGGATAAATCCATGAGCTTTATGTTAGACCTTTGCATAGATCACCTATCCCATGTCGGTGTAGTCAAAGTTTGTGCCAACACCAAAGTTCCAAACCTAAATACTAGTCATTTTCTTCTATAACTTGGGTGCTTTTTGTCCTAGATTTAGGCCTTCCTACCTTCCTTCACCATGTTCTCTACTTATGGTTCATACTAATTTTTACATCAGGTGTGCTTTATAAGATCTTACACATGGGGCCTTTCATGCTTACCCATTTCTCTAACATCCTTTTAGCTTTGAACTTGATTCCTTGAGAATATCACCCTTAAGTGGTACTGTCAGGTTGATCACCAAGCTAAGGCCTTTGTATGGTCATTATGTCTCCTTACTAGTCATCCATCAAGCTAATTTCAATGCATCCCCACCACTTTTTATAATGTAGAATATATGAGTGTGGTATCAGTTAGGCTTTTATGTGATTTATGTATGTGGATCTACCTTTTCCTCCCCATGATTTTCCCAGGTCTCCTTTGGGTGCTTTTTTGGTAGGTATTTTGGTTATGGAAAATGTCTGGGTCCTTCCACCATTGGATTGGAAGCTTCCAAGAGAACTTGGGTATCATTGTTGGTATCTATCAAGACATTTGATAGCTGCAACCATGGAATTTTGGTGGTGGTGGGTGGCCTTCTTGTTCTAGTTGGACCACCTCCCAAAAAATTTCTAGTAGCTTTAGTTCTAATTACCCTCTCAAAGCTTGGTTGTTTTTATTATTTATTAATAAGTATCCCTTTGGTCTAGCTACTTTCCATATGCATTTTGCTTTGTTATTTTATGATCAATAAATATTTGGGGGTATGATTTCTAGGGGATAGGTGACCCTATAGTGGGTCAATCAACATTGTTCTGAGGTCCTTAGTACCCTTCTCTTTTGCATCCCTACCAAAAACCAAAAACTTCACCAAGGTTGGTGATGGAGGTATACTCTTGGAACTAGTTGTTGATTGGTGATTGAATAGCTATGATACGGGTGGCCCTATGTGTGGAAATAAGGGATGCATAAATTATTCCAATGCCCTCTTATAATAATAAACTCCTTAAAAAGAGCCTAAAATTTCCTTTTTATTTTATCTATTTTTTATTTGGGTAGGAAACTTGGGGTTGGATGGTATAGCGAAGGAGGAAAAACCATATCTATGGTGAGTGTGAGGTGTATTGTAGTGGGTTTTTTGGTTGGTGGTGATGGGTAAACCTACTAGGGTAAGAGAGGCATCAAGGATCTTAGAGAAACCCTACCTATTTTTATGAGATTTTCTTCCTGAATGACTATCTGGTGGGTTTCTAGAAAGAAATTTCCTCCTCAAATCTTAACCATCATAGAAATATCTAAAATGAAGGATTTAAGATAGAAAATGAGTGTCATACTTAGGGGCAAGAGGTTTGATATCATATGGGATTTTTTATCATATTTTATGGAACTAGTATTTAAATATTTCATTTCCTTCATGGGGGGATTTTGATATTCATAAAGTGTTCTAGTAGTGATGCTTCATCTACCTTGTACCCAAACCTATCTACTAGGTGGGTGGCCAATTGTTCATAATTTTTAATAGAATGTAGGGGAAGTGATATCTACCATTCCTGCACCTTACGTTTGAAAGGTGCTACCAAAAGGATTAAAGCCATATTTTATGCAACCACATTATGTACCATGTAAAGGGTCAGCATATTATGTATGTGTTCTAGTGTGGTGATTGCATTTTCTCTAGCGAATTTAGGCAAGGACTTTAGATCTATAACAAACATTAGATCCCTTATGTCCAATGCAATTATAGGAGCCAAGGGACCTTGGTTGCTCCATGTTAGGATCCCCCTAGAATTTAGATTCACAACCATATCTTGATTGGAAAAGAGTCACCAAATGAGTTGTGGTGCTTTGATACTACTTCAACAAGCTAATAGATAGATATTTCCACCAATATCTCTATTGAAAAAATTCTACGATATATTTCTAGTGAAGCCACAAAATTTGAATGGTTCACTAAATAGAGGAGTCACTAGGTGAATGATTACAGTGCTTTAATAAGAAAATAGTTAAGTTATTCATAAAAACTTTAGCTTAATATTCTAAGTAGGTTTCACCAAGTATGCCAATTTGAATTATTGGGGATTATATCTGATCTTTGTGCCCTAAGGGTGAGCATCCATGGATGTTGTATTCTTTGGGTGCATCCATTACCTATGCTTGACCTGGTGCACTAGTCTTGGGAAGTTTTGGGAGCATGGGACGTGGATCCTTTGGATGACCTCTAGGATTTTTTATCAAGTTTTTATCCTTATCTAAGTGTGATATTTAGCATTTTAGTGAGTTCCTAAGATAGCCTAATATAGAAGGTCATTATCAAGGAAAAGGGTTAGGAGAAAAGTAGTAAACAATTGAAATTAAATGAAAGGAACTATATTTAACTAATATAGCTAGCCTAAACTAGGGGTAGTGATGCACCAAATATCTTAGAGACTCTTATTAGTCTCAAATCCACCTAGGTGTATGATTTGTATCCTCAAGACCTTGACTAAGATTGGATGCCTTAGAAATAGGGTTCTTTGAGTCATCCTTTGGAGAAGACAAACTCCTATATACCTAGCTAACCTAACTAAATGGGGGGTTGCAGACTAAAGTAAGAAATGCAAAGGGTTAGAAGACTAAGCTGAAAGTGGTGTAGACTTGGAAAAATTAAAAGACATAGTTTAGAGAGTCTCACAATTTTATGTTCAACTAAAGTGCCTAACATATCAACTTGTTTTTGCTATACTTTAAAATAATTAATCATGAAAAACTCTGAGTATTGCTAAGCTATTCTAAAAATATAATAGTAAATCCAAAATACAGAATTATCTATTCCTAGGTTTAAAATAAATGCTTAAATATCGAGTGATACATGTATATATATTTAGAAAAAAACATGAGCAAGAATCCAAACAACAATCCAATCATCATTCAAAATATGTATAGCCTCAATCAATACAATTATGCCAATTGTAAACACCAAAGAGTTGATCATTAGAATGACTTACATTCTAGTATTTATAGTTTATAATTATAATCAATTATGTTATCATGATTGCATATAGATCATATTGCAATTCTATTAGAGTAAGCGTAAAGAGTGGATATTCCACTCAGCTCAATTGTGCTCAATTACTTTGAGTATGCTTTACTGACATGTACAATGTATATTTTATTATGAGGGAGTATTGTGTGTTGCATCATTGGATTCTAACAATCTAATAATGGTCCACTTCTTTCTATTACACATAACTAGCTAAGTAGGATAGATGTGTGATGAAAAATACCTTGATAATTAAATTTTTTTGATAACAACGATGCTTAGTGGCTAATTGGCATGTACACTCCTACTAATTAGGGTTATTCTAGATCATTTTTATAGTTATTTGTTATGTGAAGGCATATTGCTTTCTATTGGGTGACTGTCTTGGCTGAGCATTGCTTCCTCTATCACTTGTTCATGTCAAGATCTACACATTTATTCATTGGGTGCTAGATATTATTTTCTTCTATTATGACATCATAATATAAAGAATTTAATGACTATAGATCATAGTACCAGATACTTGATGGCTTTGTTTTGGATTTTTATGTTTTGATGTTTTACATCCAACATTCTATTTGGCTTGCATGATGACATCATCATATTTAGAAGTTCCATGCCTTTGAAAGCCACAATATCGAATGTCAAATACTAAATATTGGGAGCAAGGCCTTAGAACATTTCTTCTTGCTTGTACATTGCTTTTAATATTGTGCCAAAAATTTTATGTTGCCTTGCTGACATCATCACTATTGTCTATCCGAATTACTTCATTCTTTAGATTTTTTCTTCAATGCCAAACACTAAATTTTTATTGTTCTATTGTTGATGTCAACTTCTTAGATACTTTGCCAACTTTCTTTATTTAGCCAAATTATATCTATATCTATATATATATATATATATATATATATATATATTACCATATTCAATACGTTATTAGTTGTATACCATCCAACAACCTTTTGCTTGTTGCTTTACCACTTTCTTTGCTAATTTGCACTTTTAGCCACACCCTTCTAATTTTAGTTCTTTTACAATATTTTAGCCTGATATGAACCAATCTTTCATCTTTGAATCTTCTATAGTAGCCTCTTATGGTTTTCTTTTGAACTTTTGTATACAATTTGCTATAATATTACCTTGGAAAAATGACTATATGGATTAGACAGAACCACATAGGATGTAGGTGATTAAATTTACCTATATTATTGGTGACTTTTAACGATTATTGCTTGCAAAATTGAAAACCTAGTAAGCCTTATTTATGATATGAAGTGAATTTTGAGAGAAAATAAAGCTAGAAAATAAGCTTATTGAAAGTGAATGTTATGGGAGTGGGGAAGACTTATGACTATCAAAAATAAAAGAATTTTAGAATAGGAATAAAAATTGATACATGGAAATGGAGTGTAGTGGAAGGTGATTGGAGGGGCAAAGGCTATAAGAGATGAGAAAAATGAAGTATGTGAAGTATGCCAATGTTGGAGTTTGGTGTTGGGATATTCAAGTAGATAGGATAAGAAGATAATTATGGAGGTGAGTGATGTAGAGGTGTGAAAAATGGTGATACAAAGAGGATGGAATTGTGGGTTTTGGAAGAGAGAGTGAAAAAAATAGAGATACTTGTGTGCATGCACCTTCTATAAAATTTAAAGTTTTATGAGAATATTCTACTATAGTTGACATTGTTTCAGGTTTTATTTTATAACTTTAGGTGAATGTTCACTCATGTGAACTACCTTAGATGAATATTGTAGGTCTATAGGAATTTTTATTCTTCCATTGTCCTCTTTCTCATTCAGTTGCAAAGATAGTATTATTAAAAATTATGAAGTGTTTTAGCACTAGGTGCTACTTTGATTTTCTTCATGGTTACCCCTAAAAAGTTTCATGCATTAGATATCCCTAGGTTGCCCTTTACAATAATTTATTGAAGGTGATAATATTTGCATCTTAAATTTTACTCACCTTTGTCAGGGTTGGAATTGATTTATCTAATCTCATTGTCCATGCAACCATCCAAGTTACTTTATTTGATATTTTATTCAGCAAATCAGAGCTCCATGTCATGGTATTTTCATTAATCATATCATATGGTTCTCAATTCGGCATGATATTTACCTCTTCAAACCTTGAAATTAGTATCATATCTATTTGGCTTACACATGCCAACTTGCTTTGTGACATTATCATGACAACTTTGGTACATGTTTTCATTATGAAGATACTAAGAACATTAAATCCACATATCATTGTAGTTGTGTGAGCAATATATAGTTTTCTACGAGGATGACTTGGACTAGTTTTTCCATTGGAATATAGAGTTAAAAAAGATAACAGGGAAAGGGATGAAAATAAAATTTGAGGGAAGATAAGTGAGGTGAAATGAAAGAGATGATATTTATTTTATATATTATTTTAAAGCACATGCTTTTGATGTTTAGAAAACCTATTTTGGCTCATGATTATTTTTTGTTGCTTAGCCTTTAAGTCACTTTGGGTTACCCCTAATTTTACCTTATTCTTATACCTTTTAACTTTTATTTTGTTGTGGAATGTTATACTTTAGATAATAAGAAGTAGAAAATCATAAGGGGAATAATCGAAAGGGAGATTCCATTGTTATCATTCTTCCTCATTTGTTGCAAAACTAGTTTGGAGGTAAATGTAGTAGAGCACTTCTTATAGGCTTCATGAGTTACCAAGCTTCCTTTTTATTGGTTATTGTATTCCTTTAAATATTATGTATGTGGCATTAATTAATTATCCTCAAAGTGGGAAGCCATATTTAATCGACTCTACCTATATATTACAAATTTTATTTATATTTTGACTACTTACATAAAATTGTGGTTTACTATTTCATTTCATTGGAGCAATTATGATTATTCACTGAAATATACTGTGGATTGACCATATTATGCCATATTTGATCTGTCTTATCTATTACATCCTCTTAGGCATAAATTTGGCATCAAGATATTCATAGTATTGATATGATTCTATGCTATTAAAATTTTGAGATATATTTGACACAAAACCTGAGAGACTGGTGGAGCCAGCTACCATTTTCTTGATGCTTCTCCCTTTTGAGTCATATCCATAGTATGTAGCTAAAGAGTTTTCAAAAATACCCTTTTTGTTTATTTTAGGTTCAACGTATCAAGATTTCCTACCATATTTAGGCCTTCTAGTGATGATTGTTGACTTTCTAGCCATCTTTATTGGTTTTATTAACATTGTAGAACTTGATTGTAGATATGTTTGGATTTTGATTTTTGTTGTTATATCCAGTTTGACCAGTCCTACATCTTGGGATAGTGACTACTCATGAGATTAGTTCTCTTATCTTCTATCCTTGGGGAATAAAACATGTTTAATTCTATGCTTTTAAGAATCTCATTTGCTGGATGTGGTCATTGCTCTTTGTATCTCTTGATGTGATATGGCTTGATTTTTTGGTTGAGAATCCTAACTATGCATTTGGCCCATGGTATTGTGATGTAGCTATGATACAAATCCAAGAAGCCTCTTAACTACTCCAAAAATTCCTTATACAAACATATCCTAAATGATGGTGGTAGATCAACCATTATATCCTATACTACCACAAACTTTGAGCATTTATGCAATAGGATTGGAACCTTCTCCATAATGCCAATTGTATATTTGACTATATTTATAGAGAAATGTTCTACAGTCTAGCCAAGAATAATTCAAACCCAAAGCCTCACTGATTATCTAGGATATGATTGTGATAATATTCTTTGAATCTATTGTATAATTATGTACAATAAATCATTCAAAGTACAAGGACATATAGAACTATGGGCATTGTGTTTTATGCTACCCAAGCAAATATTTCCTAAACACCATTTGATTGTTCTTGAGAGCACTTCTTTCATTTAATGATTATTTGAGAGCAACTTCGACTAGGTCCACCTATTCAGTAACTAGAATATCTTCTTTTTTCCCTTTGATGTTTGTGGTAATACTATCTTCTACCTTGTGAGATATTTTCTCGAACAATTTCCTATATTTGTGAGCTATTTCAAACCTCTATTCTTTAGTGATTATCAAAAAATAATTCTTATAGGCTTTCTTCCTTTTTTGGTTGATATCCCATGGCTTTGGATTTAGCTTAGACTATATTAAATTTCCATCTAGTTATTATTTTTGTTGCAAAACCTACACCATTTCTAGCTTCTCATTTCTTTCTAGCCCAAATTTTTGCTCATTATCCTAGTTATTACTAGTAATTTGAGCAAATTATGAAAATAAATCATTCTTAGATTGGGTTGGAGTTTTTGGATATATATATATATTTTGATAAGTTAAATTTTCATTCAAAAAATGAGGTTTTAGTAGGAGACACCAAAAATTACGTACAAAACCAGCTTAAGGAGGCTGAAAAAATAGAAACAAAAGGGGGAGGAGGGATGCAACCCCACATAGGAAAAAACAACTAGGATCATACACCAAAGAAAAGGGCCACACATAGAGAAGCCTCACCACCAGAAACAACAAAAAGAAAATATGTTAGTCTTTATCCCCAACTTTGATGTCTTCATATTCACTTTATTCTTAACCACATTCTTGTCGTCATCCTCAGTGATGACCTTAGACATCTTGGCATCCTCTAGAGTAGCCCTAGGGAACTTTTCATGGAAAAATAGGTGTAGGGAATTACGTAGAGCAGTGAATGTATCCAAAAAATATTTCAAATGGAACATGATGCTTTCTAATTGAAAAATCCCTTTGGAAGTAGTAGTGATAATGAGTTGCTGCAAAATTTGAGCTTCAATGTCATGGTCATCCTTATTAGACTCAATATCCAGGATCTTTTGCTTGTCTTGAGTAAATTTATTTCTTAGTCAAGATGATATCTAACTACGCCCTCGGGTTCCCCCTGCTTGACCTTTTTATTCATGAGAAATTCTCTAACTACCTCTATGACCGCTCTCTTCTTGGCATCCAAGGTCAAGGGAGGGGTGGAGGATAAGTAAGGACTTGGTTTAGCCTTGGTAGGGTTAGTTCTTCATTTGGTAGGGATATTTTGGTATGAAGAGGGGGTTAACCACTAGGGAAATGGATCAGCCAGTGTTTATAAAGAACTTTGAAGAGGCCTTAGTAAGAAGGTATGTCATCTCCCTTCCTATTTCTATAAGATTTAATGGAGTAGCTAATGGATTTGAACATAAAATGAGGAATACTAATGGGGTTAACATCTCTAAAATGATTCACAAAAGTAAAATGGAAGTTGTAGAGATTTTTCTCAGGGTCATCTATAGTGATGAATTCCATAACAAGCTTCATTACCTTACTCCGCAGGTATGGGAGATCTTCTTGGTGCATACCCACTTTCATGTTCTTGCAAAAATTATGATCCTTAAACTCCTTTAGTTCAGATTCCCAATTATACTTTTTGCACTGGATCGATCACCCTTTGGTAGGTTGTCTAGTGATTTCAACCAATAAATTGATGTCAATTAGGTAATATTTACCTCAAACATTAACCTTTCCTCTATCATAGCTCTCTAGGATTGCCATGGTAATTTCAAGTTCATCTCCAAAAAAAATCTTGAAGAAGGGAATGAAACCCCTCTCAACAAGTATCACCTCAGCAATGGGTTCAATATCTAGGGAATTAGGCTCCAAAAAACTCATCTTGTGCCTCAAGAAAGGATGCTTGTTGAAGGGAGAAGTAGGGAAACTAAGGTTAGGTTGAAGATGATGAATGCTATAGTAATTATATTGGTTCTTAAAAAATACAAACCACGTATGCTTAAGGAAGGTAGCTTCTCTTGGAAGGAACTAAAACTTCTGGAAGAAACTGTAGAAGTTGCAGCATTCATCTTGGAGAGTCCCACTATTCATAGAGATATCCTTGGGAAAAAAAGCAATATTGAAGATCGACAAGGTTTGAAACACCAAAAAAAAAAACATGAACAAGTGAAAAATATGGCAATGGGCAGAGGGAAGTTGAAGGGCAAGTTGGATGAAGCAAAAATGATGGAAGGATAATAATGAGAACACATATGGAGGGTGTGAGAAATAGAGGGTGGGAAAGTGAGGATGTGATCAGAGTGGGAAAAAATTTGGTTATTATTCCTATCTTGGAAATGATGAAATAGGAATTGGAAATTGAAAATGGTAAGGAAAACTCGATATTTAATACTGATAGTAATGCTTACGAGGAAACAACCATTATGAATTTTGAGCATTTTTCCTTTGGGAACACACCTATTGAAACTAGCACTTGAGGAAATAGGGGTGTTAAGGTGAATTATTGGTAGGACAAATATTACCATTTGATTTTTATTCATTGCAATTTTTTTCTTGGTCCACGATGTCCCTAAACGCTTGTAGGATGCTATTTGTCCACATGATCAGGCTTGAATTATTGACTCCATGGTTTTTTAGTCTATTATCTGCCCTATTGACCTCTATGAAGGAATGTTGGAATATGGTCTCCTGTTGATCAAGAGTTAAAATACTTACTTCCTCAATGTAGTCCCTGACCCTCCATGAAGGATTACTATTGTTCTTTAAGTAGTTGATTATGTTAAGAGAATCTCCTTCAACAATCAACCTATTGGGATAATTTTTTGCAATGGTTAATCCTCTCCACATAGCTTTTGCTTCAGCAACATGATTAGTCTTAACTCTTAGGAATCATGCAAAGGCAAATATGATATTTTTGTATTTACACCTAAGGAACACCTACCTTTGCTGGGTTTCCTTTTGCAACACCATCAAAGTTCAACTTGAACTGACCATTAGGTGGAGAAATTCATTGAGTTAGCTCTTATATTAGGATAAGGTTGGATAGGGATTTTCACAAGAGGGAGGTTAAGGAATGACCTAAGGAAGCCTCAAACCTAGAAGTTGGGATGGAAGGAGTAAGGAGAGCATTTTCTTTTATAAAGGAGATAATTTTGATAGTAATCAACTCAGGACCAAACTTGCTATGATTGAAGATTCTAAGCCAAACTTCCCAAAGGAAATGGTCGAGGTAAGTTTTCTAGAAGAATTTGAGGTGAGGGTTATGAAAGAGAGTGAGTTATTGGAGGAAGATCTCGATAATAGAACAAGGTTTAACCCATAGAATGTGGAAGGTTTGGAGGATTTTGTTGAGGATGGAAGAGAAATAATGGCAAGTGAGGAAAAGGTGAAAAGGGGACTCCTAATCAGACAAACATAAAAAACACCTATTAGGGAGAATTATGCCTCTTTTAGGTAGATTATCGATAGTGAGGATTATCTCTTATATTGCCAACTAGATGAATAAGGAAACCTTAGTTGACTGAAAGATATTTTTGCTATTACACATAACTCTAGATTTGTTCCATAGGCCATGAAATATCTTGATCTTAAATATGAGATCATTCTCGTTACAATTTTTTTTATTTACTTCTTCTATATATGGCTTTTGTTCATTTTCTAGGATGTTCTTTTGATCATGTGCCTTAATTTTTGCCTCACCATTTTTATGTTTAAGCCTATTGGAAAAGTGTTGGATCATAGCTTTTAATTCTTCAATTATCTGAGGCACACTAATTATGGTAGTGGTCATGTCTCCTATTTATCTAGGAGGAATTGCTTCTAGTGAAATGGACAATTATGAGCAATGTATGGTCGAGACTATAGTCTATGAATTAAATTGATAGCTCTCATGGATAGGTGGCAGTTTTCCTAATAAGGCAAGCATATTTTTAGTCATAATAGCCAAATGTAAGACATGGGAATTACTTTTACTTGTAATGCAAGATTTGAAGGCTTTATTGGATCCACTACATGTGAGCTTATGATTTTGATGGTTGTATTTCACAAGAAATCCTTCTCTAGAGGGTTTTGAACTGAATATTAAAAATAAGAGTCTTTCCTGGGGTTTCTTTGGATACATTATAGCTAAGTGAACAACAAGAAGGGATCCCCTGTATCATCAAATACTAATATAAAAGGTTCAACTAGATCCATCCAAGCTCTAATACTATTGTTTGCTAAGGACTTATACCATTCCAAGCCTTTCCTCAAAACAATTGAGCCAACAGTCTTACCATTACATCTTCAAAGATAATATTGCAAAAGGTGGCCATGGTTGAGACATCTTGACCATGCTCATAAGTATTTTATCCATTACCATCATAGATGGGCGATATATTTAATGTAGTTTTGGGAATTTCATGGATAACTAGTAGGTTAAGTGGCCTGAGTCTATTCTAGGGTAGACAATTTTGTCTAACCATGTCTCTAAGACCTTTGTTGATATATTTGTAGAGCCATATTATTTGTATCCACCATATTATCTTGGTTTTTTTGTGCTTTTACCATTTTATTTTGGGCCTCCTTTCCAATGGAGTCACTACATATTTTAGATTCTTAATTTCAATGGAGTCGACAAGTGAATATTCAATATTTGCAAGTAAGGTCAAGAATATTTAGCAAAACCTTGAGTTCTTTGGGTGATGGAAACATGATTTGCAGAATCAAATAGTTTCTAAGTAATAAAATTGGATCTATGTTCTCACAGAAATGCTACCTAATTAGATAGTGGTGGGATTTGAGTCCCATCAAGTGTGCCAAAAAACTCTTGGTCTAAAATTTTCCTAGGTGGATGAGTTGCACCCTCAAGACCTCGACCAAGATTAGATGCCTTGAAAATAGGGGTATATAAGTCAACCTTTAGAGAATGTCGACTCCTATGTGCCTAATCTAACTAAATGAGGGGATTGTAGGCTAAAGTAAGAAATGAAAAGTTTTAGAAGACTAAGCTGAAAGTGGTGTAGATTTAGAAACATCAAGAGACAGTCATAATTTGAAGTTTAATTAAATTTTATAATATACTAGCTTTCTTTTGTTATGCTTTAAAACAATTAATCATGAAAAATATGAGCATTTCTAAGTCATTCCATAAATATATCAATAAATCCATAATACAAAATTACCTATTCCTAGCTTTAACAAAAATGCTTACCTATCAAGTGATACATACATACATTTTTAGCAAAAAAATTGAAAAATAAGCCACACAACAATTCAATTTTCATTCAAAAGGTGTATAGCCTCAATCAATATAATTATGTCAATTGTAAATGCCAAAGAGTCTACCATTAGAATGAATTACATTCTAGTATTTATAGATTTACAATTATAGTCATTTATGCTATCATGATTGCCTATAGGGCATATTGCAGGCCTATCTAAGTAGGCAAAAAGAGTGGTTGTCACACTTAGCTCAATTTTTCTCAACTACTGCAAGCATTCTTTGCTAACATGTGTGATGCAAATTTTATTATGAGGCTAACTTGCATGTTACATAATTAGATTCTAACCATCTAATGATGGTCCACTTCTTTTTACTATGCATAGTTAGCTAAGTAGGGGCAGATGTGTGATTAAAATGACCTCATCCACTGATATTTTTTTGATAACAATGATGTTTTTGGTTGATCAATATGTATGCTCCTATTGATTAAGGTGATTATAGATCATTTATGTAGTGATTGGTGGTGTGAATGCATATTGGTTATTGTTAGGTGATGGTATTGGCTGAGCATTGCTTCCTTTATCACTTGTTCATGTTGGCATCTGCACTTTTCTTCATCAGGTGCTAGATATTTTTTTTCTCCTATGATGACAACATCATCTAAAAAATCAAGTGGCTAAATATCATAGTACCATACATCAGGTGATGGGTATTTTACCTTGGGTTTATTTTGCATCCAACATTCTATTTATATTTCTAGGAATTCAAACCCTTGGTGATGACATCATATTTGAAATTTTGATGCCTTTCAAATTCACAACATAGGATTTTGGACATCAATTATTGGAAGAAATTCCTTAGAATATATCTTCTTGCTTGTACATTACTTTTAATATTACACCAGATATTTTATGTTTTCTTGCTACTATCATCATTATTTTCCATCTGACTTGCTTCATTATTTGGCTTTTTCTTTAGTGCTGAACATCAATTTTTTTACTATGCTCTTGCTAATGTCAACTTGTTAGATACCCAACTGACTTTCTTTACTTAGCCAATTTTATATTTATTTTTCTATTTTGTTACATTCAATACCTTAGAATTTTATACCATAAAAAAATCTTCTACTTATTGCTTTGTCACTTGCTTTTCCTATTTTTTCTTTTTTCCATACCCTTCTACCTACCTTTTTTTTTTGCAATATTTCAGCTTACTTTAAATCAATCTTTCATCTTTTAATATACTACAATAGCCTCTTCTAGTGCTCTTCTAAACTGTCGTATATAATTTTATATACTATTACCTTGGAAAAATGAATTTGTAGCTTAGATAGAATAAATTGTGGATGTAGGTGATGAAATTTACCTACAACTTTTTATTTCATAATGGGTTGAATGAACACATGTATCATAGATGACAGTGACAAAAAATATAATTTCCTAGAACATGCATCATACAAGACACCCACACAAGAACTCAGATAGAAATACTAGAGTAGTCAGTTCTTCTTATAAATATGAATGTCATATTACATACATACCAAAAAAAGAGGCTCAAAATCTAATAAGATAGAAAAATATAAGGCTCAAGCTAGGCCATGACATAGAAGAGAATGGAGGAAAATCTCATACAAGGACAAATACTAGGCATAGGTATGGGTAGATTTAGATATTTATAATGACAAAAAAAAGGTGTTTATATGAGGTGGAGAAATTTTTTCTCCAACACTTATGCAAGAATCCAAAATAACATGGGCTATTTGACATAAAAAATAAATTATCTTTGAGGTCTAGCGGATCTATGGCCATAAATATTTCTATTGGATTAGTTTTAGCTATATTTTCAAGCCATCCTATGTTGTATATCTCTATGATTAGATCTTTGGGCTCCTTCATCACCAATGCCTTGGATTTGGTGTTGCCCCTTGGGATTCCATTTGTGTCATTACTTTAAATATTTGAGCTATCACTTGGGAAACTAAATCTGGTTGTGGTATACTAGGGCTAAAACTAGATCATCATACCTTCTCTTATGTGTTATTACTATGGGTTGGTTAAGTGGTTCTTGTAGTAACAAAAAATTGGCATCCTTTTATGCCCTTAATAGGTTCCCTTGGTGAAGATATTCTTTACTGCACTCCTTGGAGGTTATATTTGCTACCTTTAAAATTATTAAAAAATATACCCTTCATCAAAGGTCCATCCCTTGCTATTTTATTAACATCCTAATGATAATTAGGACTATTGAATCCCTAGCTGAAGTGGATGTGCTTCTGGGTGTTCTCCTCTTGTGATATCTACCA
Organism: Wollemia nobilis; assembly: GCA_028583015.1. Lineage (NCBI taxonomy): Eukaryota > Viridiplantae > Streptophyta > Pinopsida > Araucariales > Araucariaceae > Wollemia > Wollemia nobilis. The sequence goes on along the minus strand of JAQPPZ010005362.1, from coordinate 3,808,073 downwards.
TTCTCCCATTGTGGGTTTTAGGATAGACCTTGCAGGCTCCAAGAAACTTCAAAGTATAGTAGAGGGTTTACAACTTGGAACTTCCAAGGTGCTAGTATTATGGTAGTATTTTGATCTCCAAGTCTCTCCCAAGAGAAGAGGGCTTTCATGGCTACCTTCCCAATAAGTGAAATTGAGTCACCCCATTGTTTTTTCTTTATGTAATTGGGTCCAATCCTTGTAGGTCACTAAATTATGATGACTTGCAACCTCACTAGAGAACTATGAACACTAGGTGACATGGAAATCCTTCCTACGCAAGTAGTAGATATGTCCACAAGATCTGGATGGAGTGGAGTCTTGCCATGAGAAAAATCTACTTAGATATCATTGGAAGGGATCTAGGTCTTCTATTCATGGTAAAAATCTCCTTAGCTACCACCAAAAAGGCTTGAGGAACAAATGTTATTTTGGTATGGCATGTTAGCTAGGCTATTTGTCATGAGGAGCTTTAAACTTAGCATTAGTCGATGCTGGGGTTTCCTCATTGGTTGCACCTTGGATTGTATTTTGGATTTAACTACTTTATAAGTAGTAGAAGATTTGTGCCCCTTCATTTCAGCTTTAGGTTGGCATTCTTGATCAAAATTACCTTTTGTGGTAGGATTTACTTGGTGTAGTGAATTTTTACTATAGAGACATTCAAACACAGAAGGGGTATCACCCTAGTACAAAAAATATATGGTTAATATTGGATAAATAACTTGACATTAGTGCTACAATAAAGGAATTTGATGCATGAGTACATGCATTATCATAATCTAGGAGGGATTTTGAGGCCTAAAAATATGTCAATGTAAACAACCAAGTTACACCTTCTTGTCTTGTTGTTTGTGACTATAACATATGTATATAATGTATTAAGATATAATTTATGATAAAATTTTGATTAAATATAGTAAATAAAGGGAGTGTATTATTATTATTTCTAGAATGATTTTATGTGGTCTACTTGTAGATTGATTCCTTTCAAGAAATTATTAGGCAATTGATAACTTGTAGGTTTTTTAATGTTGAGATAACTAAGACTTGAATAGTGTATCTTGGATATGAAGGAAGCACTTGCTAAGAACATGCACCAAAAATAATTGACCAAAAATATTTCAACATTCTTGTGTGCCAAAAATACTTCCTAGAGATGCACATACCAAAATTGTTCTAGGAATACATGTATTAAAATATCTATTGTATACACGTGTTCTAGAATAATTTTTGAATGTGTGCATGCCAAAATTATCTATTTCACACACATGATAGAAGAAATTATTGTGTGATAAATATGATGGAGAAAAAATAATAAGAAAGTTAAACAATATTTATTCTATGCTGGCCAAATCATACATTGGGAGATTTTCTATTTCTGATGACTAGGCAAACACTTGTTTGTCTTATCCAGTGAATTTGCAGTTCATTCCTTTTCAAACACTATGGAAAATTTAGTACTTGCTTAAGTTGTTTTTATTTGTCCAATTCTAGTCATATGTATTTATCTCGGCATGTGTAAAACCATTGACCATTTTGAATTTTTTATTGAATAATACACCTAGTGGATAATATTTCTAGTTAGTAAATTATTTAATAATTATATGAATGTTAGTTGAGAATAAGATGCTTAGAGAATATATGAACTAGAATCTACTATTGTAATACTTTATACATACTTAATAAAAAGATATTTACGTCTCTTATTTACCTACACAATAATTTAGGTCTACTTTCCTTAAGTGTTTTCTCCTCCTCCTACTAGACTCTAGAGTAAGGGTCCACTCTACTGAGACAATGGACGAGATTATTTTTAGCATTATTGTAGGAATGGATCAGAATGAATGATTTTATATTCTAATTGTGTTTTAATACAAATAGTGATAGTTATTTCTATGCAATTACTTCAGTAGAATATATGCAATTTTATTTAGCTATTGTTTTATATTTTTATTGACAAGTTGTTTTTTATTTACACAAAGTATGTTAGATTTTATTTTATGCAAGTGTGAAAATTTAGGAAATCTTAGGAGGCCATATACCCCAATAGGATTCATACCTACATTAGCATAATTTCATAATTATTTTCCCTTTTATAACATGTTAGTAGATTGCATCAATTGTTAGTAGATCAATGCTTGATAACTAATTTTTCCATATTATTTGTTAAGCTCAAATTCATTTTCTATATTACACCAAAAAGAAGAAAAATCACTAGCTCTAGTACATGGAAAAAAATTGGTACATTTTTGCTAATAGAAGATGACATCATCCTTCCAATCTAGCAAGTTGAAAAAATTTCCTCAATGAAAAATTTTCATCTTTACTAACTTCCTTTGATTTATACAACTGGTTGCACTAGTACCTATTAGAAAATCAGAAATGATTGTAATAAGAGAGAAAGTATGTGTATCTTTTGAGATTTTCACTCAGAGGGAAGATATATATAAATATATGAAAACACAAGTGAATGAAAATAACAGAAGACAAAAATATGAAAGGATAAAAAAAAAGACTAGACAAGAGGAGTGTCTTCAACTTTTGAGATGACATTAGTGTTTCCCATTTACTAAAATAGGAAATGATATTTCTCCCATTATAATAAAATTGTATGGATTTTGAGCTTGCACTTTGTTAATTTGATAAGTACACAACAAAATGAGTCATATTTGACCTAGTTTGGTCCTTTTTTTTAATCCATTTCATCACTAGATCACATTTTTTGAATTATATATTTATGGAACATTCATCAAACCATTTCATGAAGATCTTTTGATATTATGTGAACCTTTGGAAAAACTTCTCACAATATTCCTCTAACTTGAGTAAGTCATTTAGACATACCCATATAGGAGGGATTTTTGTGTATTCCACCTTTAATTTCTAGGATATTTGGAGTGAAGGAAGTTCTAGAATGATCGATAACACCACCTATTTTCCATATAAATTTGTATAGAGAGGTCACAATAGATGCTATTGGGGTGTCCATGGTTACTCATAGCACCCTCCTTAACCTACCAATTCCTTTTAGATTCAAAAATAATCCCTTTCAATATTCTAACAATAATCTTATTTGTGGGCTTGTATAGCGTATTACCTTATGGATAGTAATTTAGTGATGTATTATATTCCACTACCAATTTAAGCAACTTTTTCCTTGTGAAAATAGTTGCATTACCTACAATTACTATTGAGAGTATCTTGAATCTAGTGATTATATCTTCTAACAAATGAATAATTGCTTCTTAATTTATTGCTTTGATTGGAATGGATTGAACTAAACTATGAAAATATTCTATCACTATCAAGACACACCCATGCCTAATGCTAGACATATATTAATGTTTTAAATATAGTCTAATCTCCCTTGATAGAATGGTTCCATAATTATTATGGATTATGATGAGGCAAGAAATTGCCTCATTTTTGACATATTTTGGGTTCATAAAAACTGCCATAAAAACTTTATGTGATGATATTTTATGTTAATTATATTATTTAAATGCATTATGTACTAATTTTTGCATGGTTAAATTGCATAGAAGCATTATACTCTGTTCTGACTATTTTTCTGCATTGTTGCACTATTTTTGTATGGTTATTGAGTGAATAAAATGCATAATTAAATTAGCAATATGATGTATGTTGTTTTTTACCATGTCATCATGTTTTTTGAATACTTTTCCCACCTCACAAATGGTTTGAAAGGAAATTTAGTGCCAAAATCCAAAGTCTGTGTAGAAAACTAGAAACTACAGGTATAGTCCATACAAATTCTAGCCACCTATCATTATACAAGATGGCCTAGAATTTGTCAACATAAATGAGAGGCAGCAGTTGGAAATGATTGTTGAGGGATAGGGAAGATGTCCTATCCACTTTAAAATAATTTATCACCTATTTTGGTTGTAGTTGAGTGCAAATCATATTTCTACTGGCGGATATTTCGAAGATCTCCCGAATGATAGGGAAAATAGTTTGTTTTAGCCCAAACAAGAAATATTACATCCAATTCATCTAGGAAAAGGTTCTTGGAGATAGATATAGGTGTTATAGACCTTTTCCAACCCATGACAACTCATTCCCACCATTTTTAATGCACCAAAGATCCAATGGATGACTACTACAATGAATCCTGTCTTAAGTTAGACTAAGTCTATTGCAGTTTTGGTAATAAATCACTAGCAAACAACAATGCAGTTGAAAATATAAATGAGGCATATTGTAATAACTAGTATAAATAACTAATATCCCTCATTGTTTGAGCTGGTAGCTAATAGGAATTGTAATAGTATTTGATAGTGAATGGTAGCCAATAGCAAAGTGAAGCACTGAAAAGTGTTTTCTATAATAGTGTAATATGATTTGACAGTCAAATAAAGTGCAGCATTTTGTCATATATTTCATGTGAATTGAGTGAGTGTCTTAAGTATCTAGGAATTAATTTCTTACCTTCTTCTGGATAAAAAATCAAGGGCCACTTTCAAAACTGGAGGAAGGACTGTTATGACAGGTTTTTCTGTTATTTATATTGTAGCATTTTTACCAAAATTCTTGTATATTTTTTGTTTCTAATTAGATTAACCTTTATTTTTAGTATATGATGCTTTATTATTTTTTGTGTGGTTTTCTATAAGAGTGAATTTGGTCAGCTGATCTGTAGCACCCTAAAATTGGCGCAATCAAATTGGAATAATTACATTCACCTTAGTAAATAAATTTAAATTCAAATTTAACCTCCCAAACCGCCCGTTAACCGTCGAGAAACCCGTTTCCCCTTTTTCCGCGCCATTTTTAGAGGTTGTTTTGACCGTTGGACGATATCGTCGCCGATCAGACGATATCGCCCCAGATTTGACGATTTCGTCTGGACTAGAACGTCCAGACGATTTTGTCGCAAAACTGAATTTGCATAGATAGACTCTGTTCCAACGGGTCTCCAATTCGGGCAGAAGCGTGTCTGCGCCGTTGGGACCCTTCCCCCGTTGGAGATCTCCCAAATTGGGATGATCTCCAACCTCCCAACAACTCCCCTATGCCTATTTAAACTCTAGGACATTCCCTCCCCAACCCCTGGCTGAATTTTATCTGCAAGTTGAATCCCTCTGCGTCAAGACATCTGAATGTTGCTTCTACACTAGTTCCATAGTATTTTTATTGCAGGTACATCACCAATTTTCAATCGGAGCCAGCACCTATCGCCGTCGATGAACCTGTCAAGATCGGAGGCGATCCCGTACAATTCGAGACGATTTCGTACTGATGCGAGACGATCTCGACTGTAGTCCACATCGAGGCAATCAGTGCCTGGAGTTTGCTTTTCTCGACCTTTTATTTGTCATTTTTTGCTATAAATTAGATCAGTTACTCAGTTTTTATGTTAGTCTGCATCTGGAGTTCACCCATCTAGTCTAGATTGCATGTTAAGATCATATTCTGCCATTAAAGTACCGTAATTTGCTTTAAATTCCATTTTTTAAATATCGTTCAGTATTCATATTGCAATTTCATGTAGTTTGCCTCTGTTTGCACAGTAGAATTCCTTGCATTTTGCACCTATTTTCTGTTTTGCAGGTCTCTGACGAATTCGTCAGATTGCAGACGATCCTGTCAGTTTAGACGATTTTGTCAGATTGCAGGCGATTCTGTCGAATCTCAGGCGATCCAGACTGCTTCAAGCATCAGAAACTTCTTCAGACTTCCGGATCAGGTAATCTCCATTGGCCTCCTACAAATTCTCTATTTTTTGCTTTCTACTCTGTTTCTTGTATTCATTTAAATTGCATTTTCATATAGATTAAGTTAGATTCATTCGGCCAAACCTAGGATGAATGCTTAAGGATAAAACGAACTCATCAAAACACATTCCAAAAACCTAGGCGTGGAAACTGCCGCCAAATGTTTCCTGGTGAACCCACCATCCGTCGAAAAATCACCAAAACACACCTCCCTTGAGAGGCGGGACCTTCGTAAAGTCCTCTCGTCCGAGGTACCGCACCATCCTTTTCCCATCCTCCTTCCGGGCGCGGATCCAATAGCTTGAAGGTAGGGATGCGAAAAATTTGGAGCGATACATTTTGGTGAACCCGACGTGAATGCATCATAACCTTTTGAAAACCAAAAACAAAAACAAACAAAAAATTAGAACAACTAAAATTTAGATGCATTTTAAAACATTTAAGGTTCAAAATCATGTTTAGATGGTAGCTCCTAAAAAGAGGTTAGCAGTTACTATAAACGTAGAAAACCAATTGGCAGCTATAGAAGTTAATTCTGTCCTTAATATCCCTGAAACAAGTAGAAATCAATCCTTGTGGGACGAACTTGTCAGGAGACTTAGGCTTATTTCATCTAGGTCCACACAACTTAAACAGATCAAGAGGCTAGTCTTGGATAGAATCCTGGATCCTCATCAATTAGTGTTCTATCATGAACTTCAGAGAGCCTGCCATAGATGGTTAGCCTATAGGAGAGCTTTAGTATCTTCAGAGTTGTTCAGCTTTGAGGAATACCTCGAGAACGCAGACATTGTACACCGATTCCTAGGCCTTGTAGAAGACCAAGAGGTTGTTCTTACAGATAGGGAAATATGGAATAGAATTCCGCGTGCTGTGCTATATCGAGAGTATTGCCATGAGCTTTACTTCTATCAACCAGCATCTGAGATAGACAATATCACCATAGCCCTTTTCATCAAATTCTTAAAAGAAAACTTTCAATTTGAAGAAGAACATTTCATGACCCCTGAACAACTTGAACCTATTAATGATATTCATAAGTTATTCATAGAAGATTAGTTCATTTACTTTGAGTTTTATTATTATTGCGTGCATTTATTGTTTCATTTGCTGTCTTTATTGTATTATTTCAAAAATTTAAAGAAAACTAAAAAAAATAAAAATAAAAAACATAGTAAAAAACTTAAACATTTCATTTCAAATATTGCATTAGGTATATATAAATATATACCTTTTAATTTGTTGCATATATATATATATATATATATATATATATAATTTTGCTGAAATCAAAACTTAGCACCATGACTAGACTTAGGAATGGTAAAGAAACTTTAGGGGAAGGAGAAGATTGGTTGCAAGATACAACTGAAAACCCAAATGTCCTTCTTGGAGATACAAATCCGGAAGGAGAAACTCTAGGTCAGTCAGATGAAGACTTAGGTGAAGATAAGGAACAAGAAGGAAGTGTTAAAGAGAATGAATCCTCGTCCCCTAGAATAGCTCCCAATGGGGGCATCACTTTTGACAACGCAGAACATTTTCAAAAATTTCTCAATCAGGAATATCGACATCCTTAATGTAGCGGTCCGTATTGATAGAGGGGAAGTTAGTGACGCTCAAGCAGCTATAGAACGGGCGCTTGATATACACACTAATCCTTTATCTTTTGTTGATCAAGAGAGTGATAAGGGTGGACCATCCAATACGGATATGGTCACTATAGCCCAAGCCATGTCAAAACAACGAGGTTACCCAACCTCCTAAGGAACCTGTTACTCAACCTAAAACCACTCCTGCACAAAAGAAAATTCCCTTCACTACTTTGTTCCGCCAAACTATTGAACAAAATGCTTTAAATAAACAGAAATCTAAAACAAAGCTAAATACAAATTTTCAACAATCTGGAACACAACATAATCCAACTTCAAAATTCCTCCATAACATTTTTCCTACTAAAGTTTTACACAATAGTAACATGGCATCTAATCTGCATGTTCCTCCATCCTATGCCCATAAAACTCATGTCAATGCCCTACCGAATCAATATGGGGGGCAAACTAGTAATCTGGAAGCTATGGTGAAACAATTGGCTTCACGTATGGACCAGATAGATCCCTACCGTCCCTCGTACAATTATCGAGAGATTTGTAGCCAACCATTGGATCCCATAGTGGTAGCTCAACCATACCCTAAACATTTTCCCATGCCCGTCCTGCCTATATATAAAGGAACCGAAGATCCCATAGAACATCTTCGCATGTTTAGGATAGCATGTCACGACATATCGCATGACGACTTGCTATTACTAAAAATGTTCCCCAAAAGTTTAGGTGGAATGGCATTAGAGTGGTACTATCAATTGCCCACTCACTCCTTAAGAAACTTTGAAGAAACAACTTGAATCATTTGTTCATCAATTTAGTGCCTACATCGAGAGACATGTAACTATTAAAGACCTATACAATTTAAAACAAGATAAAGATGAATGTTTTGCTGATTTCTTGGCTAGATGGAGGCAATTGATAGGAAAAGCGCACTTTGTGCTACCCTATAGGGAAATGCTAGACATTTTCATCAATAATTTACAAGAACAACTCTCTTATGAGCTAGCAACAGCTACTTTGACTACCTTCGATCAAGCTATAGACTTAGCTCGAAGAGTAGAAGATGCCCTCATTAGGAGAGGCCAACTTAGGAAGAAGGATGATGAGAAAACATCTAGAAATCAATATAAAAACAAACAGGTTGTCGGTGACGGAGTCACTGACAGCAGAAATGTTGCTAATGTCAATGCAACAAAGACAACAGAAAAATTCATATTGAAACCTCCTGATAAGCCTCCTCGAGAATTCACTAGATTAAACCAACCCTTGTCAACCATTTTACCTCAACTGCTTGAAAGAGGTTTAATCCAATTACCAGCTATCCGGGAACCTGACCCAAGTATACCCGGATATAGAGCTGATTTGCACTGTGACTTTCATAGAGGACCTGGACATTCTACCAACGCTTGTAAGAGATTGAAACATAAAATACAAGATTTGATTGACAATAATGAAATGGAAGTGCAAGCCTTCCAACCCAAACAAAACCCTCCTAATAATACTCAAAAGACTTGTTCCCCAAAATCAAAATCAAAATGCCAATCAAACTTTGGACATATTTCAACACCCTTTACCACGACATGGTAAAGAGGTAGCCAATCAAATCGAACATCATAATGTTCCCCCTCCTACCCGATATGTAGGAACCATTAGCGGACAATTACCTGTTCAGGATTCTCAAACATTTGACACAACCTTATCCCTGGTTACAACCAGGCCCTTACATAATTTTCAAACTTCTGATTCTAGTGATATAGAGTCAGATAGTGAAAGTGAAGTAGACACTATTCAATCGAATAGTTCTGAAAATGAATCAGATCCTATTCAACCTATCACAGATGCTAATGTTCCAGAAGAACCATTCCCTAGAAGAGTCACTACTCGACCTTCTTCTAATGTAGTCCTTCCCTATGAACAAGCCATAAATTCTCAACCGAGACCGTTTCAACGTCGTCACTATAACATTGTAGGTACCATCGGAGTCGTTACTCGACAACAAGCTCAAAATTCTCAACAAGAACTAAACCAGAATGATGGATCAGCTCCATTCGTTCTGAAAAATCCCAATAAAGGAAATCATGCTTCTATTGTTCAACCCAAACCTCCTTATAGCATTAATGAGCAATTGTCTAATACCACGGCTAGAATCTCCCTTCTAGATTTATTAAGATCCTCTCCCACACATAGGGATGAGTTGATGCTTACATTGAGCCAAATGATGGTACCTCAAAACATTCAACCTGAAGCTATGGCCAATACTATCATCACTCGAGAGATTGATTGTATTGACTTTCGGGATAAAGATATCCCACAACACAGTTTACACAAGGATAATCCCTTGTACATTACTGCTCTAATTGGAGATGTAGCTGTCAAACGAGTCCTGATTGATAATGGCTCCTCTCTAAACATTTGCACCTTTGACTTCTACCAACGATTTGGTTTTAGAAGTGATGAAATGAAGAAAACTGATATGATTATCAAAGCTTTTAATGACGAAACACAAGAAACGTGTGGAGTCATTACCCTCCCATTACAAGTTGGTCCTAGAACCCTAGAAACAACCGTGTTTATTGTACATTGCCCAGCATCGTACAATATACTTTTAGGTCGCCCTTGGATTAACGCCATGCGAGCAGTCCCGTCAACTTTACACCAATGTGTGAAATTTGAGTTTAAAAATCAGTTGGTCACTATTCATGGTGACCCTAGACCTTTTGATATGTGTGCTTTGGCAGAACCTGTTGGAGTGCAATTTTGCCCTGCTCTGTCATCCACACATTCTAGTTCTTCTTTTTCATCTAAAACTGTGAAACATAAACCCATAACTTCATCTGTTCCTCCTCCATTAACTTCATCCTCCTATATAGATCAACAACCTTCTAAACAAATTTTAGAATCTCAAAAGGATCTCAAATCTACAACTAATCCTTCAACTATTATTCCTATAAATTCAAAACCTTTAGACACATCCATCATACCTTCCACATCTCAAGATATAAGTAATAAACCTTCTACATCTTATGCCCTTTCTGATGAACTTTTACCAGATTTATCTACAACCTTAATATCAGAAAAAATGAATGCTTTCATGCAAGATTCAAACCTTTTAAATAATTTGCCGCCCTCTCCTCGTACTTTGGGCCTCCCACAACCTATGGGAAGTACTTACCAAGTCGGGAGTTGTGCCTTCATTTATAAAGGATATGACTGGGGAAGAATCCCTCGGAATATCAAAACTCATCATGAGGGATACGCTCACTGTTATTTTACCAATGATTATGTTAAAGCTAAACCCATGATGCTTAAAATGGGATATAAAGGGAAAGGCTTAGGACCTTTCCAAAATGGCATGAAAGAACCTTTCGAGGTAGAACCGTGGCCTGCCCGCTGTGGTGTGGGCTTATTTCCTAGTAAAGGACAACCCTTTCCTTTTGAGGATGATGATCACCTCATATGCTATCAAGATTATTTGGATAGGCATGTTGATTTGCCTCTTAAAAATCAGTCATTTTCATGCAACATGCTATCCATAGCCTACCCCGAAATGATTGCTGACCCCGATGAAGAATTGGAAGGAGATATCTTCCATGATGTCTCTGTTGAAGAGATGTTGCACAATGGATTCTATTTTGATGGTTCTATACCAACCATAGCTCAGCTTGAGACCACTAATCCTCAAGATGACTTATCTAAATTAACTTTACAAGAATTACAAGAGTTGGGCGTTTCACCCGCCCCACCTAATTTTGAAAGAGATCTACACATGGAGGTAGAAAATGTCATTAAAATTAATATTGGAACTGAGGATAATCCTCACATAATCAATATTGGAGCAGAACTAAGTCAAGACAAACAAGAACAATACATTGCATTCCTTAAAGAGTATGAAGATGTCTTCGCTTGGACATATGAAGATATGCCAGGTCTAGACCCTTCTGTTGTCATGCACCATCTAGTGGTCCATCCGGATGCTAAACCGGTTAAACAAAAACTTAGAAAAATGCATCCCAAAGTGGCTCTGCTAGTCAAAGGGGAGTTAGAAAAACTCCTGAATGTTATCTTCATACAAGCTATTGATTATGCTGAATGGATCTCAAATGTAGTTCCAGTCACTAAGAAAGAAGCTACCAAAGTTAGGGTTTGCACCGATTTTAGAGATATTAACGCTGCATGCCCTAAAGATGACTTTCCTCTTCCAAATATGGATCAAATTATCGACTTCACCTGCCGAAAGTGGGATGATGTCCTTAATGGATGGATTCTCCGGTTATAATCGGGATCAGGATAGCTCCCGAAGACCGAGGCTAAAACAGCCTTTATTACCCCCTGGGGTACCTTTTGTTGGAAAGTGATGCCCTTTGGCTTAAAGAACGCCGGTGCAACTTATCAACGGGCTATGACCTACATTTTTCATGATATGATGCATGATATCTTACATGATTATGTAGATGATATTATAGCTCGCTCTCTTATTGAAAATAATCATTTAGATGATTTAAGAAAAGTTTTTAATCGATTACGAGAATATCTCATTCGATTAAATCCAACAAAATGCATATTCGGAGTTAAATCCGGCAAACTATTAGGGGTTTTAGTTTCTTTACGTGGTATCGAAATTGACCCTCTTAAAATTGCGGCCATCACTGATATGCCCGCACCCACTAATATCTCTGAACTACGAAGTTTACAAGGTAAACTTCAAGCTATCCGTCGCTTCATTGATAAGCTGGCGGACAAAACTGGTCCCTTTCTCAAACTTCTTAAGAAGGATGTCCCTTTCAATTGGGACACAGAATGTAGAGAAGCTTTTGAACTTCTCAAACAATATCTCCTTAACTCGCTAGTGCTTTCACCGCCTAAATCTGATCGCCCATTTCTTCTATATATTTCTGCTTCAGATTCTGCCTTAGGGGCTATGTTAGCTCAACTTGATGATGAAAAGCGAGAACGTGCTAATTATTACATTAGCCAAACTTTCGTCAGTTATGAAACCCGCTATACAGCGTTAGAGAAGTTATGTCTAGCAGTCGTGTTTGCTACGCAAAAATTACGACATTACATGCTTAGCCAAAAAACGTATGTCATCGCCAAATATGATCCTTTAAGATATCTCATGAGTCGACCTTATTTATCGGGTCGCACAGCCAAGTGGGTTCTTGCTCTAAGCGAGTTTGATCTCACCTTCATAGGACAAAAGTCTGTTAAGGGTCAAATCATAGCAGATCAATTAGTTGCTTGCACCCTTAGAGTCTACTCATCCTCTCATCATCGAGTTTCTTGATGAATGCCTTCAATTAGAGGCAGACCATCCTGAACAATGGTCCTTATACTTTGATGGAGCCCGATGTATGAGTGGGGCTGGTGCGGGTATTATTTTAATATCTCCGCAAAAACATCTTATTCCTCTGTCCTTCAAACTGACCTTTGCTTGCACCAACAATACTGCTGAGTATGAAGCTCTAATCCTTGGATTACGAGCTGCTTTAGCGCTAAAAATCAAAAACCTCTTAGTTTTTGGGGATTCCCAATTGGTTATAAACCAAATTAATGAAGTTTATCAGACCAGAGATGATAAACTTCGCCCATATAAGGCCTATGTTTTACAACTAATGTCCTTGTTTGATCAAGTTACTTTGGAAGCCATTCCTCGAACTAGCAACCGTGCAGCTGATGCTATGGCCGCAGTTGCATCCCTCTTGCCCTTGGAGTTAGACGACGAATATGCCACTATCATCATTCGTCGACTCCAGGAACCCGCATCAAATAAGTCATGCTTAGAGCCTTTGGATGTGTTTCTAATCAATGAAACTACTCCTGAACCTTGGTATACAGACATATTTGATTTTCTCCAAAATGGGACGTTCCCTACTAATTCTAATAGAAACCAACGTCGGTTATTACGTCGACGAGCAAGTCGATTTGTAATAATTGGCAATACTTTGTATAGGAGATCTTTTGAAGGTATCCTATTAAGATGTCTAAATTTAGAAGAATCTAAATCAGCCTTGAGTGAAGCCCACGATGGATCTTGTGGAGGACACTTTAGTGGTAGTGTTATTGCTAAAAAGCTCCTTCGGATAGGATACTTTTGGCCTACCATGGAAACGGATGCACATGAGTATGTGCGCCATTGCGACAAGTGTCAAAAACATGCTGACCTTGTCCATGCGCCTGCACAAGAGCTGCAAGCTATTTCGTCTCCTTGGCCCTTTTCTAAATGGGGCTTGGATATTATTGGTAAAATCAATCCTGTGTCTTCTGATGGACACAAGTTCATCATAACCGCCATTGAGTATTTCACGAAGTGGGTTGAAGCTATGCCTTTAGCTTCTTGCACTGGTTCACAGGTCTCTAAATTCATTTTTAATCAAATCATTTGCAGGTTCGGAATTCCTGCCAATCTCATCTCTGATAATGGAACTCCTTTCAAAAATAAAGATGTTAAAAAATTATGCCAAAAATACAAGATTCAACACCGCTGGTCCACTCCCTATTATCCTCAGGGTAATGGTCAAGCAGAAGCTTCTAACAAAACTTTAATCAAAATTCTCAAAATATTGGTCAATAAAACTGGCCGCGACTGGCATATTCAATTATATCCAGCCTTGTGGGCTTATCGCACTAGTGTTCGGACTCCCACGGGCACTTCACCATTTGTTTTGGTATATGGTGCCGAAGCAGTTTTTCCATTTGAATTGGAAGTTCCTTCTTTGGCTCTGCTACTTCAAGACACTGAAGTAGGAGATGAATATCGCGTTGGCAGACTCGATCACTTGGAACTCCTAGATGAAAAATGCATCAATGCTTTGGAGCATCTCCGTGCATACCAAGACAAGCTTAAAAGAGCATATAATAAGAAAGTTCGTCATCGATCCTTTGAGATTGGCGACCTTGTTCTAAAAGAAAATCAAAAAAAATACAAATGCAACCAAAGAACTTAAAGGTAAATTTGAGCCCAAGCTGGCTCGGACCATACATCATTACTTGCAAAATTTGAATCAGGAGCATATAAATTATCTACCTTAGATGGTAAAGAACTTAAAGAACCCATGAATATTTTACATCTCAAACGTTACTATGCATGAATTTGGTCATTTCATCCATGTATATATTTGTTCAAAGTTACTCTCTTATATTTCTTTCAATTTATAAAAAAAAAATTCAAAAACATCAAAAACATTCATAAATCATCCAAAAATCTTCAAAACTATCTATTGCATTTATTTAAAGCACTTGTTAAGTTCTTTTTGCTCAAAAACAAAAATCTAAATAAAAATCTAAAAACAGCTATATGCTTGACTCTTTCGAAACCAAAACAATATACAGAAGAAAGAGAGAGTCAACATTCTCCCAACTTCTAAAAAATCATGTATATATATTTTCTTACAATTATTGCAGTTATATGTTTCAACTTATTTTGGATACAATTAGCATTTATTTGGCATCCCTCACTTGCACACTCACAACAATAAATATCTTGATTTTATCTGGCATGATTACTAATCTCTCTTATATCAAAGTTCACAAAATTCAATTAAATAAAGTTTGAGCATAGAGAATTGATCTTGTTATTTACTTAAACCAAGCACATCTTTTCACAATAAAATGATTATATTTGTAATTTCCATGTTTTGCTACATAGTAGAACTGATTTCTTGGGTGAAAAGTTTCCCCTGCTATCCTATCATGCACATGGTCTAGAATCTTTGAGAATTGGCAAAAGGACAAGCTCACCCCTACCCAGAATAAAAATCCCTTGCTCTACAGCTAATCTGAGCAAGTATCCCTAGCAAAGAAAAAGAAAAAGGAAAAGAAAAGAAAAAATTCAAGAAAAAGAGAAAAGAAAAATGTTATTTCAGCAATGTTCCAAGCATTATCAAGCAAAAGAAATACAAAAGAAAAAGAAACAAAGTTCAAAAGAAAGCAAAAGCAAGAAAGCAATAAAATCCCTTTCCCTACCCTTTGAAAAGAAAAGAAGGGTTGATGAGCTTGAATCCCTGGAATTCTCAATTATTCGAAAACTGTGAGGTAAGCCCCATAACAGGTGGTTTGTGCCCACCCTGCTTGGCCTTGGGTAACTCCTAGCGTGGCGATATGTCCGTCACATTAGCGACCTTCTTTTGTACGAGACCTATGTCCGCTTATGGATTAGCTAGCTCTTGATAATCCGATCTACATAGTAGTCTAATATGGTTATATGCATCTACATCATGGTTAATGAACACTTATTTGGTTTCTTTAAATCACTTGTATCATAGTATCTTGCTCAAACCTGGTAAATGAACCATACAATTGCACACACATTTGTATTTGAGAGATTTTGTCTATCATTATGATAAATCAAGATCGGAAATGAATGCACATATGCACATGGGATTCCTTATAAATCTAATTTTTGTCTTCAAAATACTTTGAAATATTATTTTTGCAACTTGTTTGGAATAATCAAGTACAATTATTTAAAAAAAAAAAAAACAACTATATAATAGAAAAATCACAAATTTCTTTCAAAACATATCATATATATCATATCAACTTTCGCGATGATGGTATAAGTCTATACCTAAATATTCTATGCCTAGCGCAAACCATTGTAACAATTTTTATTCCCTCATTTATCAAAATTCATAAAAACCATATGACTTCATTTTATTACACAAATTTTGCTTTTCAAAAGAATGCACATTTTCATTATTTCATGTCATTATGTCAACCTCCAATTTTGCAATGACGGTATAATTCCTAAGGAATTATTCAACAATTTTATCACACTTAGGAATTTATGCCTAGCAAAAATCATTTTTTACAAATATTTCATGCATAATATTTTATGGAAATCTGAAAACAAACCATCATCATCATCATCATTTGCATCATCACAACAAAGTCTTAAGACAGGTCTCTTAAGCACTCTTTCACTTTTCACAATATTTCTATAAATGGGATTAGCTTGACGACCGAGTGAGCAGCGACTCCATGAAATGGTCTATAATAGCGACAATGTCCTTTGAAATTATTGTTAAAAGTCCCCTCTTCTTTTATCAAATCATTGCATCACAAACAACCAATTTGTTACATCAGATTATTTCATCAATATCACAGCATGATATCAAAATTATAATATTTCCAACGACATAATTACATCCAATTATTAAATCAATCAATCAAAACATCAAAGCATCATCAATATACTCATAACACAAGTCATATGATCAAAAATATATCATCTATATATATATATCAAAAATATATATGACATCATCCAAATTGGATTGGTATGCCACAATCTGTACCTTGGCATACTCAATCATCTATAAAAATAATAATACAACAATGTCAGTCTGTACAATGTCAGTGCAGCCCTCTAGCCTCGAGAGCCCCTAGAGCTCTCAGCCTCATCTCCTCCCCCGCCCTGCGGAGGACGAGGTGGTCCCATCGTAGTATGTGTGGTACTGCGAGTCCTCGTCGTCGATCGGGATGAGCTCCTCGATGACCCTGTCCTGATCGGATCTGCTATGGCAGCCGATAGCTGTACCCTCTGGCCCTCCGGCACCGCCTGGTAGTATAGCGCCTGATAGAATGCGGTCTGAGAAACCGACCACGTAGCAGCTCCTGAGTGCTCACCCCTCCACCCCGTGCCCTGAGACGTGCATTCTCGTCTCGCAGCTGCGACACCTCAGCCTGGTGTTGTGCGGCCGCATCCTGTAGTGTCTGCACCTGAGTCTACAGACGATCTCTCTCTGCCGGAGAGTAGCCATCTCGCTACTCTCTCCTATATCCACGCCCTTGCCCTTATCGGGCGATGGTGGCCTCTATGGAGATGGGGGTCTCGCCTCCCTCCTCTCCCTCTCTCTCTGTCGCGGCCGCTCCTGTGCCTGTGGCCTCCTCTGATCTCTCCCGCCGTGACCCTGGGCTGCCTCTATCGCCGCCTGGCACCGCCTCCCTATCCGACGCATGACTGCATGGATCGGACCCTGTGCCCTCGTCATCCGAGGAGGGCGGATGCCTGCATACCAGGCATCGTAGCCGTCGGCTACTCCTGCGTCGTCTCCATCCACTGGCTGGATGGGGGCATCATCTGAGTCTTGGCTCCAGAATCGCTGCATGTCTGGAGCCCCGCTAACAGTGGTGTTATCCCGGACGGTCCGAGAAAACTCGTAATCCCTAAGAGATGGGATCCCCTGCTGTAGACCGAACTATCGCAAAACTCGGTCGTAGCGGTGGAGCTCCACCTCTCCCCTCTCCATCCTCAGCCAGCAGACTCGCCTGATGCGAGCCAGCTCCTGTCCATCCTCTGCCCACCCTGGATGCTGCCTCCACGGCCTCCAGGTGATCTGGTCCGGGACAAGGTCATCCAGTAGTCTCCGGGACATCGACAGGTCGATCCGTCGTTGTGCCCCTCTCCGGAGCCACCAGTAGAAGACTCGGGGCCTCTCCCCGTCTACCCCTATTAGTGGAAGCCCTACCGGCCTCCGCACCGCAATGTGCTCCCAGCACCAAACCTGTAGTAGCGATGTCATCACCAGACATCGCCCGCCCTTGTACACGACCCCGTAAAGGATCCTGTACAGCCGGCATAGTACAAAGCTGCCCCAAGCAAACCTGTAGCCGTGGTCCCGCATGTCGTAGATCACATCTACGAGCATCCACGACACCCTGCACCCGCTCTGGTGGCACAGCAGAAGTCCACCAACTACCCCAGATAGTACCCGTGTGAGCGTAGATGCCCCAGGCATCTGGCGTAGTGCCTCGATATTAACTCCGCCCTTCTCCAGGGCGAAGCTCGGGTCACCGCACAGCCGTCCCATCGCGTGGCCCTGATTGGCCGTAGGTGTGATCATCCGTCCTTGTATGGGGATTCTCAAAATCCTCCATACATCCTCCAGTGTGGGAGTCATCTCCCCTGTCGGTAGCCGGAAACATGAAGACCCCGGATACCATCTCTCTGCTAGGGCTGTCAGTAGCCCCATGTCTGTGGAAACCTGCGGCATCTCTGCCACATGCTGCAATCCGGCTTGTGCCAGCGAGATCCCGCTCTGCCTGGGTGAGAGCGGCCAAGTCGTCTCTCAGTCCATCGTACTTCCACTCTCTGCTTTTTAGTAATCCTCTCTGCAAACATAAACAACAAAACAACAAACAATCATTAATAAACAATTCCAGTAATTAATAATGCAAATTAAAGATCAATTTTTTGCAATTGATGATATCGCCCACTATTGGACGATATCGTCCCAAATTTGAGCATAATCGTCTCCGATTTCGTAGTTCGAAATCGTCTCTAATTTGACGAAATCGTCCCCCTTTCGACGATTTCGCCCTTGGGCGAAATTGCCGAAATTGAGACGATTTCATCGAAATCGGGACGATTTCGTCCCGACGACGTCGACGGCCAAAAACGGCCGCGATGCTCAAAATTCACTTAAAAATTCATCTAGAAAGCATGTAAAAGCAACTTAAATCAATCTAAATTGAGTTTAGACCCTTACCCGTAGACCGCGTCGGACCTCTGCAGATCTGTGCGCTGTCTCAACCATTTTTTGCTCCAGAGCTCTAAAAACAGTAAAATGAACAGTAACAATGAATTAGGGTTTTACCCTATTTTTCTTAATTTTATTCAACAATAATTTTTTGCTTTTTCGCGTTTTTACCTCAAACGTTCGATTTGGGTAAAAACACGGAGGGGGCACCATAGTAAGCTGTCGTACGATTCGACCAAGAATCATCGCCTAAAAATGGGAATAATTTTTTGCTTTCTCGTAGATCGAGAAGAACTCTTCTTTAACGCATTTTCTTCGGAAAATTCGCTAAAGAGGGGGCAAAATGTAGCACCCTAAAATTGGCGCGATCAAATTGGAATAATTACATTCACCTTAGTAAATAAATTTAAATTCAAATTTAACCTCCCAAACCGCCCGTTAACCGCCGAGAAACCCGTTTCCCCTTTTTCGCGCCATTTTTAGAGGTTGTTTTGACCGTTGGACGATATCGTCGCCGATCAGACGATATCGCCCCAGATTTGACGATTTCGTCCGGACTAGAACGTCCAGACGATTTTGTCGCAAAACTGAATTTGCATAGATAGACTCTGTTCCAACGGGTCTCCAATTCGGGCAGAAGCGTGTCTGCGCCGTTGGGACCCTTCCCCCGTTGGAGATCTCCCAAATTGGGATGATCTCCAACCTCCCAACAACTCCCCTATGCCTATTTAAACTCTAGGACATTCCCTCCCCAACCCCTGGCTGAATTTTATCTGCAAGTTGAATCCCTCTGCGTCAAGACATCTGAATGTTGCTTCTACACTAGTTCCATAGTATTTTTGTTGCAGGTACATCACCAATTTTCAACCGGAGCCAGCACCTATCGCCGTCGATGAACCTGTCAAGATCGGAGGCGATCCCGTACAATTCGAGACGATTTCGTACTGATGCGAGACGATCTCGACTGTAGTCCACATCGAGGCAATCAGTGCCTAGAGTTTGCTTTTCTCGACCTTTTATTTGTCATTTTTTGCTATAAATTAGATCAGTTACTCAGTTTTTATGTTAGTCTGCATCTGGAGTTCACCCATCTAGTCTAGATTGCATGTTAAGATCATATTCTGCCATTAAAGTACCGTAATTTGCTTTAAATTCCATTTTTTAAATATCGTTCAGTATTCATATTGCAATTTCATGTAGTTTGCCTCTGTTTGCACAGTAGAATTCCTTGCATTTTGCACCTATTTTCTGTTTTGCAGGTCTCTGACGAATTCGTCGAGAATTCGTCAGATTGCAGACGATCCTGTCAGTTTAGACGATTTTGTCAGATTGCAGGCGATTCTGTCGAATCTCAGGCGATCCAGACTGCTTCAAGCATCAGAAACTTCTTCAGACTTCCGGATCAGGTAATCTCCATTGGCCTCCTGCAAATTCTCTATTTTTTGCTTTCTACTCTGTTTGTTGTATTCATTTAAATTGCACTTTCATATAGATTAAGTTAGATTCATTCGGCCAAACCTAGGATGAATGCTTAAGGATAAAACGAACTCATCAAAACACATTCCAAAAACCTAGGCGTGGAAACTGCCGCCAAATGTTTCCTGGTGAACCCACCATCCGTCGAAAAATCACCAAAACACACCTCCCTTGAGAGGCGGGACCTTCGTAAAGTCCTCTCGTCCGAGGTACCGCACCATCCTTTTCCCATCCTCCTTCTGGGCGCGGATCCAATAGCCTGAAGGTAGGGATGCAAAAAATTTGGAGCGATACACCGACATATAGCAATAGATCTAAATTCCCCTATTTTTCCTATTTCCTGCAAATTGTCAACTTTCAACAACTTTTATTTCTTGTCAGTTCCTACAGCAGAAACCTAACAACTTTCTATAGTAGTGCACTGATATTTGCTTGCAACTTTCCTTTAGCATGAATGTTTCCATTTTAAGCATATTTTCCATTTTAGTCGTTTCAATTCTACAAAGGTAATATAGGTTTCAATTCAGCAAGATTTCCATTCCTGCAATTTCCTTTCTTGCAACTGTAACTAGTTTTCAATTTCAAGTCTTAGAAGTAGTTTTCAATTCCTATAATTAAGTAGTTTCAATTCATGCACATTAGGATTAAAAGTAACCTCAAAAAATCCCCAACAACATTTGTTTTACCAATAAAGCCTATTATCTGGATGAACTAATCTTCAATCTTCTTGAACCTTCTTTCATATATAGCCTTGGACATCATCTTGGATTTGACAAACATAGAATGAAATGATGATAAAAATGGCACTCATAATTTTTGGTACCGTTTCTAATGATAGGTTTTGTTAGAAGATGAAAGCAGCCCAATAATTGTTAAGTGTGCTAAGTTGTGAACTTTAGAGTGAAATATGGATGAATGACTAGTATAAGTAATATTTTTTGGTAAATTGCATTTCAGTCCATTTAGAAAACAAGCATGAATGAGTAGGTTAAGGGATGAAAAAGGAAGATTTATCAAAACCAACCCTTTTCCTACCATAGGAAGGTGATCTTCACGCTTGAGAGGTGAATCACCTATGTTTGAAATTCCTTAAAAAACTTAAACAAGAAGCATCATCTTCATCATCAAAAAGTTTAGGATCCCTTGAACAAGAAATTTTAGAGGGACTAACTACTCCACCTGCTCCTTTTGTATCCATCCCATCTACACAATATAGAAAAATCTATACTAGGAGTTGGGATGATAACATGATAGAACAAGGCAATCTAGATAGGGACAACAATATCCACAACCAAATAGATAATCCTCCTCCTTCTAGGACTTTTGAATACCCCATTCGATTGAATCCTACACAAAATTCTCCTATGAAGACAATATCACCTTCAGTACTTCCAACCTTTAGGGGGGTGGTATCTGAAGATCTTGATCAATTCTTGTTTGAATTCAAGGTTGTATGTCAAACATATGATTACATAAATGACAACCAGAAGCTTAAGGTATTCCCTTCTACACTCAAAGATGTAGCCCTACACTGGTTTATGAGTCTAGAACCGAAATCTATCTGAACTTGGGAACAAATGGAGAGTGAATTCCTGGATAAATACCAAGAGTATTTCTAGGTGAGGAATATAAAAGATGAATTATTTCACATTAAAAAAGAAGAATATGAGACCTTAGACGATTATCTTGATAGGTTTACCTTTATTCAAAGAAGATGTGGACCTGTAGAACCATAAAATGTATAAGGCTATATTTTTGAGAGGATTACAATATGAATATTAGGAATTATTGGACTTAATGGGTAAAGTGTATGTAAATACCTTTAGCATTGATGATATTATTGACTTATGCAGAAATTATGCCCGCACTAGGCAAAGAAGATAAAATCGGAGTACTAATGGTAATGATGTGAAAGATCTAATGGAAGAATTTGCAAACATGAAAACTGACATTCTTGTGTATTTAAATACAAATTTAGGGAAAATGAATACAAAATCAAAATCTACAGAACCCCTAGCTATTTACTGCCCAAGATACAAAAATAAGCATGCTTTGCAAGACTATCCCTTGAACAAAACATCCATTATAGCTATTTGTAGTATCTATTCAAAGGAACACATTATTGATAAATACCATATGCTTCCACAACTCAAAAATATTTTGGTTGAAAAAATCAATTTTATTGGGAAAAATAGGGGGTAAACTTCTCACAATATCAAAATACCCCTTGTTTTCCCATAAATTAGGGAAAAAATCCTTGGAATATGCCATGGGGTCAGTCAAAACCATCCCAACAATTTTAGAATTACCCTCCTTAGACATCTCCTCAATATTGGTCACAATCTGGATGGAGTAATTTATCATGGAATCAAGTCAATCCACCTTGGATGCAAAGTCCCATGGACAAATATTTGGACACCAATATCCACAATATAAATGGTAGCGAAGATACCAAGGTCAACCTCAAAAATTTTTACCTACTCTTAATCAAAATTTTCAAGGAAAATACCACCAAAAACAAAAAACACAACCACGATAGGTGAAACAACCTCCACTTCCAACCCAACCTATGGCAAACCCAAATAATACAAGATAGGCAGCCCCTGTCTATGTAGTTGAATCTAAAGAGAATGCTAAATTTCATGTTCTTGACTGTAGTAATATCCAATTACATTCAGGAAAAATATTTCTTGAACCTTTTCCACCCATCATTGAAGAAATTGGTAGAACATAAGAAATTTCTAATCCAAAACAATTGAAATCAACCCTAGAAAAAGAAGAAAAAAACTAAAAAAAATTGCATGTAGATAATGTACCTTCCTCAGGGGTAGTACCATACCCTAAGAGGCTCAACAATGCTGTAAATACCCCTAAAATATAATTAGTCAAAGATCTTAAAATATTGACCATATCACTTCCTTTTTTGTAAGAAATAAAGGATGTACCCTTGATCAAAAAAATAGTTCAGGAGTTATGTATAAAGAAATCGAGCAGAAAGAATAAGTATTTTCCTAAGACTATACAAGTAGAGGGAAATTTGGTTGATCTGCTATTTGGGAAACTTAACCCACCAAAGTATAGTGACCCAGGGAGTCCAGTTGTCACCATCACTATTGGGTCAATGTAAATCTCTAACATCTTGATTGATCTTGGTGCTACAATTAACATTATGACAAAAGATACAATGCAAAAATTACAGTGCAATAATTTGAATCCTACATCTACAGTTTTAGATATGGTTGATAGATCAGTTGTAAAAATAGAAGGAATAATAGAAGACATCCATATATAAGTATCTTCTTGGGAATACCCTATATATTTTTTGGTATTGCAACCTAGAAATTCATCCAATGGCTACCCCATAATTTTGGGAAGACATTGGCTTGCAACTGTAGCTAACTTCATAGATTGTAGATCAAGAGAAATGGTAATCTCAAATGGCATTGATCTTAAGAAGATTTATCTTTACCCTCCTGTAAAGCCTTCAACCAAATTTTCAAGTCAGTAATGGTTTCCCAAATTTGATGAGGAGCAGGAAGATACCATTCCCACACTAGCTACCTTAGTAGTGAAGGAACACATAGAGGAGATTGACTTACAAGAAAGAGATATTTTTGAAGATGAAACCATCCTAATTAGTGCTATGCATGAGCAATAACTTGACTATGAACCATTTGTTGTTCGTCTACTATTATGGAATGATGAGAACCAAACTTATAAAAATTTGTCATCCATTCCATTGTAGGAAAGTTCTTTTACATTACCACATGGATGGCATCATCATCTTCTCTCTTCTTTTCACTGTCCCATGCAAGATCTAATTCCTTCATAAATTACTCTTAAAAATGAGACAAGAGTCTTTCACTCCCTTCAGCCACACCATTGTCCATTAAACTCCTTAGTGAGCAAGTATGAAGGAGTAAATTATGTCCTCCCAAGGATAAAACAAATTGAAATTTAGCCAAGGAAAGTTTTGAATATTAATAGTTGGTTGATTGTTGAAGAAGAAGCAAAACTATTTGTTGTTTTGTAGAAACATGTCCATGCCTTTGCTTGGGAGTACAAGGATATGTCAGGAATTCATCCTGATGTATGCACTCATAAAATATATACTAAAGATGTTAAACCTGTGATATAGCCCCAAAGAAGACATAATCCTACCTTAAGAGATATTGTCAAAGAGGAAATTGAAAAACTCTTAGATATTGGGTTCATTTATCAAATTGTTCACAGTTTATGGGTTTCCCCATTTGTTATTGTGCCAAAGAAAAATGGAAAAATGAGAGTGTATGTAGATTATAGTGAATTAAACAAAGTAATACACAAATACCACTTACCCTTACCATTTATAGACCAAGTGTTAGATACTCTCACTGGAAAGAAATATTTCTATTTTCTTGATGGTTTCAACGGGTACAACCAGATTTGGGTTGCACCTAAATACCAAGAGAAAACTACTTTTATATGCCCTTGGGGAACATTTTCTTATAGGGTTTTACCCTTTGGTTTATGTAATTCTCCAACAAATTTTCAATGAGTTATTTTGGTAATTTTTTCTTATTTAACCAATGAAAGTGTAGAAATATACATGGATGATTTTATAGTTTGTGGAGAAACCTTTGATTATACACTAGAACATCTTGATAAGGTCTTAACACGCTGTGAAACATACCATTTATCCTTAAATCCTAAAAAATACTTTATGATGATGAAGGAAGGGATTGTTCTTGGTCATCACATCTCTTCTCATGGGATCAAGGTTAACCCCAAGAAGGTTGAGATTATCAAGAACCTTCCCCCTCCAAAGAACCAAAAATATATTAGGAGTTTCTTGGGACATATTCGTTTTTACCACAGGTTTATTTCAAATTTTAGTACAATAGCCAATCCAATGTTTGCACTATTGACTAAGGATTCTAAATTTACCTGGACTACAAATTTCCAAGAGTCTTTTGAGTCTTTGAAGGAAAAACTGACAACCCTACCAGTGTTAAGAGGTCCTAATTGGGAGCTTCTATTTCATATCCAAATTGATGCTTCCAATACTGCAATTGGAGTAGCATTAGGGTAGATTAAAAATGGAGAGCACTATGCCATCTATTACATTAGCAAAAATATGACAAGAGTAGAAAAGAACTACACCACTACTAAGAAGGAATTCTTGGTAGTAGTGTATGCTATTAATAAATTTAGACACTATATCATAGAGTATCAAGTATTCATTCATACAAACCATGCAACCATTAAATACTTGATGAATAAACCCATGGTTAGTGCAAGGATTATCCGCTGGTTATTTTTATTGTAGGAATTTGACATCACCATAGTCAATAAACCAGGGAAGGCTAATGTAGTAGTAGATTTTTTGTCAAGGCTAAAAAACATAGGGGAAGAGGAGTTAGTTGAGGATGCTTTTCCTGATGAACAACTATTTTCTATATTTGTTCAATCACCATGGTTTGTAGATATAGCTAATTATTTGGTTATAGGGAAAGTTCCTCCTCACTTCACTCCTAAACAAAATAAAAAGTTAGTAAAGTAGAGCTCATATTTCAAATGGATTGAAGGTCTACTCTTTAAATGTAGTATTTACCATGTTTTAAATAGATGCATCCAAAATTATGAGGTTTATGATATCCTCGATGCTTTCCATGATGAACCATCATGAGAAAATTATTCAGTGAAAAGCACAGTTAGAAAAATCCTAGGTGTGGGATATTATTGGACATATCTCCACAAGGATGTGAAAAAGTACGTAATAAATTGTGATGCATGTTAGAGGATGGGGAAACCCACCCACATAAATGAAATACCATTGTAGCCTCAAGTGGTTTTAGAACCATTTGAGATATGGGGGATGGATTTTATGGGACCTATTGACCCACCATCTCAGGGAAAGGTGCATATCTTAGTGTGCACTGATTACATGACTAAATGGGTAGAGGTGCATGATTTTAAATATGCTCATGAAGAGAAGGTTTCTTATTTCCTATATACTCATATTTTTTAGAGATTTGGAGCTCCACGATCTATTACTACAGATCATGGACCCCAATTTACATCAAAAGTTATTGAGGCTTTTATTGAAATCTATGAAATTAAATATATAAAATCACCACCTTATCACTCGTAGGCAAATGGTTAGGTTGAAGTGACAAATAGAGAATTATAAAGTATACTAAGCAAAATAGTAGCCTCACATAGGAAAATTGGTTAGATAAACTACATAAAGTAGTTTCACACCTTATGAACTGGTTTATGGTAAGACACCTCTTTTACCTATTGAGTTTGAGCTACTAACACTTCGTACAACTTTGGAAATTGGTATTGACTTATCATAGGCAAAAACGAATAGGATTCTACAGTTGAATGTGTTAGATGAACTTTGATTGGATGCATTGCATCAAATTGAGGTGATTCAAGAGAAGAAAAATTTGTGGCATGATAGTCACATTCAATAGCAAAAAATTTAGCAAGGGGATTGGGCTTTATTGTTTGATTCTTTCTATGAGTATTTTATTGAGAAGATGTAAACTAGGTGGCTTGGACATTATCTAATTGAAGAAATGTTCAAAAATGGGGCGGTTCATATTTCTCCCATTGATGATTCATGGAGGAAGTTAGTGGTAAATGGACATCGCCTTCGGGTATACCATGCACCACTAACCAAAGAAGATTTCTTGCAATAAATTGAGAAATTGGACATATGCATGATGGAAGAGATTCCCTCTTCCATCACAGATTTAGCAAATTTAGAAGAATTATGGAGGGTTTCAAAAAAAATAGAAAAAGAAAAAAATTAGAAAAACAAGAAAAACAAAAAGAAGAATAATCTTGGTTGTGAACTTCCTTCATGGGCACAATTTCAAGGAAATTGTGAAATTCCTTCATGGGCACAACCAAGAAGTGCAAAAATTGAAAATATAGAAATGAAAAAAAAAAAAAATGAAAAAAAAAGAATAATTCAGTAAGTGAAAACCTTCTCAGAGGTGATGCTGAATTGGCTTGCATGAAAATTGGTTTTTCGATGTTTACCTTAAATTGATCTACCCATTCATGTTTTGCCATTGTATAAATCATGGTTATGCATAGTGGTGAAATCCAATGGGCATTTGTTCCAAATTGGTGAATTGAGGACCCGATGTTGGGCCACGCCAATTTCAGGAATATTTCTCGGCAATCCATACAAAAGATTTTGTACTTGTGAAAAATATTCAGTGACTAATGGTGGTTTTTAAGAAGTTATAAGAGTTTAATAGGTAAAAGTGGCCCCAAAAATGATCTTACATTTTAGGACTTCAAATACCCCAATTTTGGTGTG
Organism: Wollemia nobilis; assembly: GCA_028583015.1. Classification (NCBI taxonomy): domain Eukaryota; kingdom Viridiplantae; phylum Streptophyta; class Pinopsida; order Araucariales; family Araucariaceae; genus Wollemia; species Wollemia nobilis. Next base: position 3,780,430 of record JAQPPZ010005362.1, on the reverse strand, counting down.
AAGATGTTGATTTGATTTGCTTAGGATTCTCCGTGATTTACCTTGTTTTTTATTACGATTCACCATTTTTTTTACAGTACATTTTGAGTCCAACCCCTTATGCATAACCCTGGTATAAATATCACAAGCTACACATGTTTTTTTTGGTTGTAGAAAAATCAGCTAATAATAAGCAAAAACAATCATCTATAAAGTGTATGATAACTGTTCAAAGTAGCCAGGTATGTGTTTCTTGCATTTGATCATAGTATGAATTTAGTATGTAGTGTATGAGAATTAGTAGTTAGCATAAATACATCTATAAGGTTTGGAAAAATCCAAAAGATACATCCTTTCCAAGGGAAGGGCAAGAAGTATTCCCTTATGTTCTAAAAATTGTAGGCCTAGTGGGAAGAGAAAAGAATGGATGAAAAATTGTAGTCTCATGAGATCAGGTACAGTTTTGATTGTATATCAGTACATGAGATCTGGAACAACATAGAACCTTAGAATAAAAACACTGCTATATTCATTTTATGGCAAAAAAATATAGAGCTTCAGAATGATGAGAGCTCTAAAATGAGAAAATGTTGTAAAAAAATACAAAGGCTTCGAAACAAGAAAGAGCTTCAAAACAAGGACCTGGTAGATTTAAAATTCAAACTACATGGTGGGATTTAAAATTTAGAAATTCCACGTGGCGTATGCATGTAAGGTGATGAGAAAATTAGTTTTTTTATGCCGCATCATCCGAAGTAGTTGCAAGGTCAAGGCACAAGTTTCTAAGGTCACATGGTTACATTAAACCAAGTGATGTCAAACTAGATTTCAATGCAAAATGTGTGCCTTGGTTTCCTTGTCAATATCCAGGCCATATGATCAAGGTGCCTCGACAAATGAGGATACACCAACCAAAAAAATTTGCATCCATTTTCCATAGAACATGTTGAGTCATCACCAATGACTATCCTCCAACTCAGTCGACTCATAACCAAATGGTAGGTAATCAATGTCTAAATAGGTCCATCACCCGAGAAGCATGTTTTGATTTTGAAAACTCAAAAAAGTAGCAAATGATCACCTACCACGCATCCAATTGGGACATGCTGAAGATCTCCTTTATTTTGCACCACCTTCAAAATTTTATTCATGTGTTGCTGAAACTCCATGTTGTGCCTTGTAATCACCGTGTTTTCAATGAAACTATGAATCATTATCATAATAGAAATCATAGGTGCAGGATTTGAACCACAAAAGAAGAAAAACTTTGTAGAGCAGGAATTGTAGAGGAGTTTCTTGTTGTAGCAGAAGAGGGTGTAAATAGAGGAAGTTAGAGAAAATGGGATGCAAAAATAAAACCAAACTTGAGAATGCAACAAACCTCTAGAAATATCCAAAAATAGTGTAGATTTTCCAAGATGGAGGACTCATAATATTTTTAAAAAATTTGATGGTTATTCGGAGGGCCTTGCAATAGAGTTCGCTAAAAACTTTAGACACAATAGGGCCAACATAAGTGGCATGAAAATTGAGGTAACACCTGAAACTCTAAGCTAGATTACTGAATTACCCCTTCACGGTTTAACAATTTTAAGAACTGGTAAAAATGCACTCTCTGAAGTAGTCAAGCAATTTTTAGAAGAAGGAGATGTTGAACCAGTCATGCAAATGAACAACAATGTTTGTAAAGGGGTGAAGAGAGTTAGTTTGCAGAGATCGTGGGATGAAGTGGCGGTCTGGGTAATGATATTTTTGACTTGTGAGGGGTAATATGCAGTATTGTTTGGCCACCATTTTAGAATTCTAAACCATTTAAGGCATGGTGGTCAACAACCCAAAGTCAGGGTGAATTTTCCCTTGTACCTACACTAGGAGCTGTAGAATATGGCTAAGTGCTATCAAGAAGGAAAAGGGACCCCAAGACATCATGGGCTTATTAAGCTCATTTGTAAACACCATTTCAGGGGGAATCCCCAAAATTTTGAGAGATTTTTCTCTCCCTGGAAAGAGATGATTACCATAGGGGAAGAAACCAGAAAAGGAGAGGAGGATGCTGAAGAAGGGGATAAAGCCCCTAAAGATAATTTTGATGAAGGAGATGCCACGGAAGTAGAAACTCCTTCATATCTACAGGGTCCACAATTTGCTCAGATCAAGGAACAAAGAAAAACGAAGGTTGAAGACAGCCCTACTGACAAAAATAAGACCAGAAGAGTAGCTTTCTCTGAGAAAGTTAGTAAAATTCTTGTTTAAATTTTTGAAAATACAATAGCTTCAAACATTGTAGAGGATGAATTTTAGGATGAGGCTATTCTATCATCATTAGATTCAAAATTTTATTTTGGTGTATCTAAAACTATAGTAGGGTAGGTCAAATAAAAGTCTACACTAGGTTTAAGGAGATCCTCAAGGTTTCAAAAGCATGTGGTTGTAGAAGAAGTGATTGAGGAGGAGACAATGGAGGAAGAAATGCTACCCTCACCACCTCCTCTGAGAAGAAGCCCAAGGAAAAAACAACATTCTATTGTAATAGAGGAAGCATTTGTAGAAATAGGGGAGCCTAATTCACCACCTATGGATGATTTGCCTACTTATTCCTCTAAATCTGAGGAAGAAGAGGAAGAAGATGTATCTGAGCAATTGAGAGCTGCAAGGAGTGTCATCAAAACATAGATAAACCAGATTGAGAAAAGGGAGGCCACCATAACAGAAAAATATGAACAAATTATTAAATTGTAGCAGGAGGTGGATAATTTAAAGAGGATATTGACACATTATGAAGCAAAACCTACAACATATGTTGCTAAAGTTATCAGACCAGAATAAGGAAAACGAAATACTAGAAAATAATCCACAATTACCTCCTCAAATTGAAGAGCCTACCCAAGAACAGAGGCTTGAGGTTGGGGTTATACATAGTGGTGAATATTTACAAATTGGGTGAATATTAGGATTTCCAAAATTAGGAATTGGTGAATATGAGGATCCTCAATGTCTGCCCATTCGCCTAAAATTTTCAAGACCAACTTTTTCATAGGGTCAATTTGCCATAATATATATCCAAACATAGGTATATTTTTACTTGTTGGAAAGATCTCTTTGAGCTTGATCTAATGGTGGTATTTTTAGCAAGTTATAAGGTGATTTAATAGGTCAAAATTTATCCCAAATATGACCTTAGTTTTTAGAGCTTCAAATACCCCAAATTTTGGTGTGAGGATGATTTATTTGATTTTCTTAGGATTTGTCATGATTCATCTTGATTTTGATTAGATTCACCATTTTTTTACAAGTACATTTCAAGTCCAACCCCTTATGCATAACCCTACCTAAGGTAATTGCACATGTACTAAAGTTTATTATGATGAATCTTGCAAAAAGTGTGAAACCATTGGCAATGAGAGCAAGTAAGAAAGAGATGCATGAAAATTAAAGCTCTCAATAGGGTAAAGACACTACAAAAATGGATGAGCATCAAATTTCTTAGGATATTGAGGATTTTTATGTGCATAATGATGAATATCTAGAGCAATCTGATGAAGCTACAAAACAACCAATAAATCCTCCATCTGACATTCCATAGGAACAGGGAGAGCAAAAACCACTAGAGAAGGAGGTGACAAACATTTAGGAGGCTGCAACACTAGTAAGTACAACCCTACACCAACTTCTTGAACAAGTTTTTCCATCAATTGTGTATATAGTTTAGATAGCAAAAATAGGAGTTCAAGTTGATTTGCTACCCAAGAACCCACCAATAGTGAGACCACCACAAACTGTTCCATTGGTGAAATATAATGAGGACATTGCAAAATGGGTGTTGCATTGTCAAGATTTAGAAGCCCATATTGCAACCCTAAAACCACTAAAAAATAGGTTGAGGAACAGGCTAGAGGTTACTAAATTGTAGGAAAGAGTATAGTATCTATGTCAGGCTCTGTAAAGTATTTAGTACAATGCAAAAAGACGACTAGATTATATAGCCTGATTTTGAAGGAGAGATACCTCCAGTGGTAGGTAATGCATATTCACTCTGGTATTTCCTATGATTTAAACACTGCTGAAGAATTCTTAGATGCTTACCTGCACAACCTTGAAGAACAAAAGAATTTGATATGTGAATTATTCCTGCACAAGTTTTTCATGGCAGAGGATGTGGAATTCCTACCTCATATTTTCATAGGGGATGTACAACTTAGGTCCTTTGTATCCACTCTACAAAATCAGATATACTAGGACCAGGAGAAGAGGTAGAATAAGGGGGTTGAGTTAAAATTTGAGCTTCTATTAAGGCATATCCCACCAAACCACAAGATCTCCACAAGTCAACATTTTAATATGATGAATAAACCAAAAATTAGGTTTACTTATCTGAACAATCTCAAGGATTGTATGACTTATTTCCATAATTTATGTGTAGGAAACTTCATAAATGCCTTGCAATCTTGTAAACTGAGATGGGTAGATTTACCGATTTCTCTACAAAAGAGAGAACCAATGTCACCCACCAATTTTTTGTGGTCAAGAAGGAGAGTAGGGGCAGTAATACAAACCATCCTAGCACTTAAACATCAATGGATAGGTTTAAGGTTTAGGCCACCTACCATTATAACTCTTGTACCATTTTTCTTTGACACTGACCCTCAACTAGATGAGCAATTTCAAAACTGGCTCACACAACTAGAACAGAGTAGAGGGTACTACATTGGAGATGTATTATTTTGGGGAAGTTGGTACAAGGAGCTAGATTTGTGTGCCTCTATAGCCCACCAAAATGCATGAGGGCATGCATTAGGTCAGGTTGGGGGGAATGATGAGGCAAGAAATTACCTCATTTTTGACATATTTTGGGTTCATATAAAAACTACCTTAAAAATTTATGTGATGATATTTTATGTTAATTAAATGATTTAAATATATTTTGTTTCTATCAATTAAAAAAATTCATTAAAAATGGGTTTTAGTAGGGATCCAAAACTTGATTATAGATAGGCTATAAAAGTTGAACATCGAAACCATGATAATATAGGGCTCAACCCTCCAAAACTAAGAAGTAGCAAAGGCTATCATTGAAAACTAGCCCACAGACCAAAGCAAAAACAAAGGATAATCTTAAGAAAAACACATAACCAAAAATGATGCTTTAGGCAACAAGGAAAAATCATCAGTCAAAACTACACATAAGAATATCCTTAGGCATCTTGGGCTTCATCATCTGGTTCTACTCCAACCTTCTCAAGCTCATCGTTCAATGCCTCCATGTTCCTTTCATGATCGTCCGTAGGAGCTATAGTAGCCTTGATGTCCTTAGTCGGATATTGAGTAGGGATTTTAATCGAAGTTTTAACAAAGTCCTCAAAAAAGGCCTTCCTGAATAAAAACAAATTTAGGGCATTACGCAGATCATTCAATTGTGATAGATAGTTAGATACAGAGTTAATGATAAATTATTCCATTCATTTGTTAGGGGCATTATTCTCATCATCCTCTGACTCAATGACCAGGGATTCCTTCTTTTGGCTTAAATTATTCATACGGATAGAGGAGCAAACACATTTTGGCTCAAGATCAGGCTCAAGGGATTCACTTTTGGGTATTTTTCTCAGCCTATGGAAATTTTCAATTACCTTTATTTTTTTAGCAAAAAGCACAAGGGTACCTGAGGATTAAGGAATGGTCTAAGATGAGCTAGGATTGATGGGACTGGGCTTGGACTTACAATTAGGGGACAAGATGATACCTTGAGGATAGTGGATTAACCAGTGATTAAAAAAAATATTAAAGAGACCTTGGTGAGCAAGCAACTCAGAGCCATTCTTCCTCCGACTATGGTCAATGGTATAAGTAATGGATTTGAACAAAAATTGAGGTATATTGACTAGGTTCACCTATTGGAAATGGTTGAAAAATGCAAAATGAAAACTACAAAGAGCCTTATTAGGGTCATCAATAGTGACAAACTCCATGATAGGCTTTAACACACTACCTCAAGGAAAGGGGAGCTCCTCATGGAAAATTACAACCTGAGATTTTCTATAAAACTTCTTATCCTTGATCTCTTTAAGCTCTACATACCAGTTGTGTTTCTCTCTACAAATAGATCTACCCTTGGCTTACTGACCAATGATCTCAAAAAAATCTTGATATCAATGTCATACACCTTGTTATAAATAGTGACTCTGCCATTATCCCATATACTCATGAAAGTTGCAGTAATCTCAAAATTTTACCCTTTAAATATATGGAAAAAAGGGAGGAAACCCATACCAAAAAATATGGCTTCAACAATTGAGTCCATTTCAATAGAAGAAGGCTCAATGAAGCTCATGGTTACAACCGGGGAGAAGATTTGGGTATGAGCTTGTATTAGGTAGATATGAAAATGAACAAGAACATGGTAAGAATAAAAATAAATAACCCAAAGCTCAAAAATGGAAATAAACCAACTGATTTATTGATGAGGGTGTCGAGTGAGTTAGGGATAGAAAAAATTGCATGACCCAAGGAGCTCATGACAAAAAATGAAAGAAAAATAATGAAATTGAAGCATGTGGTAATCCAAACCGAAAGCTTCCATGATGAGAAAATTAAACTAGGAATAGAGACATGAGGGAAAGGTACAAGGGAAAGGTCCAACATGGATGAAGGATGGGGGAGGTTTAATGGAAATAGTTATGGGAATGGGGGAAAAAACTTGCTAAATCATATGGGTAAGAAAACCACAGAGGGAAGGGGGGAGTGAAAGGTGAACAAGTGGATGCTTACGTGGAAAATAATGATAGCAAAAATAATGAATGGAGAAAATCCTCAAAAAGGTAAGCCTTGAAAGGTGGTGGATTGGGAAATAAGGTTGTCAAAACCAAGAAAAATGGTTAACCCATGAATGAAGGTTGCATGGAAATCAATGATGATAGGAGCATAGTCAATGAACATTTGTCCTATTTGAAGGGAAACTAACTTGCTCCATGTCAGTATTGGTCTCACTTGAAGATAAAATTTCTTGGTCCATTACTACCTCCAACCTCTATGGAATACTATTGTTCTATGTCATCAAATTAGTGGAGTAGACACCAATATTTACCAATTTTTTAGCTTCCTTTTTACATTCTTTGAAGGTATGCTGAAAGAATATTTATTGAAATATTTGACTAATAATTCTTGCTTCTTCAATACAATTCCTTATTCTCCAAGAAGGAATTTTTGAATTTTTTAAATAATTAATGATAGTCAAATAATCACCTTCAACTATGATCTTATCAGAGTAATATTTAGCCAAGACCATGCCACGCCACAAGGCTCTAGCTTCAACAATCTGATTTTTTTGATTTCCCAAATATTCAACAAAAGCAAGGATGACCCTACCATTGCAATCTCTAAGGATGCCCCCAGCTCCGGTGATTCCTGGGTTGCCCTTGGCAGCACCATCAAAATTCATCTTGGACCATCCCAAAGGAGGTGGAATCCATTTAGACTAACTTCTGATAGGTGGAGTCGAATGGCTATCCACAATAGGAAAATTGAGAGATAGACTCAAGAAAACCTCAAAGTGGGAAGAAGAAATGGATGAAATAGGATAGATGGAAGCATTTTATATAGGAAAGGAGAGAATTTTTTTAAGACACTGTCTGAGCTTAGTGAAATATCAGAAAAATCTCATCTATTTCTTTCAAGCCAAACTTGCCAACAATAATTATGGAGACAAAACTGCCACAACACCTTGAGACAGAAGTTAAAAAAAGGTTTGTCCATTGGGTGAAAAGGTAGAAAATGGAGATGATTTAAATACATTATGTACTAATATTTGTATAGTTAAATTGCATAGAAGCATTATACTCTATTTTGACTATTTTTCTATACTATTGCATAGTTTTTGTATGGTTATTGAGTGAATAAAATGCATAATTAAATTATTAATATGATGGATACTATTTTTTACCATATAATCATATTTTTTAAAAACTTTTCCTACCTCATAAATGTTTTGAAAGAAAATTTAGCACCAAAACACAAATTCTATGTAGAAAACTAGAAATTGTAGGTACAGTCAATACGAATTCCAGCCACCTATCATTATACAGGATGGCCTGGAATTTGTCAACATAAACAAGAGACAATAGTTGGAAATGATTTTTGAGGGATAGGTAAGATGTCCTATCCACTTTAAAATACTTTATCATTCATTTTGGTTGCATTTGAACTCAAATAATATTTCTACTGGTAGATATTTCGAAGATCTTTGAAATGATAGGGGAAATATTTTGCTTCATCCCAAGTGAGTAGTATTATGTCCAATTCATCCAAGAAAAGGTGCTTGGAGATAGAGACAGGTGTTATAGACATTTTCCAACTCATGAAAGCTCATTCCCACCATTTTGAATGCACCAAAGATCCAATGGATGACTACTACAATGAATCCTATCTTAAGTTAGACTAAGTTTGTTGCAGTTTTGGTAATAAATCACTAGCAAACAACAATGTAGTTGAAAATATAAATAAGGCATATTGTAATAACTAGTATAAATAACTAAGCTCCCTCATTGGTTGAGCTGGTAGCTAATAGAAATTGTAATAGGATTTGATAGTGAACGGTAGCCAATAGCAAAGTGAAGCACTGAAAAGTGTTTTCTGTAATAGTGTAATATGATTTGATAGTCAAATAAAGTGCAAAATTTTATCATATATTTCATGTGAATTGAGTGAGTGTCTTAAGTATCTAGGAAGTAATTTATTACCTTCTTCTAGATCAAAAAGCAAGGGCCACTTTCAGAAACTAGAGGAAGGACTATTATGATAGGTTTTTCTATTATTTTTGTTGCAACATTTTTACCAGAATTTCTTTTTACTATTTGTTGCTAATTAGATTAACCCTTGTTTTTAGTATATGATGCTTTATGATTTTAAGTGTGGTTTTTTGTAAGAGTGTATGTGGTCATATGAAAAATAGCAATAGATTTGAATTCCCCTATTTTTCCTGTTTCCTACAAATTATCAACTTTTAGCAACTTTTATTTCTTGTCAGTTCCTGCAGTAGAAACATGACAACTTTCTATATGAGTGCACTAAAATTTTCTTGCAATGTTCCTTTAGCATGAATGTTTCTATTTTAAGCATATTTTTCATTTTAGTCACTTCAATTTCTACAAAGGTAATATAGGTTTCAATTTAGCAAGATTTCTATTTCTACAATTTCTTTTCTTGCAACTGTAACTAGTTTTCAATTTCAAGTCTTAGAAGCAGTTTTCAATTCCTACAATTAAGTAGTTTCAATTCATGCACATTAGGATTAAAAGTGACCTCAAAAAACCCCCAAAAACATCTATTTTACCAATAAATAATGTTATCATGATAATCCAAGCTTAGAGGAAAGGTAGTTGCTTAGTGAATATCATAATATTTTGAGTTGGGAAGATAAATTCTAGAGATAAAATAAAGATAAACTTGGTTAAAAGAAGGAGATAAAAATACAAATTTTTTTCATCAGATGTCTATAGTACAAAAATCAACATCTAGAATTAGTAGAATTAAATCAACAAAAGGGGTTTGGATTGAAGATCAGGGTGAAATTAGAAAAGAAACAAAGTATTTTTATAAAAATATTCTAGGATTAGAGGATATTGAAGTTCTTAATTATAAACTTCTTCAATATGTTCCTTTAGTTATAACGAATTAAGACAATAGGAAATTGATGGAGCCTATTACTCTAGAAGTTAATTTAGCTCTTTTATCATTTAATAAGGATAAATACCTAGGTCAATATGGGCTCTCTACAAATTTTTACCAAGATAATTAGGATATAGTGAAGGATTCTTTATTGGTGGCAGTGGAATAGTCTAGGGTAAAACAATACATACCTATAGCACCCTAAAATTGGCGTAGTTAAACCATCAGTAAAAGATAAAAAAAATTAAATTTTAACCTCGAACCTCCCATTAACTACTCACCTCATTTTTTGCACCATTTTTAGAATTTGTTTTGACCGTTGGATGATATCGTCGTCGATCTGACGATATCATCCCAAATCGGACAAATTCGCCTGGAACAGAACATCCAGATGATTTCATCCCAAAACTGAATTTTAATAATTAGCTTATGTTTCAACAACCTCTCCAACTCGGGCAGAAGCATGTCTACGCAGTTGGAGATTCCTATGTTGGAGATCTCTCAGATTGGGATGATCCCCAACCTCCTAACCTCCCCATAATCCTATATAAACATGGGATTTTCCTAGTTTATCCCCCTGGCTAATAATTTCCCTGCAACTTTAGTTTTTTTTGTGTTACAACATCCTATCCCCCATCATTTGCACTTGTGTTTTCAAGTTTTATTGTAGGATCTCATTGTGTTTCAGCCAGAGGAATCTCGGATCGTCGTAGGCAATTCAACCACAATTTTGGACGACCCTGTCGAGATCGGTGATGATCTCATATGATTGCAGATTATTTTGACTGTAGTTCATATTGGGGGTAGTCTGAGCCCTGAGTTTGCATTCTCTATCTCTTTTTATTATTTAATTATGCATTATATTAATTCACTTTTGATCTGCATCTTGGAGTTCACCTCATTTAGCATATTTGCATGATAAAATTCAAAAATAAATTATTAAAACATTGCATCCCATTTGATTTGATATCTGGATTTATCATTTAAGCATTTATATTCATATTTCTATCATTTTGTATCATTCTTACAATTGTATTTTTAGTTTTTGGTGTCTATTTTCATGATTGCATGTTTTTGACGAATTCGTCTGACGAATTCATTATGTCGTTGATGATATTATCTGATCTCAAATGACATCCTGTGATCTGGACGATTATGTACAATTACAGACAATATTGTCATATCCAGGATGATCTGGACTCCTACAAGCTTCAGAATCTTCATCAGACATCAGAAATCAGGTGCACTCTTCTCCATTTTAGATATTTTATGTATTTAGGATTCATTTATGTTTTTTGTCTTCATATAAACCAAAAATTTCATATAGAATAGCTTAGATTCATTTTGGCCAACCTAGGAATCTGAATGATTGAACATAAAATGAACAAATCAAACCCATTCTCAACCTAGGCGTGGAAACTACCACTCAAAGTTTCCTGGTGAACCCCACCATCCATCAAAAATTCACCTTTATACCCCTCCCCCGAGAGGTGTGACCTTCAAAGGGCCTCTCCGTCCGAGGTATTGTCTCATCCTTCTTGCATCTCCCTTCTGGGCACGGATACTTTAGCCTGAAGGTAAGGGTGTGAAAATTTTGGGCAATAAATTTTGGTGAACCCGACGTGAAACTAAAACACCTTTTGAAAACAATCTGAAACAAAAAAAAAAAACACATTATTAAGAACATCTAAAATCATTAGACAACCATTAAATTTTTATATCATACTTAGATGGTAGATTATAATAGAAGACAAGTTGTCACCATAAATGTTGAAAATAAATTAACGGCCATAGATATTACTTCTGTGCTTAGAGTACCTCAAACAAATAGAGCCCAATATTTGTGGGATGAATTTGATAGGAGATTGGGTATTATTGAATCCAGATCTGTAGAACTTAGGAAAATTAAGAGGTTTGTCCTAGATAGAATCCTGGATCCTGATCAGGTGACTTTGTATCATGAACTTTAGAGAGCTTGCCATAGGTGGTTAGCAGATAAAAGAGCACTTGTGTCTTTTGAATTATACACCTTTGAGGAATACCTTGAGAACGTAGTTGTAGCACATAATTTCTATCTTGTGTAGAGGATAAAGAAGTCATTCTTATTGATAGAAAGAGATGTAATAGAGTTCCTAGAGCTGTGTTGTATCGAGAGTATTGCCATGAACTTTATTTTTACATGTCAGAGTCTAAAATAGATCATATTACCATAGCACACTTTGTAAAGTTCTTGAAAAACAACTTCCAATTTGAAGAGGAGCATTTCATGAATCCTGATGAACTTGACCCTATCAATGATATCCATAAACTATTCATAGAAAGCTAAGTGATTATTTATACTATTGTTTCTTACAACTAGCATGTTGTTTGTTATTTTTATTCTCACAAAATAATAATATAATACTATCACACAAAAAAAAAACAACAATGTAGACACCAAAATAGCACCCATCCGATTAAGTGACTACAAACACTGATCGCATTGACACACACAGCTTTCAGGGCAGCCCTCAGAGGCCAAACAGTGGTCCTAGCCACTTACACAGTAGTTTAGAAGGTCGAAACGTGAACAAAACAAAGATGGTCATTTTAACAAGCCTTAAATTCAAAGCAAAACTTAAGCAAGCAAGCCTTAAGCAAAGGGGAACCTTGGCCTTAGGTGTCACAAAATTATGACGTTGTGATTTTGTGATGTCGCAAAATCATGACACCTAAGTCCCAAAGGGGAACCTTGGCCTTAGGTGTCACAAAATCATGACGTTGCGATTTCATGACGTCGCGAAATCATGACACCTAAGGCCCAAAGGGGAACCTTGGCCTTAGGTGTCGCGAAATTGTGACGTCACGATTTTGTGATGTCACAAAATCATGACACCTAAGGCCCAAAGGGGAACCTTGGCCTTAGGTGTCATGAAATCACGATGTCATGATTTCGCGACGTCATGAAATCACGACACCTAAGGCCCAAAGGGGAACCTTGGCCTTAGGTGTCACGAAATCGTGACGTCACGATTTTGTGACGTCGTGAAAATGCGACATCACAATTTCACGACATCGTGAAATTGCGAAACCTAAGGCCCAAAGGGGAACCTTGGCCTTAGGTGTCATGAAATCGTGATGTCACGATTTCGCGACGTCACGAAATCATGACACCTAAGGCCCGAAAGGGAGCTTCGGCCGAGGGTGTCACGATTTCGTGACATCACAAAATCATGACACCTAAGGCCCAAAGGGGAGCTTCGGCCGAGGGTGTCGCAATTTTGCGACGTCATGAAATCGTGACACCTAAGGCCCGAAGGGGAGCTTCGACCGAGGGTGTCGCGATTTCGCGACATCGTGAAATCGTGACACCTAAGGCCCAAAAGGGAGCTTCGGCTGAGGGTGTCATGATTTTATGACGTCACGAAATCGCAACACCTAAGGCCCAAAGGGGAACCTCGGTCGAAGTGTCACGATATCATGATGTCGCGATATCGCAACACTTCGGCATTTGCGACTGGGTAGATTTTTAGGCATTCAAAGGCAAAATTCAACCCGTTAAAAGCAAACATTAAACAAATTAAAAGTGCACGTTAACCAACAAAGGCAGAATTTAAACAAATACAGGCATTTTGACAAAGATACGATAATGGGCATTAAAAAACTAGCAGTGAAAGTCAGTCAGTTACGTGGGCCGTTGGAGGACTGTCACAGTGGCATTAACGAAAGCCTGAGTCGTGGAGGACTTTCCTCTCTCGTGGAGACACGACCGCCACATGGCACCTTTGACCAACACGTGGTGCTTATGCATGCCTATTCAAAGAGACCCCCTAGGTCTATAAAATGGTGGATTTTTCCACCCAAAAGACAAGTTAGGAAGCATTTGAAAGGAACGAAGTGCTGTCAAACCAAACACTCGATTGTGCTCCTTTTCGATTCATCCCTTCTACACCCGTTATCTCTTTCGCAGGAGAGGTTATTGGTGGCTGCTATAAGGTGAATCCGAACCTTCAAACCCAACATTTTGGCCACTTGAATCAACCAATTTGCTGACAACCCCTTCTTTGAGGTTTTGGGCCCATCCCTAGTGGATTGGCATCAAAGTCGAGCTTCAACGGGGGCGGCCCGCTTGGGCACCCCACACTTTTGTTTGTTGCATGATTAATTTATTCTATCATTGCGAATATATCTTGTATTACCATATCTATCGAATATTATCATGCATTATGCTTTATCGAATATTATCATGCTCTCACGGTATTTGCTATCCCACTAACCTGCAGGCAGTGACGTTTAATTCGACAGCAGATTGGTCGACTGTTTCAATGGCAGTGGCCATCTGGTGATATTTTCTGTCAGAGTTGCAGGTTGCGTAGAGTTATTTTATTCACGTATTTAATCAATCTCTGCATGTATTTCTCATTGATTTTTAAAATTCAAACATTCTATATTTTTTTGTAGGTGCTACTAATGTCTCTGTGTTTCTTTGATCACAGGAGAAACAGCGACAAGCAAGGATTCATCAGCATAAGCGGTGGCAGCACTTTGGCCCGCCCGTTTCACATGTGGGCATGCGGAAAGAAGATTACTAATCATGATTGTAACTAAAAATATGTAACTGAGGAGATGTATTGTAACCGAGTTGGAATTAATATAAAAGGGTTGTGCTCCTGCTTTCTCTTTATATTATGTCTCGATTTGATTACGTTCTTCCTATTTCATGTATCGAGTTAGTTTTTGTTTTCATTGTATCTTAGTATTTCTTTTTTACTTCCGGAATCTCATGCTTTCAAACAAAACATTTCCTTTTAAAGTATTATAGTAGGTATATAGTTAAAATATATACCTCTCAACCCTATCGTATATATATATAAGTATATATATTTGCTAAAACCTAATTTTGGCACAATGCCTAGACTTAGGAATGGAAGAAGATGATGATTGGTTAGGAAGACCATAAACTGACCAAAATGTCCCTCCTAAGGACCAAGTTTCAGAAGAAATAACCCTAGACCAGCAGGAAGAAGAGCTTGCTGTAGGAAATGAACAAGAAGAAACTGTTAGAGAGGAAGGATCCTCATCCCCTAAAATGTCTCCGGGAGGAGCTATCACTTTTGAAAACATGGAACAATTTTGGAATTTCATTAACACTAATATTGGTGTTTTTAATAAAGCAACCCATATGGACAAGGATCGAATTAGTGACACTCAAGAAACTGTATGAGAAGTATTTCAAACATGCACTAATCCATTGTCCTTTATTGATCAAGAGAGTGATCAAGCTGAACCATCCAATTTGGATATGGCAGCTGTGATTCAAAACATACAACAACAACAGGTTACTCAACCACCTAAAGTGCCTGTTAACAAGCCTAGGGTCATTCCTGCACAAAAGAAACCATCATTTAATGCTCTATTTTGCCAAGATCTTGATCAACATACCTCAAATCAACAAAAACCCAAAACAAAACCAAACACCAATTACCAATAATCTGGGGTACAACATAATACTATTACAAATCCCCTTCATAATACTCTTCCTACCAACACTTTGCATAATAGCAATATAGCATATAATCCTTATGTCACACCATCATACACTCATAGATCCCATACCTATGTCCCATCGAACCAATATGGTGGACAAACTAGTAATCTTGAAACCATGGTGAAACAACTAGTTTCTTGCATGGACCAGATAGATCCCTATCGTCCCTTGTACAACTATCGAGAGATGTGTAGTCAGCCTTTAGATCCTATAGTCATAGCACAACCGTATCCTAAACATTTTCCTATGCTTGTTCTTCCCATATATAAAGGAATCGAAGATCCCATAGAGCATCTTCGTATGTTTAGGATAGCATGTCATGATATATCACATGATGACTTGTTATTACTAAAAATATTCTCAAAAATCTTGGGAGGAATGGAATTAGAGTGGTATTATCAATTACCCACTAATTATTTGAGGAATTTCAAAGAAAATTCTAAGTCTTTTGTTCATCAATTTAGTGCCTACATTGAAAGACATGTGACCATTAAAGATTTGTATAACTTAAAATAGGACAAAGATGAATGCTTTGCTGATTTCCTAGCTAGGTGGAGACAGTTGATAGGAAAATTGCACTTTGTGTTACCTTATAGGGAGATGTTGGACATCTTTATTAATAATTTGCAAGAGCAACTATCTTACGAATTATCAACTGCTACCTTGACCACCTTCGATTAGGCTATAGAATTATCTTGAAGAGTGGAATATGCTCTCATTAGGAGAGGCCAGCTTAAAAATAAATACAATGAGAAATAATCCAAAAATCAATATAATAATAAACAAGTTGTGGGTGATGGAGTCACCGATAGCAGAAATATTGCTAATGTTAATGCTGCAAAGACAACGGAGAAGTTTGTACTAAAACCTCTTGATAGACCTCCTCAAGAATTTACTAGGTTAAATCAACCTTTATCAACTATTCTACCACAATTATTAGAACGAGGTTTGATTCAATTACCAAATATCCGGCAACCTGATCCAACTATACTTGGATACAGAGTAGATTTACATTGTGACTTCCATAGAGGACCTGGACACACTACCAACTCTTGTAAAATATTAAAACATAAAATACAAGACTTGATTGATAATAATGAGATGGAGGTGCAAGTATTCCAACCTAAGTAAAATCCTCCTAATAATGTTCAAAAGAACACCCCATAAAACTAGAATTAGAATGCCAATCAGTCACTAGACATCTTTCAACATTCCTTACCAAAACATGGTAAGGAGGTGGCTAATCAAACTGAACATCATAATGTCCCTCCTCCTACCCGATATGTAGGAACTATTAGTGGGCATTTACTTGCTCATGATCTGGAAATATTTGACACAAATTTATCCGTGGTTACAACTAGGCCTCTATATAATATTCAGATACCTGATCTTAGTGATACAGAATACGATACTGAGAGTGATATGGAAATCACATCAAATCAATCGAATAGTTTTGAAGATGAATCAGATACTATTCACCCTATCACAAGTTATATGGTTCCATAAGAACCATTTCCAAGAAGAGTCACTACTATACCATCGTCTCACCGATTAATTTCTAATGAGATAGCTATAAACGCTAGACCAAGACCCATTCATCATCCACAGAATAACATTGCGGGTACCATCAAAGCTGTTACTAGACAACATGCTCAAAATCCTCAACAAGATCAAATTCATAATGGTGGATCAACTCCATTTGTTTTGAAGGTTCCTAATAAAGGGAATCATTCACCTAATGTTCAACCTAAACCTCCTTATAATATTAATGAACAATTGTCAAATATTACAGCTAGAATTTCACTCTTGGATCTTTTAAGATCTTCTCCTACACATAGAGATGAATTAATGCTCACATTAATCCAGATGATGGTATCACAAGACATTCAACTTGAATCCATGGCCAATACTATAATAAATCATGAAGTTGATTGTATTGAATTCTGGGATAGAGACATACCTCAACATAGTTTACATAAAGATAACCCCTTGTATATTACTGCTTTAATTGGAGATGTAGCAGTCAAATGAGTTTTGATTGATAATGGTTCATCTTTAAATATCTGCACTTTTGAATTCTACCAAATATTTGGGTTTAGAAGTGATGAAATGAAAAGAACTGATATGATCATAAAATATTTCAATGACGAAACACAAGAAACATGTGGAGTTATTACCATTCCATTGCAGGTTAGTCCAAGAACCTTGGATACGACTATGTTCATTGTACATTGCCCTGCATCATACAATATACTCTTGGGTCATCCTTGGATCAACACAATGCGAGTTGTTCCCTCAACCTTACATCAATGTGTTAAGTTCAAATTTAAGAATTAGTTGGTTACCATTCATGGTGATCCAAGACCCTTTGATATGTGTGCTTTGGCAGAACCTATTGGAGTTCAATTTTGCCCCGCTCTGTCATCCACACATCCTAATTCTCATTATCCATATAAACATGTGAAAATCACACCCACAACGTCATCTACTTCTTCTCCATCAGTTGCACCTCCACATATAGCTCAACCATCTTCTAAACAAACCACATTAGGACCTAAGAAAGATTATAATCCCACAACCAATGTCTCTTGTTCTACTCCTATAACTTCCATACCTTTAATAGACCCATCTATTGACTCCTCTACACCATCTACATCCACAAAATTTATATTTTCCACATCAGAAGACGTAGGGAATGTTCCTTCTACCTCTTATGCTCTCACTAACGATCTCTTACCCGATCTATCTAAAATTATTATATTAGAAGAAATGAATGCTTCTATGCAATATTCCCTTATTTTAAACATTTTGCCACCATCTCCTCATACCTTGGGCCTCCCATAGCCTATGGGAAGCATTTACCAAGTCGAGAGTTGTGTCTTTATTTATAAGGGATATGACTAGGGTAGAATACCCAAAAACATCAAAACTCATTATGATGGATATGCTCAATGTTATTTTACTAATGAATATATTAAAGCCAAACATATAATGCTTAAATTAGGATATAAAGGGAAAGGTTTGGGACCTTTCCAAAATGGTATGCAAGAACCTTTTGAGGTAGAAGCGTGGCCCGCTCGATGTGGTGTGGGCCTATTTCCTAGTAAGGGTCAGCCATTCCCATTTGAGGATGATGACCAACTTATATGTTACCAAGATTATTTAGATGCACGCGATGCCTTGCATTTAATAAATAAGACATTCACATGTAATATGCTATCTATAGCTTATCTTGAGATGATCACTAAATCCGATGATGAGTTGGAGGGATATATCTTTCATGATGTCTCCATTGAGGAATTATTACATAATGGATTTTATTTTGATGGCTCTATACCTAGTATAGCCCAGCTTGAGGCCATGACTCCTCAAGATGAATTATCCAAGCTAACCTTGGAAGAATTACAAGAATTGGGCGTTTCACCCACCCCACCTAATTTTGAGAGAGATCTACACATGGAAGTAGAAAATGTCATAAAAATTAACATTGGAACCGAGGATAACCCCCACATAATCAACATTGGATTAGAATTGAGTCAAGAAAAATAGGATAAATACATTGCATTTCTTAAAGAATATGAAGATGTATTTGCTTGGACATATGAAGATATGCCAGGATTAGACCCTTCTGTAGTTATACATCACCTAGTAGTGCACTGGGATGCTAAACATGTTAAACAAAAACTTAGAAAAATGCATCCTAAAGTGGCCTTACTAGTCAAAGTGGAGTTAGAAAAACTCCTGAATGTTATTTTTATACAAGCTATTGATTATGCTGAATGGATCTCGAATGTAGTTCCAGTAACTAAGAAAGAAACTACTAAGGTTAGGGTTTGTACAAACTTTAGAGATATTAATGTTGCATGCCCTAAAGACGATTTTCCCCTTCCCAATATGGATCAGATCTTGATTTTACTATTGGGAGTGGAATGATATCCTTAATGGATGGATTTTCTAGTTATAATCAGATCAGGATAGCTCCTGAAGATCAGGCTAAAACAATATTTATTATCCCTTGGGGGACTTTTTGTTGGAAAGTGATGCCATTTAGGTTGAAGAATGCAGGTGCAACCTATCAACGAGCCATGAATTATATATTTCATGATATGATGTATGATATAATACATGATTATGTAGATGACATTATAGCTCATTCTACTGAAAAATATGACCATTTAGATGACTTGAGAAAAGTATTTGATCAGTTAAGGGAATATCTTATCTGATTGAATCCAACCAAATGTATATTCAGAGTTAAGTCAGGTAAATTATTGGAGGTTATATTTTCTTTACGTGGCATCGAAATTGACCCTCTCAATATTACGGCTATCACTGATATGCTCGCATCTACAAATATATCTAAATTACAGAGTCTACAAGGTAAGCTTCAAGCTATCCGTCACTTCATCGATAAGTTGGCGGATAAAACTAGACCCTTTCTTAAGCTTCTTAAGAAGGATGTATCTTTCCATTGGGATGATGAATTTCTGAGAATCATTTGAAATCCTCAAAAAATATCTTCTCAACCCACATGTACTTTCACCACCTAAACCTGATCACCCATTTATCTTGTATATTTTTGCTTCAGATTTTGCTTTAGGAGATATGTTAGCTCAACTTGATGATGAGAAAAGAGAGCGTGCTAATTATTACATTAGCAGAACATTAATTAGTTATGAAAACCACTACACAAAATTAGAGAAGTTATGTCTAGCAGTCATATTTTCTACACAGAAACTATGCCATTATATGCTTAGTTAGAAAACATACGTTATTGCTAAATACGATCCCTTGCGGTATCTCATGAGTCAACCTTATTTATCTGGTCGCACAGCAAAGTGGGTTCTTGTGCTAAGCTAGTTTAAACTCACGTTTATAGGATAGAAGTCTGTTAAGGGTCAAATCATAGCAGATCAATTAGTTGTTGCCCCTTAGAATCCACCCATCCCCTTGTCATTGAGTTTCTTGACGAATGCCTTAAACTAGAGGTAGATTATTCAGAGCAATGGTGATTATACTTTGACAGATCGTGATGCATGAGTGGGGCTGGTGTAGGTATTATTTTGATATATCCACATAAACATCTCATACCTTTATCCTTTAAATTAATGTTTTCCTGTACTAATAACACTACTGAATATGAGGCTCTCATCCTTGGATTATGAGTAGCCCTGGAACTAAAAATTAAAAACCTATTAGTTTTTGATGATTCTCAACTTGTTATAAATCAAATTAACAATGTTTATCAAACTAGAGATGATAAATTGCACCTATATAAAGCATATGTATTATAATTAATATATTTATTTGATCAAATTATCTTGGAAGCTATTCCTAGAACTAGCAATTGTGTGGCTGATGCCATGGCTGCAGCTGCATCTCTTTTACCCTTGGAGTTATATGACGAATACACTACCATAATTATTCATCGACTCCAAGAACCCGCTTCAATTAAATCATGCTTGGAACCTTTGGACGTGTTTCTAATCAACAAAACTACTACTGAACTTTGGTACACTGATATCCTTAATTTTCTTCAAAATGGGACCTTCTCTAAAGGTTTTAATAGAAACCAATTTCGGTTATTACGTAGACGAGCAAGTCACTTCGTCATAATTGGAAATACCTTATATAGGAGATCTTTTGAAGGTATCCTACTGAGATGTTTGAATCTAGAAGAGTCTATATCAGCTTTGAGTGAAGCCCACAATGGATCTTGTGGGGGACACTTTAATGGTAGCACCATTGCTAAGAAGCTCCTTAAGATATGATATTTTTGCCCTACCATGGAGAATTATGCACATGATTACGTGCGCCATTGCAACAAGTGCCAGAAACATGTTGACCTTGTCCATGCGCCTGCATAAGAATTGCAGGCTATTTCAGATCCTTGGCCCTTTTCAAAATGGGGCTTAGACATCATCGGAAAAATCAATATTGTGTCATCTGATGGACACAAATTCATCATAACCACCACCGAGTATTTTACGAAGTGGGTTGAAGCTATGCCCTTAGCTTCTTGCACTAGAACTCAAGTTTCCAAATTTATTTTTTATCAAATTATTTGTAGCGTTGGAATTCTTGCAAATCTCATCTCAAATAATGGAACTTGTTTCAAAAATAAATATGTAAAGAAACTATGTCAAAAATATAAAATTCAACATCGTTGGTCCACTCCCTATTATCCTCAGGGTAATGGCCAAGCAGAAGCATCTAATAAAACATTAATTAAAATCCTCAAAATACTGGTCAATAAATTTGGCTGTGATTAGCACATTCAATTATATCCTGCTTTGTGGGATTATCGAACTAGCATTCATACTCGCACGGGCACTTCATATTTTGTTTTGGTTTATGGTGTTGAAGTTGTTTTTCCCTTTGAATTAGAAGTTCCTTCTTTGGCTCTGCTACTTCAAGATACTGAAGTAGGAGATGAATATCGTGCTAGCATATTTAGTCAGTTGGAACTCCTAGATGAGAAGCACATTAATGCTTTGGAGCATCTTCGTGCCTACTAGAACAAGCTCAAACGAGCATATCTCAAGAAAGTTCATAATCGATCCTTTGAGATCGACGACCTCGTCTTAAAAGAAAATAAAAAAAATACTAATGCAACTAAAGACCTTAAAGGTAAATTTGAGCCTAACTGGCTTGGGCCATATATTATCACTGCTAAATTTGGATCGGGAGCATACATATTAGCTACCTTAGATGGTAAAGATCTTAAAGAACCTATGAAAATTATGCATCTTAAGCACTATTATGCATAAATTTGGTAATTTCATCACTGTATATATTATACATATTGTCTTATTTTAGAAATTCATATAAAATTTTAAAAACAGTAATATTATGTATTATCTTAATTCATAAATTAAAATAAAAATATAAAAAAATCAAAATCATCAAAATCCTCAAAAACATCTATTTTTGCACATGTCAATTCTTGAAGTATTGCAGTTATATTTTTAGTTATTTTGGATAAATTAGCATTTATTTGGAATCCCTCACTTTCACACTCACAAGAATAAATATCTTTATTTTATTTGGTATGGTTATTAATCTCTCTTATATCGAAGTCCACAGTTAAATTAAATAAAGTTTAGAGCATAGAGAACTGATCTTGTTATTTACTTGAACCAAGTACACCTTTTCACATTAAAATGATTTCATTGCAAATTCAAAGCGATGCTACACAGTAGAAGTGGTCTCTTGAGCGAAAAGTCTCCCCTGCTATCCTATCATGCACATGGTCTAGAATATTTGAGAATTGACAAAAGGACAAGCTCACCCCTGCCCAGAATAAAAATCCCTTGCTCTACAGCAAATCCGAGCAAGTATCCCTAGTATAGAAAGAAGAAAAAAAAAAGGAAAGTCAAGAAAAATCATGAGAAAAAGAAGCATTGTTTCAGTATCATTTTGTACCACCTCAGCAATATTTCAGCATTATCTCAGTGTCAAGAAAAAATACAAAAAAAAAAAATGAGAAAAAGAAAAGAAAAAACAAAAAGCAATAAATCCCTTCCCCTACCCTTTGAAAGAAAAGAAGGGTGAATGAGCTTGAATCCTTGGAATTCTCAATTATTTGAAAACTGTGAGGTAAGCCCCATAACAGGTGGTTTGTGCCCAACCTACTTGGCCTTGGGTAACTCCTAGCATGGTGATATGTCTGTCACATTAGTGACCTTCTTTTGTACAGACCTATGTCCGCTCATGGATTAGCTAGCTCTTGATGACCTGACTTACATAGTAGTCTGGTATGGTTACATGCATATAAATTATGGTCAACGAACACTCATTTTTTTAATTCAAATTACTTGTATGAAATTATCTTGCTCAAAATTGGTAAATGAACAATACAATTACACACACATTTGTGTTTGAGAGATTTTGTATCATTATGATAGATCAAGATCGGCAATGAACTCACATATGCACATGGGGTTCCTTTTAAATCTAAATTTTGTCTTTGAGATAATTTAAAATATTTATGCAAATCTTCTGGAATAATTTGATTTTCTTAATTGAGAATATTGGCTTAGCGTAAAAACAATTAAATACATTTTTTCAAAAATCCAAGATTTCTTTCAAAGCATGTTCAAAAATCTAGCAATAAAGTCACATTTATATATTTTTGACTTTCGTAACGATGGTATAGTTCCTAAACCTAAATTGGAATTTATGCCTAGTGCAAGTCCTCATTTTTATATTTTTTATCTCAAAATCAAAAATCAACTATGCAATAAAACTATTACATCAATTTTTTCTTTGGATTTCGTGATGATGGTATAAGTCTATACCTAAAATTCTATGCCTAGCGCAAGCCATCATTCTAATTTTATCTCCCATTTATTTAATCCATAAAAGCATATGGCTTAAATCATTATGTTACACAATTGTGCTTTAAAAATAATGAAAACTTTTCTATTTCATTTCATTATGTCAACATTTAGTTTTGTGATGATGGTATAATTCCTAGGCAATTGTTCAAATTTCTATCACACAGGAATTTTATGCCTAGAAAAAATCATATTTTTAATATTTCATGCATAATATTTTCATGGAAATCTAAAAAAAAATCATCACCATCATCATTTTTCATCATCACAACACAAAGTCTTAAGAAATTCTCTTAAGCACCCTTTTACTTTTAGCAATATTTCTCTCATATCGGGATTAGCTTGATGACCTAGCGAGTGGCGACTCCATGAAATGGTCATGTAACAACGACAATGTCCTTTGAAATTATTGTTAGAAGTCACTTTATTTTTTATCAAATCATACCACAACAACCAATTTGTTTACATCAGATTATTTCATTTAATTTTATAGCATGACATAAAATTATAATATTTTCAATGACATAATTACATGAATAGTCAAACAACAAATATTAAAGCATCATAAAACATATGCACAAGTCATATCACAAAAAGAACATATATATATATATATATATATATATATATATATATATATATATATATATATATATATATATATATATATATATATATATATATATATATATATATATATATCAAGAAGTATATACATCATATCAAAATGGATTGGTATGCCATAATATATACCCTGGCATACTCAATCCTCTCAAAAATATATGGTCTATGTACAATGAGCAGCTAGTCTCGAGAATCCCTCAAGCTCTCAGCTTCATCTCCTATCCTGCCCTGAGGTGGAGGAGGTGGTCCCATCGGAGTTCGTGCTGTATTGCGGGTCCTTGATGTCTATCATGATGATCTCCTCGACGATCCCATCCTGATCAGCTCTACAATGCTGATTGGCAGCAGTATCCTCTACTCCTCTGGAACCACATGATAGTACAACCCTTGGTAGAATGTTGTCTACAAAATAGCCCACACCAACTCCAAAATGCTTGCCCCTCTGCTTCGAGCCCTGAGCTATGTCGCCTCATCCTAAAGAGTCTACACCTGAGTTCGTAGGTGAGCATTCTCCATCTAGAGAGCCGCCATCTGGTTGCTCTCCCCCACCTTGATATCCTTGCCCTTATCAGGCGATGGTGGCCTATCCCTATTCTGAGAAGGGAGTCTCTCCCTCCTCTTTGGCTGCTACTGTCTCTCTGGAGCCTATGGTACTCTTTGGCATCTCTCTTGATGAGGTCATCATTGATCCCTCCCTCCATAACCCCTCGCTACATCGATGGTAGCCTGGCACCACCTCTCCATCCATTGCACTATAGCATGCATCAGACCCTATGTCATCATCCGAGGAGGGTGGATGCCTGCATACCAGGAATTGTACCCATATGCTACCCCTACGTCATATCCATCCATTGGTTAAATGGGGGCATCATCAGCATCCTGACTCCAGAACCGTTGCATGTTTGAAGCTCCGCTCAATGTGGTATTATCCTCCATAGTTTGGGAGTACTCATAATCCCTAAAATAAGTGATCCCCTACTGTAGACCCAACTACCTCAAAATTTGCTCATAGCGATGGAGCTCTACCTCTCCCTACTCTGTCCTCAACTAGATGACTCGCCTGATGTGAGCCAACTCCTATCCATCCTCTACCCACCCTGGATGCTCTCTCCATGGTCTCTAGGTGATCCGATCTGGGGTGAGGTCATCTAGCAACCTTCGGGACATCGACAGATCTATCCATCGTTGTGACCCTCTCTAGATCCACCAATAGAAAACTTGGGGTCTTTCTCGGTCAACTCTTGTCAGTGGAAGCCCTACCGGCCTCCGCACTGCAATGTTCTCCCAGCACCAAAATTATAGCAGCGATGTCAGCTCTAGACATCGACCTCCCTTGTATACGACCCCGTAAAGGATCCTATACAAGCGGCATAATACAAAGCTACCCCAAGCAAACATGTATCTATGGTATCTCATGTTGCAGACCACATCTGAGAGGAGCCACGGTAACCTGCATCCGCTCTAGTGGCATAGAAGAAGGCCACCCACAACCCTTGCCAAAACCTGGGTCAATCAAGATGCCCTAGGCATCTACCTCAAAGCCTTGATGTTCACTTTGCCCTTCTCCAGAGTGAAGCTTGGGTCACTGCACAATCTCATCATGGCGTGGCCTTGATTGGCCGAAGGAGTCATAAATCACCCATGTATGGGGATCTTAAAGATCCTCCATACATCCTCTAGAGTTGGAGTCATCTCCCTTATCGGTAGCTAAAAGCAGGACGACTCTGGATACCATCTCTTTGCTAGGGTTGTCAATAGCCCCATGTCTATAAGAATTTGTGGCATCTCTGCCACATGCTGCAGTCTGACCTCTACTAGTTTGTCTCACTTAGCCTGATCGAGCATGGCTAAGTCATCCTTGAGAACCCCGTATTTCCACTCTCAACTCTTTAGTAATCCCCTCTATAAAATAAACAATAAAACAACAAAAATCATTAATACATAATCATTAAAATCAATTTCATCTCATAAAAAAATTATATCGCCCATTATTGGATGATATCATACCAAATTTAGTTAAATCATCCTTAATAGGATGAAATCATCTCTGATTCTTCAATTTGGGGATCGCCCCTTATTGGACGAGATCACCCCTATTTCTTCGATTTCATCCTTAGACAAAATCGGCGATATAGGGACAATTTCAATGAAATTGTGACGATTTCGTCCCGATGTCGTCGACGGCCTAAAAATGACTACGATGCCCAAAACCAATTAAAATTCAAGTAAAAAATTAAACAAATCAAGCTAAAAACATAGTACACTAGGTTTAGATCCTTACCCACAACCCACGCCGGACCTCTGTCGATCTGTGTGCCATTTCCACCATTTCTCCTCTAGAGCTCTGAAACAACAAAAGTGAACAGTAAAAATGAATTAGGGTTTTACCCTATTCTTCTTATTTTTATTTAAAAACAACATTTTTTTTTTAATTTTTTCTTTTTTGCGCTTTTACCTCAAATGTTCGATTTGGGTAGAAACTCAAAGGGGGCACCATAGCAAACAATTGTACAATTCTACCTAGAATTGTTGTCTAAAAAATGGAATAAATTTTTACTTTCTTATAAAGAGTGAAGAACTCGTCTTTAACGCATTTTCTTCAAAAAATATGCTAAAGAGGGGGCAAAATGTAGCACCCTAAAATTGGTGCAGTTAAACCATCAGTAAAAGATAAAAAAAATTGAATTTTAACCTCGAAACCGCTCGTTAACCACTCACCTCATTTTTCATGCTATTTTTAGAAGTTGTTTTGAATGTTGGACGATATCGTCACCGATCTGACGATATCGTCCCAAATCAAACGAATTCGTCTAGAACAGAATGTCTAGACGATTTCATCCCAAAACCAAATTTTCATAATTAGCTTATGTTTCAACAACCTCTCCAACTCGGGCAGAAGCATTTCTGTGTGGTTGGAGATTCCTACGTTGGAGATCTCCTAGATTGGGATGATCCCCAACCTCCTAACCTCCTCCTAATCCTATATAAACTTGGGATTTTCCCATTTTATCCCCCTGGCTAATCATTTCCCTGCAACTTTAGTTTTTTCTATTTTAGAACATCCTATCCCCCATCATTTGCACTTGTTTTTTCAAGTTTTATTGTAGGATCTCACTGTGTTTCAGTCGGAGGAAGCTCGGATCGTCACAGGTGATTCAACCACAATTTTGGATGATCCTATCAAGATCGGCAATGATATCGTACGATTATAGATGATTTTGACCACAGTTCAGATTAGGGGCAATCAGAGCCCTGAGTTTACATTCTCTATCTCTTTTTCTTATTTAATTGTGCATTATATTAATTCACTTCTGTTCTACATCTTGGAGTTCACCTCATTTAGCATATTTGCATGATAAAATTCAAAATAAATTACTAAAACATTCGATACCATTTGATTTGATATCTGGATTTATCATTTAAGCATTTATATTCTTATTTCTATCATTTTGTATCATTCTTGCAATTGTATTTTTAGTTTTTGGTGTCTGTTTTCATGATTGCAGGTTTCTGACGAATTCATCTGACGAATTCGTCAGGTCACTGACAATATTGGCTGATCTTAGAGGATCTCCTATGATTTGGATTATTTTGTACAATTATAGATGATCCTGTCATATTCGGGATGATTTGGACTCCTACAAGCTTCATAATCTTCATCAGACATCATAAATCAGGTGCACTCTTCTCCATTTTAGATATTTTATATATTTAGGATTCATTTATGTTTGTTGTCTTCATATAAACCAAAAATTTTATATAGAATAGATTAGATTCATTTTGGCCAACCTAGGAATCTGAATGATTGAACATAAAATGAACAAATCAAACCCATTCTCAACCTAGACGTGGAAACTGCCACTCAAAGTTTCTTGGTGAACCCCACCATCCATTGAAAATTCACCTTTATACCCCTCCCTCGAGAGGCATGACCTTCAAAGGGCTTCTCCGTCTGAGGTATTGTCCCATACTTCTCACATCCTCCTTCTGGGCACGGATCCTTTAGCTTGAAGATAAGGGTACGAAAAATTTGGGCGATACAATACCTTATAAAATAAATGCAACATATCTTACCCTAATTCCAAAAAAGGATTCTGAATTGTTTGATTCTTTTAGATCCATAAGCTTATGTAATATGGAATATAAGATTATCTCTGAAGTTATGGTGAATCTATTAAGGTAATTATTAGACAAAGTTATTTTAGAAGAGCAAGGAGGATTTGTGAAAGGAAGACAAATTTTGGACGAGATCATAGTATCTCATGAAGTTATACATTCAACAACTTCAATAAAAGAGATATCAATGATATTAAAACTTGATATGAGTAAAGCCTATGATAGGGTTAAATGGGATTTTATTTTTATAATTTTAGAAAATTTTGGATTCAAGAAGAAATGGGTTAGATGGATTAAAGCTTGTGTCTCTACAATTTCTTATTCAGTGTTGGTGAATGGGTTAGAAACATAATATCTTAAAGCTAAGAGAGGCTTTAGAAAATGAGATACTCTATCTCCTTATTTGTTCATTATTATGGTAGAGGTTTTGATGAGATACTTAAATAAGGCTTTCAAATCTAGCCTTATAAGTGGAATTAAGTTTAGTAACAACATCGACAACATCACCCATATTTAATTTGTAGATGATACAACCCTTTTTGGAAGGGCAAGGATAAATGAAACTGTAGCTTTAAATAATTTTTTAAAGGAAAAAGAAAGAGCATCAAGTCAAAAAGTTAATAGGAAAAAATCCAAAATTTACTTCCTTAAAGGGTGCCTTTTACGTATTTCCAAAATTTATGTACTCTTTCACTCCTCTCCACACTTTTAAATCACTCAAATAATGAAAATTATGTGAGCGAGCTCTTTAAATGGTGCTTTTTTAGAAAAATGCACCCTGAGGTCCGTTTTGGTCCCAAACATACCCCGAGGTACGTTTTATCAAAAAACAGACCCCGAGGTGCATTTTAAAAAAAATTGCACTTTCGAGTACACATTTGTCTTAAAATTCTAGAAATGCAATCATGTTTCAAATTCGTCCATCCAATCATACTAAAATTTCACTTTTTCTTTATTTTCACCAGATTATCACCACCATTTCAAATTTTCATCAACACTCCATCAATTACCATTAAATCATCATCTCATCTCATATATAATATTTATCTCCTACATAATTACCACAACATTTATAATAATTTTTCTCACACACCATCATTTACACAAAACAATATATATTATTAAAATAGTATTGTGGTTACAAAAATCCTAGGCGCTACCACCTTAGGGAACATCCTTTTTTTCCACATACATTTATGCATACATATGATGGTGCCATTAAGGCACACGTTACATATTCATATTATTCATTGAGCATCAATGATTTTCCGCCACTCCCCCTTTCCAAAATTGCACCAAATATGTCCACTTCTCATCATGCCACTACTCAATAGGTCATCCCTCCATGATAGCATCAAGTAGCACATGCACCAACACATTGAACAAACCCACAAAATATACCATTGCCCCAATCGAATCTCCACTACATGCCCTCCACAACCCTATACCATTTAGAATCACCATCACTATCACCACTATCACTTTCCTCATCTTCGTTCCTCAAGTTATAATCATCAACTATACCATATTTGTTTTGGAAACTTATTACCTTTATATAATATTCACCCCATTCAATGTATGATTTATTAGTACAATCCCTTATATTCCATCCATCAACACCTACCAACACTCACTCTCCACCTTTTTGGCCATCCCATACTCTATGATTTTCTATCAAGTGATTCATCACCACCTTCAAATTTATCACTCGTCAACTTATCACTTGAGGCAGTAGTTATAAAATAACATACAATTTTCCAAGAACTTTTGCCAAAATTCGTCATACACCCTCCTTTGTTGGGATAAAAGCAAAAAATATCTCTTCTCAACAACAGTCCAAATCAATCAAGTATGGCATGTTGTATATCACACGATTGTAGGATTGATCATACAAACATGCTTCATCAAAGGTGCACAATCAAGTCCACTGAAGCAAATCATGAGAAGACCTACATATGACTGACCAGTTTACCCATCCAAAATGGTCTCATCAATCGATCAATGGCAAAATTTCAAAGTACATGCATCCCATCCATGATTGGGATATCTTACACTTATTCCCCTAAAAAATAAATCATCTTTCATAAACCACCACTCCATGCTATTTCATCATCAATCATCTAATAAATAAGCTTTTGTACAAACATCATGTCTTCACACAATGTAGTACAAAAAGGGGCAAAATGTAGACACCTAAAAATATCTCATTTAACCTCTTACAAAATCAGTTAGATTCAAAGGGATAAAAAAAATGCAAAATTAGTTCAAAAGCCCTAAAAGCAATTCAAAATCAATTTAAAGGGTACAAAATCAATTCAAATCCTTTTTAATACAAAATCAATTAAAAAGAACAAAAATAATGAAATCAATTCCAAAAAGGCAAAATCAACTCCAAAAAGGGTAGGAACATTCCAAAACCCTAAAATCAAGGTAAGAATAATCCAAAAACATTAGGGAACAAAGAAATTAGAAAAGTCTCCTCCCCCTTCAATGTGGACACCCCACCATTCCTCTCACACACTTTCTTATGCATCCACTTTTGTACTTTATCCAAAATCCACCCACTTTCCTTAAATGGCAATAAATGAAAGGTGTTAAAAGTGGTATATCACCTCTTCCGATGCATGACATGGGAATGGAATGCCCATGCTCAATAAATTTAATTTTCATAAAATTCTTCCAGCACCCACATGCTCATTTATTAAACCCCTCCTCTCCCTTCCACCTCATCACCTATTTTTTAGCTTATTTGAAATCTATAAGTAAACGAGGCTGCCTATGAATGATGGGGAGAAAATATGCAATGTTATGCTACTGAAATTATATCCAAGTTATCTTGAATCCATTTTCATATGTGATATCTCTCCCACACCCCTTCATAGTAGGTTTTTAGCATTTTTTAGGGCAGAACAAGTGACTACATAGGTCTACATTGAATATAACACCATAGAAGACATCCACGAGGATCCTATGACACTATGTGACTTTAAAAATATAAAATGTATCTCGAGGTCCATTTTGACACAAAAAGTACCTCGAGGTACATTTTCTTGGTTTAGACCGGTACATAGACTAGAAAAGTAACACAACAATTTTATTTTAGTTTTCATTCTATTTTCAGCTTTTGCTATGTATTTTACATTAAACTTTGTATCGATTTGTATTTATTAAAAGGTATGATTAAGATAAACCTCCAAGTGATCTCACACATTTTTTGTAGGATTACACAAATGTTTTAGATAGGTGTAGCTCAAAGTGGTAAGCACCATAAGCCCATTTAAACTTCAAGAAATCAAAGAAGAACCCTTTGGTGTGCTGCTAAGAAGACTAATGACAAGGATCACTTCCCCAGAAATCCTTATTTCATAGCCCATGATGCATATTGTAAAGGAAGTTGCATGACAAAATTTGTAACACCTTTTCAAATATATCAATGAAAGTAGCAAGTTTTTCTTTATTTCAAGAATTATGGAATCTAGTTATTAGTAAAGTTTAGAATAAAATTCTACCTTAGAAAGGTAGATGGTTATCATTAGTAGGAAGAGTGCAATTAATTAAGCTAGTCTTATAGGCCATTCCAACATATTATATGTATTTGTATTCTATGCCAAAATTAATTGAAAATTATTTAATCTATATTTTGTGTTCCTTTTTATGGTCAGGTGTACATGATAGAAGGAAATTTCCTTTGGTGAAATAGAGCAATGTGTGTGATGATAAAACTAGTGGAGGTTTTGGTTTAAGAGTTCTTACGGATGTAAACTTAGCTCTTAGGGGAAAAGTAATTTGGAGATTGTACAAAGAAATTCAAATACAATGGGAAATAATTCTTCTATGTATGTTGAGCCCAATGGCCCAAGTTTAATCTCTCTACCAAATGGTTCTACTATTTGGAATGATTTTAAAAAATATATTGATCTAATGATTAAAGGTTTAATATGGGTGGGGAGAACTGGAGAAAATTTTCTATTTGGATGGATACTTGGTGTGATAAAAAATCACTTAATTTAGATCTAATTTTGAAACCTTGGACGAGATTGCTTCAAGACACATATTATCACGAGCCACCTTGGAAGGATTTGCTACTTAAGATAGACTTTTTAATAGCAAATGTTATTTAATACTTATTTTTTATGCTTTTGAATGTATACTTTGATATTGTATCTATTTTATTTAAGGACATGATACTATTGATGCTCTGCATGGTTGTAGGATTAAGTAATCTCTTGGGTGGATAAGAGAATTGACCAAAAGGAATGAGAGACCTTGTTAAGGGGGAAATTATGATGATGAATCATTAATAAAATAGCTTAGGATAACATTGATTAATACCATTTCATTTAGGTGCATTATGGTTTGCTTATGCTCATGTTTGCACCATTGAACCAAGAAATTTGCTTGCAATGACTCTCCTTAACTTGAGTTAGTGATAGCTTAAGTCTATCTTAGATAAGGATCCAAGGAGCCACTCACTTAAGGATAAAATGATCGTATGAAACATCGAGAAAGTGCATTTGTTCTTGCATACGAGATGATAGTTTTGATTATATCCTTGCATGCTCTTGAAGAATTATTTGGTTGATAATAATTTTTATTTGCCTAAGGTTGATAATTCTTCCATAATAGAAAGCCATGAATTCTTAGTTTTTGGACATTGCTTTATGCTTTTTTGTGGCCATTTGTTGGGCCATATTAATATTTGGAGGTGGTGCACTAAATACTCCATGCTTTGGAGTGATGGCACCTAAGTGGAGCAAGCACATTTTACTTGTGACCACCATTTTATTTATGAGTACTTTTAGAGATAATACCCTTGTGGAAAGTGGGCACTAATGAGAGGCACCATGAGTGTTATGAAGAGAATATCCATGTTGGGTCATTTTTGGACTCCTCGCTAGAAGGAGGTCATTATAAGACAAGGAGCAAGTCAATGCGAAGGAGGGCATGGTAGAGCATATACATAGAGACAAAGAAATTTGGGTAGTAGAAAGAGAGGGTGATTACAAGTATTAGCACAAAATAAAACATAGTTGAGGATTCTAGGTGAGGTTTATAACTCCTTGATGATATTTATGGGTTAGCATTCATGTTTATTTTTTGCATTTTTGATTTTTTGTTGTTTTTCTTGGATTTTACTCTATATGCTCTTGTATTCCCTCTAACTTTGTTGTAGTTTTTTGACATGTTGGCTTGACCCTGTGCATAAGTTTGTTTATCTAGACCTTGAGAATTGCACATTCAAATACTATCCACTCAAATTTAGTTTTCCTTACATGGTAGAAAAGAATATAGTGAAAGGGCATCGAGTGTTTAACTTAGCATAGCATTGCCTACCTATGCTAGTTGGACTTTGATGCATCCTTTCCTTGGTGTTTTATATAAATATTGTTGATCAAAGAAGTGACTTAGTATTGCCTTGTTCATTTGAGTTCCTATGGATAATGCACCTCCAGAGTCTTTTCCCTTTTATCTGGTTTTTTTAGATGCAACCTTGGGCACTCATGATTGGCCTTAGGGTTAGTCATTTTTCTAGGTGGTGTTGGGCACTGAAATGACATCAAGATTTACTTGACACTACAATTGTCTATCTTCAAATTGTTTGTCTAGGCATGCACCTGATAATTGTAACTCGACACTCAAGCATTGGATGGGCCAAAGTAAACTTCAATCCAACCTCTAGAGTAGGCTGGTTCCTTGTCATCTTAAAATGGTGTTGACTCAATTAAAGCTCCAATAGGGTTTTGATATTAGGGTTAGAAAAGGTTTAGGGTTAGAAATGTTATAAAGAAATAGTGGTTGAATAGGCTAACAACAATGTCACTATAGCAAAAGCTCCCATAAACTATCTCAAGGTACCCATTACTTCAGATCAACATTATCTCAAATCAAATGAATCTTCATACATTAAAGCACAACAGAGAAATATTGAAGACAACAAATTCAATATCCAAACACTGATAATCCAAATAAAAAAATTAATCAACACTTAGATTTTACAGAAATGCACTCCCTACCAATATAGATCTAATCAAAAGTATATTTCAATTACCCTAGTAGTTAGTAATCCAATAAACTAAAAAAAATTAAGCTTCAAATATTGATAGAAAATATTTAATGTGTAGACCAATTGGTTCATCCAAACCCCATAAGGGGGACAGAGGTCCAAGGTTCAAATATCGAGCCTCATCGGACTGAACGCTTGTCCCTTTCCTGGTGCTTTCAATGACGTATCATTGGAGGGAAAAGGATTGTTTGTGGTTTCCTTTTCAAAAGTGGTTGGTTGAATGCATCAAGGTTTTTTGAATTGAGATTTGTGTTTAAACCTTGTGTTATAAGCATAGTGGTTGAAGCCCATTGGTTGTGAAATAACTTGAGTTAGAAAAGAATATGAGTATCATTGTTATGTGAGATTTGTGGTTGAGCATTATTGTGAACATTTGAATTGGTTGATACATACTTGGACTAGGGTTGTGTTAGACAGAGTTGTCCCTTGTGATGATTGGTTGAGTTGAGTTGATTGAGACTAGTCAAGTGATGTGTGAAGTGATTGTTCAAGTTCTATGAAACAAACTATTCCATCATTCTATGTTGAGTTGAGATTGAGGTTAGAAAATATTGAGTCTTTAAACATTCTCTTTATGATTCTATAAGACTTGAGTTGAGTTGAGGTTGACTTGAATTGAGTTGAGGTTGATTTGAGTTGAGAGTGAGTTTAGAACATATTGAGTCTCTAACAATTCTCTTTATGCTTCTATGAGTTGAGTTGAGATTGATTTGGGTTGATAGTGAGATTAGAACATATTGAGTCTCTAAAAATTCTCTTTATGCTTCTATGAAGTGGATTTGAGTTGAGATTGCCATTCATTGTTGAGTTCATTTTGAGTACTACTTGAGCATGATTGATTGAGCCTTTGAGAAGGCCTTTGGGACAGATTTGAGGACAACTTTGGGATATATTTGAGGATAGTTTTGGGACAAATTTGAGAACAATATTGGGAAAAATTTATGGATAGTTTTGGGCAAGTTATTGGTGAGATTGCTAGAGCAGATTTGGGCAAGTTCTTGGTGAGCTTGCTAGAGCATATTTGTACAAGTTCTAAGTGAGCCTATTGGAGCAACATTGGACAAGTTTTGTGTGAGCTTGTTATTCATCATTGGACAAATTTTGTGTGAGCTTGTTATTTAGAATTGTATAGGTTCTATGTGAGCTTATTATTTAGCATTGGATAGGTTCTGTGTGAGCTCGTTAAGAAGGTTTAGTGTGAACCTATTGAGCAAGTTCTTAGTGAGCCTATTGATAGAGCTTCAGAGATGACAAAGTATAGAGGACAGAGTCTCAGTGGATAGAGATCCAACAACCATCATCATTAAAGATAGATCTAAGTGAGGAGTCTTCAAGTGGAGAGAGGTCCACCAATCAGTACAATATAGAGATAGAGTCTTCTAAAAGATCATATAGCCAGAGAATAAGGGGAAAGAGTTATCCTATGGAAGAGATCCATGAACTTGAGATTAGGGGATCAACATATCCTTTGGACAGAGATCCATAAACATTGTAATTGGGAGTGATTCCCAAAGAGATTGATTGAGAAAGTTTTAGTAAAATATTTTCTTCATGGAGTAGCCCACATTGGGTAAACCACGTAAATTGTGATGTCTCTATTGTGTATGGTATTTTGTGCATTGCTTTGATTACTACTATTGATACTGCTATCTACACAACATAATATTGAATTGGAAGAAAAAGTAAAAAGTGGCCTTATATTGTTCATCCCCACTCTCAATATAATCTTGTGTTCTTCAATTGGTATAAGAGTGGGTTCCTTCGAAAAGGCTAACAAATTGAGGGTAGATTTTACAAGAGCACAAATGGTTTCATAGAATGGATTATCTACAAATAAATCTCCACTATTTGATGGTAACAATTATGCTTTCTAGAGCTTGAGTATGAAGAACTACTTGATATCAAAATGATATGAGGCATGTCAGATGGTTGAAAAATATTATAGGGTTGAAGGTGATCCCAAGGAAGATAAGACTACCAGGAAAATGATTGAGATAAATGCAATAGCAATGAATTGTATCTTGAGTGGGCTTCATGAGCCAGATTTTGCAAAGGTCATGGTATGTACTTCAGCTAATTATATGTGGACCAACTTGCAAAATACTTATGAAGGATATTCCAAGGTAAAGTTGGCAAAACTACAAGCTCATAAAAAAATATTTGAGGAATTGAAAATGGAATATTCTGAAGATATTACAAATTTTTTATTTCGAGTTGATGAGATTACTAACACCATGTAAGGCCTAGGTTTTGAGATGAACAAATCAAAAGTTAATCAAAAGGTTTTGAGATCACTTCCCATGAAATATTATTCTAAGGTTTCAGCAATAGAAGAGACAATGGATATCAACTAGCTAACAATGGAAGAATTGCAAGGTACTATCACAGCTTATGAGATGAGGGTAAGTGATGAGTCCCAAAAATATATATTTTTATACACTATTAAGGGGCATAATTAGTGGTTTAATTAGCATGTGAGATGCATTTTCATATAACTTATGCATATAATTGATAGAAAAACGAGTATTATGCTTGATTGGTGTTTTTAGTGGAAATTATGTATAAATGCAGGTTTTGCTTGCTACTAATATGGTGTTTTCCAGTCTACATCCACTTGGACATGGCATACTTCTACTTTTAGAGACTAATGCATGAGATAATGTGCCTTCCTCTTCAAGTAAGGTGTCCAACAGAAGTAGACACCTTTTAGATGAAGAAGGCGCCTTCCTCTTCAAGGAAGGCACCCAGCAAAAGTAGGTGCCTTCCTCCTCAATGAAGGTGCCCAGCAGAAGTGGGTGCCTTCCTCTTAAAGGAAGGCACCCAGTAGGAGTAGGTGCCTTCCTTATAAGGAAGGTGCCCAAAAAAAGTAGGTGCATTCCTCATGAAGAAGGTGCCTCCATGCCTCCATACTTTGCAAAGATTTACCAAGCCAGCTTTGACCGGTTGACCAATGGGCTAAGGAGGAGGTTGCACATGAAGACAAAAAGGAGATATTTTATTTTATTTACTATTACTAAAATAGAATGAACACTTCTATTATTTGATTGGTTGGATACCTTTGTAACATGAGCATTATTCTTTCACGCTCATGGATGAACCAAGAGCAACGATTTTTCTAGCGATCAATGTGGGAGATATTCTATTTTATGCAATATTATTAAAATAGAATAATGCATCCATTATTTTTTTCTAGACATATTTTGTTATGATAAAATAGAACACGCCTGATTTATCCTACAAGAGGATAAAATTAGTGTGTGATTGTTTTAATTAATATATGGTTGTTATAATTGAATAGATGCAATATTCATTGCATATCTATTGTAACTGCAAGTCTGAAATAGACTTGCCTAAATTTGTAACAGAGGAAGGTTGTGCATTGTATAAATGCACAGGTCTTCCCTAAGAGAAGAAGGAAAATTTATGCAAAAATTATTCTATTTTATTTCTTGTCAAATTTAGTAAGAGTGCAATTCCTCTTATCTGAGCAAGCTCTACGCAGCTAGTTGGGCGGACTATCTGCGGGAGCTTGGGCCCACTCCATGTAGTAGTCCTCCCCTATTTATTTATGTTATTTATTTTTTGTAGATTATTTTATTGTTTTAGTTCTTGCTTTATTTAATTTAGATGTGTGTTTTTATTTCCACATTTTATTTTCAACATTTTATTTCCATCATTGTATTTTATTTATTTAAATTCTTCGCACTTAGTTTATTTAGTTTGGCTAAAATTGAAATGCACAAACATCCCCCACCAAACTAAATAAGGTACAATTAGATTTATTCCCCAACACTGTAGGCATATACTGTGTGTGACACTCATAAGTTTACGGACTTACCAGATTGATAATTTATGGAAGAGAAATGATTATTTTCAAGACATGAATTTTTGCTCACCATTTTGGTGTCACTGTTGGGGAGTGTCAAACTATAGTGTTAGGATTTACGGGTCAATTAAAAAGCTTATTTGAAATCACCTGTAAATATTTTATCTGAGAAGCATGAGTCCACCAAGGGCCCTTTTACAAGGCCAAAATAGTTGTCGAGCACAGTGAGAGCCAAATCCCACAGGCAACTGTTTGATTTTTTTATTTTCTCAGGTAAACGTGGGAATGAACTAGATGTACCAAATTAAGTGTAGAAGTAGGAATAAAACATGTTGACAAAATTAGAAAAATCTAGCATTGAATGATTTACATTATATTTTTAGTGGTTTCAAGAAATCAAAATAAATAAGCACAACCCAAGTCTGATTGAAAATTTTTAGGGATGTGTTTTTATACAAAAACCATTGAAAAATTGTGCCTCTAGAAGCTTGGTTTTAAATTAAAAATTTTACAGGCTTGAACCTTTTGCAACATATTGGTAAATATTTTTTTAATGATGAAATTAATAGCAAGAAAAATGATAGAGCAAATTTTTTTAAAGAACATCTTGTTATGAAATATGCTCTTCACTTGCGCTTAAGGCGGCCTGATGAATCAGAAACTAGCATGTGTTTTTAAATACTTCTATGCCATGTTTTCTGCAAGTTTCCAACCCGTAGATAGTCATTTTCCAGCCTACACATTTTACCATTATGTTTAAAAAATTGGTTTTGAGGTCGTAGGGAGAAATTGCTCTTCTCATGCTACAACACATCAA
Source organism: Wollemia nobilis (assembly GCA_028583015.1). NCBI lineage: Eukaryota > Viridiplantae > Streptophyta > Pinopsida > Araucariales > Araucariaceae > Wollemia > Wollemia nobilis. The sequence continues at coordinate 3,741,478 of JAQPPZ010005362.1, read as the reverse complement.
ACTAGTTGATAATGAAATTGATGATTTTTAGAAGATTAGTTCATATGTAGGCATGGGGGAGACCCCACATTCATTATTGCCACCAAAAACACAATGAACATTGTTTACAGTGTTCATGAAAAAAAGAGAAAAAATATCTTCTATTGAAAAAGGCTCTAAGTTAAGAGCAGATAAAAAAGAATAGAGTTTTATTTTGCTACTTGTTGGAAGAGAGTATCCTCTTTCTTGAGGACCATCTTGGTCCAGAAGGGAAATGAGAAATCTCCAATCGGTAGCTAAATTACATAGGGGAGAGAAAAAAATGAATCTTTATTTTTTTGTTACTTGTTGGAAGAGAGTATCCTCTTTCCCTAGGACTAGGTTGGTCATAAGGGAAATGAAAAATCTCCAATAAATCACTAAATAAAGCAAGGGAGGAGCCTGGAAGTAATCAGAAGATAAAAAAAATTATATATATAATGAAAAAATGAAAAAAAAATTAAAAAACTTTAGTTAGAATTTTATTTTAACGCCTTTAGTTTAGATTTTTCTTTTATGTTTTTCAGGACATCATGAAGTGTGATGTAGAAAAATAAGGAGGTGTCTATGAATATTTTGTGAATTGATATTTATACATGGAGTTCATAATAACACTATGCAAACTATCTCGTGTACTTGATCGTGTAGCATCCCATCTAGCAGGTGAAAGCTAGCAGAGTTTTACCTTAGCAACATTAGCACCTGAAGGCAAGCTGAGTAACCCTGATCAAGCAAAAGGATTCTAGTCTAGGGTGCTTGTGAAACTTTGAAAAAGTTTTTTTGCAAGGTGTGTGACTGTTACAACCTGAGTAAATGATGAGCGGAGTCAAATATGCTACACCACATACAAAGTAGAGTGTCGAGACAATGTTCGAGTAATGGTCAATGAGCTCCATTAAAAATCACCTCACATTTGTGAGAGAGGAACAAACATCAACATGAGGGAGACCCCATACCATACCAGTATCTTGGACGAATGTTCAATCATTCCTTAAAAAAAAAAAGAGAAAAAAAAAAGAGAGAAGGAAAAGAGAAAAAAAAATGGGAGGATACGTGAAAAAAAAAAAAAAAAGTGAAAGATGCCTTGATCATCAAGAAGGCACCTTTCGCATGAAGAAGGCACCATACAATGGAGGCACATTTCACATGAATAAGGCACCATACATTGGAGGCACCTTCCGCATCAAGAAGGCACCATACATTGGAGGTGCCTTTCGCATGAAGAAGGTGCCATACATTGGAGGCAACTTCCACATCAGGAAGGCGCCATACATTGGAGGCACCTTCTACATCAAGAAGGTGCCATACATTGAAGGCGCCTTCCACAACAAGTAGGTGCCTTGACATCTAGGGTGCCTTGATCCATTTCCTACACCTGGGTGGTTCGATGACACAAGAGACAAAAAAAACTGTGAATCCTCCCAATGAAAAAAAAATGTATAGAACATGTCTTGCTTAGCATAAAAATTGCTTTCTTATTGCTTTGTAGGAAATAATGAACCGAATGAAACCTGCAGGAATCCTGAGAGCCAGGTTATAACAGGAACAGAGTCATGACTCCTATTTTCTTGCTTTCGTATGTGCAGGTAATCATCCCTCTTAATGCAATCTAAAGGTATCCTAAGAGCTAGGGCCTCAGGCATAGACATGATTCATGTTTTCTAATTTTTGTGTGTGTAGTTTTGCAGGACACAACCATGAGCATGATCTGTAGGCAGAGCTGGCTTAAAATAGGGCCAACAGATGTGACATTTTGTGCCCTGCAATTAGGAGTGCGGTGAAGCAGAAAATGCACTTACTTCCCACCAGGAAGAGAGTGCCTACAATCAATCCAATACAACAATACCTTTTTCCACCTAGAGGAAGGAACCAATAAGCAATTTTATTCTCCCTTGGATGGGGGTACCTATTATTCAGTGTGGTACTAGGCATTTGAAGGGATGTAGACCTGTTGCATAGAGGGACCTATTTTTGGTGATATGGGCATCACCAATTTAAGCAGGGAAGAATTAAAAAAATGGTAAATTATGGTTGTGATGCTGAAGTTGTTAAATCCACAACGATATAATAAGGAAGAACAATAATTATTAATGGTGTGGAGGAAGAAGGCAGCCAGAGAGAATAAATAAATAAATAAATAAAATCTCTAGGAGCACCAACGTGAAGACGTCTTACACCACCAACATCATATACATCAGGTTCTATGAAATTCACTTGGGTATGTACTGATTTTCTTGTTAATTATGTGTATAATTATTTTAAAATCATTTCTATGATAATACCAGTTGATGCGTCCATAGTTTTTTAAAATATCCCATTAGAATTTGAACACATGACATGCCTCGGATATTAATAATAAAAAAAAAAAAAAGAGAGGCTATGGCATCTACGTGAATAAATTTGGCATCATTTTCATTGTTGCCTCATGACAAAGGTAGCCAACTTGAGCGAATGCATATAAATGATGCTACTCTGTACCATAAAGGAGATGTTGGAGATGTGAAATACATTTCAAATATGGGTAAAAGTAGCGACTAGTGACTGCACTTGTTTTAAACCAATTTGGTCTCACCAAATCTGACCAATGTGCAACATTGGAAAATGTTAGCATTTATCAAAAATTAGTGCAGTGGTAATTTGCCCTGAATGGTATGGTTACAATTTAACTATTTATCCATAGTGATTAGTCAGGATGTGTTTTTTAATTATGCTAGTTCTGGAGTGCTCGATGGGTGAAGAATAGCAGCACTCAATGGAAGAAAATAAATAAAATAGCAGTGTTGAATGAATGAAAAAAATAGTAGTGCTGAATGAAAAAAATAGTGCTGAGTAAAAAAAAACACAGTAGTGCTGAATGGAAAATACATAGTAGCTCCCCATGGATAAAAAAGACAGAGATGCTGAAGGCCTTTGAAAAAAAAAAAAAAAAGAGAAGAAAAAAAAAGAAAAAAATATATATATTATTATCCTGGGGGCTATTGTCATGAGTACATGACAATATTTAGGCATGGTCATCCTACGAGAGGTATAACTTCATCTTTTGGTGCCACAAGGACATGGCACATGTTAGGCATGGGGGGATGACGAGTCCCAAAAATGTATATTTTTATACACTATTAAGGGGCATCATTGTTGGTTTAATTAGCATGTGAGATGCATTTTTATATAACTTATGAATATAATTGATAGAAAAACCGGTATTATGCTTGATTGGTTTTTTAGTGGAAATTGTGTATAAATGCAAATTTTTCTACTAATATGGTGTTTTCAAATCTACATCCACTTGGACTTGGCATACTTCTGCTTTCAGAGACTAAGGCATGAGAGTAGATGCCTTCCTCTTCAAGGAAGGTGCCCAACAGAAGTAGGCACATTTTGGATGAAGAAGGCATCCAACAGAAGTAGGCACCTTGCTCTTCATGGAAGGCGCCCAACAGAAGTAGGTGCCTTCCTCCTCAAGGAAGGCGCCCAACAGAATTAGGCACCTTCCTTATAAGGAAGGTGCCCAAAAAAAGTAGGCGCCTTCCTCATGAAGAAGGCGCCTCCATATCTCCATACTTTGCAAAGATTTACCAAGCCATCTTTGACAGGTTGACCAATGTGTTAGTGTACTTAACAATACATTTTTTTCTATTCTCTATGTAGCTCTCTGTTACATCTACGTAACAGAGTTCTGTTTCTCTGTTTCATCCGGTGTGCTATTCCCGGAGTTGTAACCTTATTTAAATGCCTCCTGAATAATACATCGAAGTTCACACATTTACATGGCATCAGAGCCAGTTTGGTAAAGTTGCTGGGTAGCGGAAATTTTCTTCATCGCAGAGGCATTTTTTTATTATACGTCCACGCGCAATCGCGCGACGTACAATACAGTCCCACTGCGCAGGAAGAGTCCGCGCGGTCAGCGTTACTGTCGCGGACGCAGGACAGCAGCCCTGGCAGGTGGAAGGGGACGGAGTTCGATCCCACAACCCGTGGAGGACTGCAGCGCTTGGCGCGCTGCGTCGAGGGTGGTCAGAGCCCCCTGTAGCGACACCGTCCGCGCGCAAGGGACGCGGTAGGACTGTCGCAGCCCTGCCACGTGCGACAGCGTGACTGTCACGTGGGACAGTGCGCAGGGCGTGGTGCGACAGAGCGACTGTCGCAACAGCCCGGTCGCGACAGGAAACCGCATCGGGAATTAAATTCCCGGGCGGCGCCTCCCCCTGCCCCCCCCTACACGGCCGACGGGAATTCAAAATTCCCGCCCGCCGTCCCCCCCCCAAAACGGGCGACGGGAATTCAAAATTCCCGCCCGTCGCGCCGCAGCGGGGCTATAAACCCCCCCCCCCGCGTGCTGCGCTGTGCTCGTGCGCGCGCTCTCCCCCCCCCCCTGGCCGCGTTTTTTATTTATTTCGAATTTTTTTTTTTTCGAAATAATAATAAAAAAAAAAAAAAAAAACCCCTGTTCGGAACGCAGGGAGGGACGCGGACGGGAAACAGAGGCAGGCAACGGGAGACAGAAGCCTGCGGAGGACGGGAAACAGAGGCAGCAGGCAACGGAAGAGCTCGACGGAGCAGCATACCGGAACTTGCAGAGGAGGTGGCAGAGGCAGCTGACGGACAGACCGAAACTGAAGAAGGAGGTCTTCATTGATTCGTCCGGATCAGCCCGCTGGCTCACGTGGTCGTGAGCCGTGCGGTTAAGGCTCAGGGAGCCTGCAGGTCGGGGGTTCAAATCCCGCCGACTCCCCTCAGGTATATTTTTTTCAAAGTAATTTTTAATTATTATTATTTTTAATTAAAATTTTTAATTTTAATTTTTTTAATATAGTTTTAAACTTTATAAATTAAAATTTAATTTTAATTTATTTTTTCTAAAGTTTTTAAAACTATATAAATTGAAATTATTTATTTTAATTTTAAATAAATAATGATTATAAAAATGCTTTGTTAAAGAAAGCCTTTTAAGGGGGGATATTTTTCAAAAATCAAAGGGGGATAGAGAGTAATTTTTTCAAAAAAAATAGCAATTTGGCATTGTAAAAGGTGCATTTTCGGCTGTGGACCGACACCTTGAGGGTTATTCTTGTGGGCAGTTTTTTCATGTTGTATGTTGCATATTTCATTTTTGCACTATAACATTAAAAACTTAAAATCAAAACACTCCCTAAGTCCCCGGAATATAAAACCCATCTGTGCAATTTATTTGCACTGCAGCGTTCGGTATTTGCGATACCTCTGGCCAGCACTTACAGGTAAAGCCGTCGTGATTTGGCTACCGTATCCGCCGCCTAATATAGCCGCTATAACGACGTCCGAGCTTGTTCTCTATAAATCGTCTGGGAGGAATAAGTACGCCATTTTTGCATTTTTTACTCCATCCACTACCCTTTATCGCACTTGTGTTTAGGCGTAAATCCTGACGAAGTATTCTTCATAGTGTTTAGGGGAAGTTACGCCCCACGCATGAGAAGAATCTTCTATGGTAGGTGCCATCAACAAGGCGATTCCCTTTCAGTACCGCTTATGTTCCACGTATCGTATGATCTCTAAAATTCACCTATAGTCTCCCTCACGTAAGGGCGGGTGATTTTTTGTTGATCTTTCTAAATACCTATAGTTTCCCTCACGTAAGGGCGGGTATTTTGTACGGTATATTGGCCTAGCAAAAGGTATATCGAAAGGGGGACCAATTTGGTGATATAAGGAACCTTCACTATGGCCGCCGTTGCAAAGTTGATGACTGATCCGCATCGCTTATTGAAAGGTCCAAATTATACACCATGGAAACATAAGATGAAGGCTATTCTCCAAATGGAAGATTTGTGGGATATTGTTACTGGAGTAGCAACCAGGCCTTCACCAACAGCAGGATCCACAGGTCCTTCAACAGATCAGATTGCTTTTGACAAGAAAGACAGTAGAGCAAAGGTGCTCATTTTGTTTGTCAGTTTCGGATGAAGTGCAACCTCATATAGCCGATAAAGCAAGTGGGAAAGAGGCATGGGATGCCCTTAGAACCATCTATGAGGGGAAGAATGAATCCACCATTCTTCATCTTCAACAACAACTTCATAACCTGAGTTTGAGACAGGGTGAAACAATTGAACTCTTTCTGTGCAGAGTGTCTGAGTTGAAAGAGAAATTGAGTTCTCTAGGAGATACTGTGGACGAAAAGCTTCTCATTTCACTTGTGATGAGAGCTTTACCTTCTTCATTTGATATGTTGATAACCTCCATCCAGGTGTCCCAACGACAAATTACCTACATCGAGTTGGTCAATCTGCTTCAACAACAGGAGGCACGCCAACTTCACAAGGATGATTCTTCCAATACAGCCCTATACACCAACAGGCAGGTGGTTCTAGGAAGAAAGGTAATGGGCAAAAAGGAGGCAACTTTCGTAAAGGAGGAAATTCTCAACAGGATACGAAAGGAAAAGGCAAGCAACCTCAACAGAAGAAGAGGTGGTGCAAGATCCGTGAGAAAGACAACCATGACACCAACAAGTGTTGGCATAAGAACAAGCAAAAAGGCCAAAACAAACCACAAAATAAGAACAAGCAACCCCGTGTGAATGTTGTCGTTGAAGAATCCGACTCGGATTCCGAATGGGCACACAAGGTGCTCATGACTACCACAGATTCCACTCTGAGGGATCCTATTTGGTATGTCGATTCTGGAGCTAGTAAACATATGACTGGCGACAGATCGTGGTTTGAATCATTTGTGGCCAAAGAGGGCAAACCTGTCACAATTGCTGATGATAAAACCTACAGGGTTCAGTGGAGAGGGTACAGTTTTAGTCACTCTTCCCGATGGCAAGTGTCAGATTGACAAGGTCCTCTATGTTCCGGGATTGGCCAACAATTTGTTGTCAGTGACACAAATCCTGGACAGAAATATGGTTGTCAACTTTCATGTTGAGAATGGAAAGAAGTGTTGTACAATTACCAGGAAGGGTAAGCAGATTGCAATAGCTTCATATAAGCATGGCTTATTTGCACTAGATGCTATCTCTACTCCACATGTTGCCATGACTGTCTCTACCAAGGAGGCAACTTCCCTATGGCACAAGAGATATGGGCATCTTAGTTCTGGCTACTTACTTGAGCTCAGCAAGTATGAGATGGTAAAGGGTCTTCCTTCCCTTTTCGCCACATTGCCAGTGTGCTCGACCGCTTGGAAGGAAAGCAAAGATAGAGTACCATTTGAGAAGAGCTCTACAAGAGCAAGAAAACCTCCGGAGTTAATTCATACCGATCTATGCGGTCCTTTCACACCCCAAAGTTGTTGGAGGGAAGAGGTACTTTCAGTTATTCGTAGATGACTACTCACGAAAGATGTGGGTTTTCTTTCTCAAACCGAAATGAAGCTTTTGCATTCTTCCAACAGTTCAAGAAATCCGTTGAGAAGGAGTCAGGGGCTTCTATCAAAACCCTCCGCTCAGATCGAGGGGGAGAGTTTACCTCTAATGAATTTTCTGCATTCCTAGATAAGCATGGGATCAAGAGACAGTTAACAACTGCCTATACTCCTCAAAAAAATGGAGTTGCTGAGAGAAGGAACCGTTCTATCATGGAAATGGTTCGTTGTATGCTCACAGGTGCAACTCTTGGGCAACAATATTGGGCAGAAGCTGTCACCACTGTAGTGTATCTTTTGAATAGGGCACCCACAAAGGCCCTAAAAGGAATGACTCCACAGGAAGCATGGAGTGGTCGAAAACCCTCCATATCTCATCTACGTATTTTCGGGTGTCAAGCTTTCATGCACATACCGAAAGAGAAAAGGAAGAAGCTAGATGAGAAAACACTGAGATGTATTTTTCTTGGATATTCTGAGCACTCTAAAGGATATCGGTTGATAGATCCTTTGACCAAGAAAATTCATATCAGCAGAGATGTTGTCTTTGATGAAGCTTTCACATCACAGAGCACATCTACAGTACACCAGGATATTGTGGAACCTAAGGAAGAGGAGATTCCTTCGTCAACACAGACAGGAGGTCCTTCTACATCTTCTTCACCACCACCGAAGCAGAATCCTAAATGGTGTACAAATACAATCAGAGATGCAAATTTATCCACTCCTCCCAATTTGAATTTGGATAGACCTCGTACACGCAGTATGGCTCAAAAGGAAAGAGAAGCCAGAGAAACTGGTGAGGTTGATGATCTTTGTCAATCTTTTGAGGAACTTTCTGTGACTCCAAGTAGAGAAGTTGAGGATATGGATATTGATGATGACAGGGCATTCATGTCTACCATAGATAGTCTTGAACCTGCATCAGTGCAAGATGCTCTTAGTGAGCCTCAGTGGAAGGCCGCTATGGATACAGAGTATGAGTCTCTGATGAAGAATAAAACTTGGAAGCTTGTTGATCTGCCGCATGGAAAGAAACCTATTGGCTGCAAATGGGTATACAAAGTCAAGTACAAGGCAGATGGAACAATTGATAAGCATAAGGCCCGTCTTGTTGCAAAGGGCTATGCTCAAAAGGAAGGCATCGACTATGAAGAAACTTTTGCACCTACAGCTCGGATGACCACAATTCGGGTTATGTGTGCTATGGCAGCACAATATGGGTGGAAAGTTCACCAAATGGATGTCAAAAGTGCCTTTCTTAATGGTGATCTCCAAGAAGAAGTCTATATGACTCAGCCTCAAGGATTTGAAGTGGAAGGCCAACAAGCAGAAAGTTTGCAAATTGGTCAAATCCTTGTATGGTCCGAAACAAGCTCCTCGAGCTTGGTATATAAAAATGGACAATCACCTAATGCAAGCATGGATTTAAGAGATGTCCGTCGGATGCAAACCTCTATTTCAAGAAACAGTGGTTCTCGAGATAGTGTTGCTTGTACTCTATGTGGATGATCTGCTCATTACAGGGAGTTTAGAAGATATGATCTCTACTGTCAAAAGAAACTTGTGCAAATATTTTGAGATGACAGATCTCGGACTTCTCCATTACCGTCTTGGTCTGGAATTCAGCCAGAAGGAGCACTCCATCAAAGTGTCTCATAAAAAGTATGCCAAGACATTGCTCGATAAATATCGCATGACTGACTGCAAGCCAATGGCAACTCCAATGGAGAATGGACTTCAGTTATCGCGATATGATGACTCACCTCAGGTAGATGGCACTCTCTATCGAAAGTTGATTGGGAGTCTCATATATCTGACCAATACTAGGCCAAATCTCGTATTTGCTGTAAACTATCTTTCGAGGTTCATGCAGGAGCCTAAGACTACTCATTGGAAAGCAGCAAAACGTGTTCTTCACTATGTCCGTGGTACTATAGAATATGGCCTAGAATACAAGAGGAACAACAAATTCTTCTTGCAAGGATACACGGACTCCGACTATGCCGGATCATTTGATGATCGCAAGTCAACTTCTGGATACATTTTTCATCTGGGATCCGGTCCTGTCTCTTGGCACATCAAGAAGCAACAGGTGGTTGCTATTTCTTCAACAGAGGCAGAATATCGCGCCGCACGTGAAGCTGTGTGCGAAGTGATATGGTTACGTCGCATTCTGACAAGTATGGGCCATCCATCAAAATCTCCAATACACTTGTTCTGCGACAATCAAGGTGTTCTGAACCTCGTCAAGAATCCAGTCCATCATGAAAAAACAAAGCACATTGACACACAATGTCATTTCATTCGAGAGGAAGTTCCAAAGCACCGAATTCAGCTTCAGACATTCCCACCGATGCTCAAGTTGCGTACATTTTCACTAAGGCACTTGGACGTGTCAAATTTGAATTGTTTCGCAACTCACTTTGTATTGCAAAATAATGTAAGGGGATGTTAGTAGTCTAGTATAGCTATTAGTTATTACATTACCCAAATAATGTAATAAAGGGGGATGTTAGCGTACTTAACAATACATTTTTTTCTATTCTCTATGTAGCTCTCTCGTTACAACTACGTAACAGAGTTCTGTTTCTCTGTTTCATCCGGTGTGCTATTCCCAGAGTTGTAACCTTATTTAAACACCTCCTGAATAATACATCGAAGTTCGCACATTTACACAATGGGCTAAGGAGGAGGTTGCATGTGAAGACAAAAAGGAGATATTTTATTTTATTTACTATTATTAAAATAGAATGAACACTTCTATTATTTGATTTTCTAGATACCTTTGTAACGTGAGCATTATTATTTCATGCTCACGGATGAACCAAGAGCAATGAATTTCCCAGCAATCAATGTGGGAGATATTATATTTTATGCAATATTATTAAAATAGAATAACACATCCATTATTTTCTTCCAGACATATTTTGTTATGATAAAACATAACATGCCTGATTTATCCTTCAAGAGGGGAAAATTAGTGTGTGACTGTTTTAATTAATATATGGTTGTTATAATTGAACGGATGCAATATTCATTGCATATCTATTGTAACTACAAGTCTGAAATAGACTTGCCTAAATTTGTAACAGAGGAAGGTTGTGCATTGTATAAATGCACAGGTCTTCCCTAAGATAAGAAGCAAATTTTATGGAGAAATTATTCTATTTTATTTCTTGTCAAATTTATTAAGAGTGCAATTCATCTTATCTGAGCAAGCTCTATGCAACTAGCTGGGCGGACTATCTACGGGAGCTTTGACCCACTCCATATAGTAGTCCTCCCCTATTTATTTCAGTTCTTTATTTTATGTAGATTATTTTATTGTTTTAGTTCTTGCTTTATTTAATTTAGGTGTGTGTTTTTATTTCCATATTTTATTTCCATATTTTATTTTCAGCATTTTATTTCCATCATTGTATTTTATTTATTAAAATTCTCCATACTTAGTTTATTTAGTTTGGCTGAAATTGAAATGCACATACATCCCCCACAAAAATAAATAAGGTACAATCATATTTATTCCTTAACACTGTAGGCATATACTGTGCATGACACTCATAAGTTTACGGACTTACCTAATTGATAATTTATGGAAGATAAATGATTATTTTTTGAGACATGAATTTCTACTCACCAGTAAGTAAGCATCAAGCTCCAATAAAAGATATTACATTAAAGGCTATAGAGTTTTAGAAAATTATGAGGAATCTTACTTCATAAAAAGGAATAAGGACTCAAGGAATTTCAGAGATATAAGGAAAGTTAGATGTTACAAGTGTGGTGATCTTGGTAACTATGCATACAAGTTTCCACATGAATAAAATAGTGATGATGAAAAATAGGGTCACAAAAGAAAATAAGATGGAAAGCACAAGCAAGACAAATACAAGAAAAAAAGGTATGAGAAGAAGAAAAATTTTCGTAAGGTAAAAAAATCTTACTACATTGTAGAAGCAAGTGATAGCTCAGATCATAGTGATAGAGACAAATCAGATGATGAAAAGGAAGAACATCTATTCCTAGGAATAGAAGGTGAAAGAGAATAGTGCTTTGTGTGTGGTCAAAGAGATCACAGATCAGGATATTGCAATGGTTTCAGTGATAGTGAAGATGAAATGATACATCAAGGAAACAAGCATGGTCAAAGAAATCTTGAGAGTTTGTTTGCTATAGAAGATTATAATGACAGTGATGTTGAAGAAGAGGAAGATTCAGATAAATAAAAGGAGGAAGCCACTCTTAAGGAACTTGTTGAATTGAAAAGAGAAAATTCAGAATTGAAGGATCAAATACAAGAAGATGAGAAATGTAAGACAAAGCTTCTACAGGATATATCTGACTTGAGAGATAAGGTTGAAAAGGCAAGAAGAGTTGAAAAAGGTATGGTTGAACAGTCAAAGGTAAAAGAGATAGAATGTGAAAGGCTTATGGTTACTCTTGAAGAATTAAAAAGGGAGAACTCAGGATTAAGGGTTCAAGCTCAAGAAGATGAAAAAGCAAAAGCAAGGTTTTTACAGGAACTCACCAACTTCAAAATCAAAGTTGAAGAGACAAGGAAAATTGAAGAAAGTATGGCCGAAAAATTAAAAACAAAAGATCTAGAGTGTGAAATATTAGAGCATGAGATAGTTTCACTAAGGATGGAAGTAAAAGGTTCTAAGGACAAGCTACACAAGTTTGAGGAAAATTCAAGGACCTTGGAAAGGACTATCAATGCACAAAGGTCATCAGTCATCATAACAGGACTTAGTTCTAAAGAAGAACAAGGGAAACAAGAAGCACCTAAGTGTTATGAAGAAAGTTCCAAAGTTCCTATGGCTCCAAATATTCAGTTTGGATCTTGTTTTGAGATAGGTGAATCAAGTTCAAAAGAAAGAGAAATACTTGAAGAGGAAAGCAAGGAAGAAATTAAGGAAAAGGATTTAGATACTACAAAGAAGGTTCAAGAATGCAATGCACAAGTTGAAGATGATCATAGGGATAATGGTCAAGAAAGGTATGAGGAACCAAGGCATGAACAAAGGGCTTTTCAAGGACATTGTTTTTCTTGTAATGGATTTGGACACAGGGCTATACATTGCAGGGTCTATGGATCAAAGAAATTTGATTTTGCTAGAAGAAACTTCAAAGGAAGAAGGTATGATTTTTAGGGACATTGCTTCTCATGTAACAGGATTGGTCATAGAGCTTTTCAGTGCAAAGTAAATGAGCAACATGGTTTTGGTTTTAGAGCTACACAATTCAGAAGTCATGGTCATAATGGTCATGAAAACAGAGCTTCACAATACAGGGTTCAAGAAAGGAATGGATATGGAAATTACTTCAAGAAATAATTCAGGACATGGGCACCATCCAAAGGCTACAATATCAAGTGTTTTAATTGCAATAACTTTGGGCATATTGCAAAATGGTGTAGGACTCAATTCCAAACAGGTTCAAGGCAAGAAGGTCAAACAGGTTCAAGGCAAGAAGGTCAAACAAGTTCAAGACAAGAAGATCAAGTAATTCATCAAGAGAAGGATATCAGAAAAACATGGAAGGAAATTGATAGAGGAAAGAAACAAAGTGATATGGGAGTAAAAGTACTCCCACCCCAAAATTAATCACCTCAAAAGAGAAGGGGGTGAGGGGGCTAAACTTAAGAGTCACATATTTTAGCCCCATAGGTGTCCCTTTTGCCATTGATGTCAAAGGGGGAGAGATTTGAGTAAGGGGGAGAGAATTGAGTTAGGGGGAGCAGCCTCCAAGGAGATATTTGAGTTAGGGGGAGCAGCCTCCAAAGAGAGCATTGAGTTAGGGGGAGCAGCCTCCATAGAGAGTATTGAGTCAGGGGGAGCAACTTTGATTCTCAGAGATGGTTTTTGAGTGATTGTGGTGTTTGCATTAGAGGTGTTGCCATCAATGACAAAGGGGGAGATTGTTGGAAATTTGAGGTAATTTGAGGCATTTTATGTTGTCATTGATGTCACATGGATCATTGATGTCACATGGATCACATTTGGTTTTGGTGGCTGAAATATTTTTGGAAGCATGGATTTATAAGGTTTTTGTGAAAACCAAGGCAGGAAAAATAAAAGGTTTTATTTAAAACCATGGATGGCAGATTTGAAATGGGTTTTTCTTAAAACCCGGTTTGGGCTTTCGTTTCATCAAAAAAGGTGCCCCGGAGATGGAGATATTCAATTTTGAATATTTGGTTTAAATTTTAATATTTAAAATTTAATTTTAAATTTTAAAATTAAAATTACCTCAACATCGACGTCATCATCAAAAAGAAATTAATTTAAAAGTATCGCCGACGTCTACAAAAATTAAGGGAAGTTGCATATAAATACAAAGGCTTTTATTTCAAAAGCCTTGGAATCGAATGCAGAGGAGATAAGATGAAAAGCGCTAAAATCTTCGTGTGGTAGCGTGGTCCAACGGCGAGCGAGGGGAGTGCAAAGGTTTTTGCTTGTGAAAGAGATGAGGTTCGATTCCCATGGGTTAGAGTTTTGAGCAAGAGAATTGGCCCACGTTTTTGTTGACGTGAGCAAGGGGAGAAGGACAAAAGCGCATTCTACGCTCTTCATCCTATGCGAGCGCGTAGCTCACGTGGTCTTTGGCATCGCGGTTGAGGATTGTTTGGGCAGAGACGAGGGTTCGATTCCCTCTAAGAGGCAAGTAACATTTTTATTAATAAATTTTTTATTATTGCCTAATGTTGGAGGAATAAGGTGATGAGGGTTGATTTGATTTTTTATTGGAAGGCAAGTTTAAAAGCACTTTTAGAAAAGAAGATATTTATGGTATTTTCCTTTTATAAAAGTATATCATATTATATATCGTTGGAAAGCTTATTTCGAGGGATATTTGACTAACTCATTTAGAAGGAGAAATAAGGTGTATGTAGAGAGATATTTCTATTTTTGTAAAGGGGTTCAAAAGTGAAGATTGTTGTGCTCTTTTTCAAAGTGTGTTGAGTGTGGCAGATTTCCAAAGGGGTTTCTTCACTTCATAAAAGGTATGGGCACATTCTCCTATTGATTGTTTATGGTGGTTGATTTCTGAAATATCATTGGAGGGAAAAGGATTGTTTGTGGTTTCCTTTTCGAAAGTGGTTGGTTGAATGCATCAAGGTTTTTTGAATTGAGAGTTGTGTTTAAACCTTGTGTTATAAGCATAGTGGTTGAAGCCCATTGGTTGTGAAAGAACTTGAGTTAGAAAAGAACATGAGTATCATTGTTATGTGAGATTTGTGGTTGAGCATTGTTGGAAACATTTGAGTTGGTTGATACATACTTGGACTAGGGTTGTGTGAGAGAGAGTTGTCCCTTGTGATGATTGGTTGAGTTGAGTTGATTGAGCCTAGTCAAGTGATGTGTGAAGTGATTGTTCAAGTTCTATGAAACAAACTATTCCATCATTCTATGTTGAGTTGAGATTGAGGTTAGAACATATTGAGTCTCTAACAATTCTCTTTATGGTTCTATAAGACTTGAGTTGAGTTGAGGTTGACTTGAATTGAGTTGAGGTTGATTTGAGTTGAGAGTGAGTTTAGAACATATTGAGTCTCTAACAATTCTCTTTATGCTTCTATGAGTTGAGTTGAGATTGATTTGGGTTGAGAGTGAGATTAGAACATATTGAGTCTCTAACAATTCTCTTTATGCTTCTATGAAGTTGATTTGAGTTGATATTGCCATTCATTGTTGAGTTCATTTTGAGTACTACTTGAGCATGATTGATTGAGCCTTTGAGAAGGCCTTTGGGACATATTTGAGGATAATGTTGGGATAGATTTGAGGACAGTGTTGGGATATATTTGTGGATAGTTTTGGGCAAGTTCTTGGTGAGCTTGCTAGAGCATATTTGGGCAAGTTCTTGGTGAGCTTGCTAGAGCATATTTGGACAAGTTCTTGGTGAGCTTGCTAGAGTAGATTTGGACAAGTTCTGTGTGAGCTTGTTATTTAGCATTGGACAGGTTCTGTGTGAGCTTGTTATTTAGCATTGGACAGGTTCTATGTGAGCTTGTTATTCAACATTGGATAGGTTCTGTGTGAGCTTGTTATTCAACATTGGACAAGTTCTGTGTGAGCTTGTTAAGTAGGTTTTATGTGAACCTATTGAGTAGGTTCTTAGTGAGCCTATTGATAGAGCTTTGGAGGTGATAGAGTATAGAGGATAGAGTCTCAGTGGATAGAGATCCAACAACCAACATAGTTGAAGATAGATCTGAGTGAGGAGTCTTCAAGTGGAGAGAGGTCCACCAGTCAATGCAGTAGAGAGACAAAGTCTTCTAGAAGATCACATAGCCAGAGCAGAAGGGGAAAGAGTTCTCCTATGGAAGAGATCCATGAACTTGAGATTAGGGGATCAACATCTCCTTTGGACAGAGATCCATAAACATTGTAATTGGGAGTGATTCCCAAAGAGATTGATTGAGAAAGTTTTAGTAAAATATTTTCTCCGTGGAGTAGCCCACATTGGGTGAACCACGTAAATTGTGGTGTCTCTATTGTGTATGGTATTTTGTGCATTGCTTTGATTACTGCTATTGATATTGCTATCTATACACAACATAATATTGAATTGGAAGAAAAAGTAAAAAGTGGTCTTATACTGTTCACCCCCCTCTCAGTATAAGCTTGTGTTCTTCAAGATTTTTATGAGACATTTGTAACAGAAAGAGGAATAATAAATATTACATAAATTTGAGCAACTAATATTGTAAGTTGTGTTACATGCTTTGTACATGTATGATTCAGGCTATTACATTCATATTTTTTCTTATTAATGAATGTTAGTTGATATATTATTAGCCTTGATTTACATATTAGTTCGCTCATATTATTCTAGTTACATTAATATTTGATCTTACTATTTGATCCTATAAATATTTATCTTGTGAGTTTACATTAATATTAAGGATTCAAAAGCCATTATTGTCACTAATATATTGTCACTAATATATTGTCTCCTTGGCCTCTAAATTCATATTATGAGGAGCTTCTAAAAGTGTAATTTAAGTTATGACAAAGGCCAAGATTGTCTAATACAATCTTGTAAATGCCTAAGTGTAATCATTGTACAATACATTTAATTTATTATAATATTTTATTATTTCAGTCCTATGGGTCATATTTAACCTTTTTATGGTTAAATCCAACTCATAAATTGTACTGAACCTTTATCCCTCTTGTTATGTCAACTTAAGTTAAACTTAATTATGTATTAGGGTTTTTGGTATTGGTACAAATAGTCCCCAACCACTCTATCCATTGTATTTGATTTTTGTAATTCTTATCTATTGATAATATAGTGATTATATATAGTTCCAATGAGTACTCACTATATATTTTTCTATTTTATATATTTTTATGCTTTTTGTATAAGGTTTGAGTTTATAGATTGCTTCTACGTGCTTCTAAAAATAGCTATGAATTCCAACATATCTTGGATTCAAAATGTGGATTCATAACTTCATGTTTGAGGAATGTTTGATCTAGTTCATGTACCTTTGGAAAGACAAGATATTTAATTCAAGATAAAAATTCATCGAGTCATTTGAGCATTCATTTTAATAGGATACATTACCATCTACAATGTATTCTATTTTTATTTTGTTAACTCAAATTATGTTGGTTTTTGAAATATATATAATCTCATCTTATTAGTCAAGGACAATATTGATAAATTTCCTATGGGCACTCTTGATGTAGGCTTATGAGTGTATTATGTGTAAGACAATAGACACCTTATATGTAAGCCTAAAGGCACTCTATATAAAATCCTACATGCATTCTCTATATAAGCCTATATTCATTCTTTATGTAAGCCGACAACGCTTCCTATGTAAGACTATTAGAGTTCTTTATGTAAGCCTATGGGTAGTTAACATGCATTCACCCTTAGATATATAAATAAAACCATATATATAGTTAAACTTAATTTAGAATTTATAATATTTAATATATTATAATTTAAAATTTAAGATAAGTTACATCAGCTTTAGGTTATCATTAAATTGGGGATTAGGTATCATAATAAATACCTCTCAATGACTAATCCATTGAATCAGTTTTATTATATGTGATCATGCAGGTGCCCATGTGAAGCAACCACTTATTAATTTTTTTAAATGAGCTATATATGGATTCTATTAGGGGCCACTCCCATCAAAATACAAATATGTTACATTTATTGTTAGGTCAATAAACCATACCCAGCTTGCTCTTTTATCAAAAGCATTTTTTATTTTAATTTCTATAAAATATATTCATCTTTATTAGAGTACTCTATATTTATAATCAAGTCCATGACATCATTTTCATTAAGAGATAAAATATCACTTGGTCATTTGCCTTATAAAATTTGAACTTCACCAAGATGAAGATCAACATAGTGATTGGGTAAAGTATCTAATACCTAATGTTCTTATCTATATATATGTCCACATATCCAAGAGATTGCATTCAATAATAGATGATGAACATCAAAAAATATATTATTTTTATACAATCCCCACATCCATTTTTGTTGGTAATATTAATGATAAGTTTTTAATCCCCCTCAATTGAAGAATATTTCCATCCTTTTTTAGTTGTGATTTTAATCCCTGTAAGAAGTACCTAGCACATGGATAGTTGTTAGTTGAAGTTTCATATGATTATGAGTAAGTATAATTTTATTAGATTTTCTCATATTTTCTTTAGGAGCACCATAAAAATTAATTTTGATAAACCCAATTTTTGTACATTTCCACTTACAATACATAAAATAAAATACTTTTATTTAATTCCATTATTGTAGATGATTCTTCCATGTATAGTCAAATCCTATAAGCAAGAGACTAGCACATCCTTATTCACACATAAGAATTCTGATGATGAGCATCACATCTAGAAACATTCTTAAAAAGAGGAAATAATATGGTTCCAAAATTGGGCATGATTTTGAGATTTACTTTAAAAATTTCTATTATTCCTTTCAAGCCATAAATTCCAACATCAAATGGCAAGACCAATCATCCAAAAAAATATAATACTTTAGATTTGAAATAATTAATCTAATATTTCGTCAACTCCTTCAATGTTGATGGCACTACCCAACATACTCTCATATTTTTGAAAAGGTAACCTTAAATGGTGTGAGCAAAGCGATAATGAAGAAGTAAATGGTTCAATGTTTCTAAATCCTTCCTAGATAAGGTACATCTATAAAGTCCATGATATCCTCTTCTTTGTAGAATCTCTCCTATAAGAATGCTACTTTGAATTGCTAACTAAAAAAATGTTGAGGCCTTAGGTAGAGCCTCTAGTGACAAAACATTCTTCAAAAGGAAATATTTGGGAGTACAATTTCAATTGGTCTAAATCCTCATATCCCAACATGACCAAGTATCCACCATATTTTGATAGATTCCAAACCAGTTCATTATTTCAAGTAAAAATAGGAAAATAAAAATCTTGAAGCATATTTTAAAGCTCATCTACAATTTGTTTGAGTTTATCTTATTCAATAGGTTATTAATAGAAATACATGATTTGGAGTTATTTCTCATATTAATATAATATTTGACCTCTGGAAGTTTACAATCTAGACATGCTCAAGCCAATGGTTTCTATTTTGAATTAGATATAAGAGGATGAGGCTTCAACTAAACATCAAACCAAAAATTTCTATAATATCCCTCATTGATTGACCACCTAGTATGTTTCTTGATAAATTAAAAAATATTTGATATCAAGTTCCATGTTGGTGATCACTTGGGTAGTGTTTACTTCGTAAATAATTTAATTGCATCAAGAGAACCTATATATTTTTAAAATTATACTTTTGCATAATTCTTTCCATGATCTCTAAATAATATCCACCCAAGTGTTATTCCTAAGTCTAAACTTTTTTAGTTTACAATTCCACAAGATTGCCCCTCCAAAAAAGAGACTCAAAGATCCTTTTTATTTCCTTTATGTGAAAATAGATACCTAAGTAGGTTTATTCAAATTTTATAATTTTAAACCCTAGAATATCCATAATAATGTATAGTAAATATAGGGTAGTGTTAATGAAAATAGTCTTGGATTTTCTAGTATTAACCAAAATAGCTAATAGCATTCTCATAGCATGATAATATTGATTTAAAATCCATATCCTCATTGACTGGGGAAGGGCCCACAGTAAAAGTATGATCACCAGAGACCATTTTTTACAATTTGAATGTATTTTATTTTTTCTTCCATTTTTTCCTTTTAGAAAGCTCTCCCTAATGCCTTTCCAAGAATAACAAATATATAAGGAGATAGTTGATCACCTTCGTGTGATCTATGAGATGAATTAAAGTAACTACCATGAAAACCATTGATCATAATAGAATATCTTTGAGTGCTATAACACTTAATCCATTCACACCAACCTTGATCAAAACCAAACTTTATGATTATAACATGTAGAAAACTCCAACCAACCCTATTATATGGTATGTTTATATCTAGTTTCATAAGCATACTTACTCTTTTCATAAATTGAAAAGAATGTATAGACTCCTATACAATGATTACACCAACGAGAATTTGTATACCATGAGCAAAACCACTTGTTCCTTTTAAATGACACAATATAGAATACATTTTAACCTATTTGTCATAATTTTTAATTGATCTTATAAATTATATTTTAAAGGTTTATTGGACCAAAATTATCAAAATATTTTTTTTAACCTTTCTTAGAAATCAATTTAATATAAGTGGCGCTCATATCACTTAACGTAACCTTATTTGTTCAAGCCTCTTCAAGTGCAACCAATATATCATTCTTTAATAAATCCCTAAAATTTTGAAAGAAAATTGTGGAAAATGCATTGGGGCTAGGTTCCTTGTTAGGATGGAAAGAGAAAATTGCTTGATGTAGCTCCTATATATATATTCTTTATCAAGATTTAATTTTGTACCTATATGATAATTTATGGAATATTTTACAAAAGTATACCTTGTGCCTCCTTATATGCCCACTATCTAACAAAATATTTTGGAAATAATTAATTGCTTCCATCTAGAGTTAAAATATTTTTGATGTGATGACAATATTTCTTTTTTTTGTTGTAGCACAATGTTTATGATATTTATATTTCCTTTTTTGACCATTTATACCTAAAATTTTGGAAACAATATGACTCCTTTTTCAATGCATTAATTTCTACCATCTCTTATAAAATTTTGAGTTTGGATTCAATCTCCTCTTATTTAAAAATATTAAGAAAATATTTTTTATTTTAGATCTTCATTTTCCTCTTTATATAGTTAATCTTTTGAGAAACCTATATACATGTTATTTAAAAAATTTCTTCATCCCACTATAACATAAATATTTTGATAAATTAAGGTCTTAGAGCCACATACACTATAAGAAAATATATTTGGTTGACCATTATTAAGTCAATAAGAATGGGTTTGTGATTTGATCCTACTTGTAATAAAATATATGAAGATATTATATACACTATTTTTAACTATATGATGGATAATAAGAATCTATCCAATCCTTCTACCATATGAGTTCTCCCAATGCATCTATTATCCCACATATATTGAAAACATAAAGAAATAGAATCCTAAAGGCCATTTAAATTGTCAAATGAATAAAACTATTGTATTGAGTTAGACCATCCATGAGTACCACCCTTATTTTCCAAAGGAGATAGAACTATGTGTAATTCACCCCAAGAATCCATAGATCACAATTATGAATCATAATTGTGTTTAACAAAAATATGTTAAGTTCCTTTCAATACTTTTCATGAAGAGTAGTTATAGTTGGAGAATATACATTTATAATCCCAAATTTTATGTATCTTGCTATGTACAAAAATAGTCTAGAAACCCAATTAATTTTTACTTCTAACAATCATCCATACCATTTTAATTCATCCCATATTTTTACAACACCATTGAAAGCTCCAACAGAAGAAACTATCAAAAAATCCCCTATGTTTCAATTTTTTTTAAAATCATCCTTATATTTCACACTAAATTTTGTTTCTTGTATTAAAATAATATTACGACTATAATAGTATTTTAATTACTTAATAACTTTTTTGAGATCTTATTCATGTCCCTGATTTTCTATGATACCTTTTTATCATCACTTTTTATTTTTATTATTCATATTAGGTCCACTTCTTGTAAACACCTATGATATTTTTATTTGAATTCCCAAATCATATCTCTTTGAGTTTATTTTTCTATTTGATCATGCTTTAATGATCTTTCTCTCCTTTTTATGTTGCCACAAACACTTTTATCTTCATCAATATTTTCTATTTTTCTAAATTGTTTGTAATGAGAATTATCTTCTAAATATTTGTGCTACCCTAAAGAATCTAAAATGTAAGGAATGACCTCATAAACACTTTCTTCTTTATGTTGTCGTATAAACCCTATACAATAGGGATGATCCTCCATAGTAATTACTTTCTTATGATTTCCTAAAAATATTAAATTCCATGGATATAATCCATATTCGGTTATTTATTACAATGATACACTCTATGCTACTTTAATTTTTATTACAATGAGATGATTTTATGCTACTTGAGAAAAAAAATATGATTGACCTAGATTCACCTTGACCTCTTTCATGCCATTTTATTTAAAATTTCCCTTTCCATATTTCTTTGCACCTTAAAATCCTTATGAATTAGAAATTTCACGTTATACTTCCTTATCCCTTGTGTCATTTTCTTCTTCTATTGGTTGGTTCAAGTAAACTATAATGACCTTTGCCATTTGATTATGCATAGTTTTTTTTTTACACTTTATTAGGAGTGGAAAATTCTTGATTTGACTCATATTTTACTATGATATAATATCCTTGTTTCATATTGAAGTTTTTCTCATGCCCAAAAGTTGTATCTCTTTCTCCATCATTTTCACTTTGTAATATCTTTTCATGTGTCTAGTCTCATAACATTTACGATATCAAAATGTAATATTTTTATAATTCACTTTCTCATTCCATTATTTTGATTTATATTTAATCATAATTGACTATGATAAGGGTTTCAAAATATCTAGTGCAACATATATTCAATTGTATAGCATATCTTCTATCCTTAGTATTTGATCCTTCCTCGATGAACTACCCTAGAGTATTGCCAATATTATTCAAAAATATGCTTATTTAAGAGTTGATAAGGAAGTCCAAAAAGCCTACTCTACAAGAAGTATTTTAATAGGATTTATATCCATAGAAAAATTCTCACTCTATGGTCATAAATAGAATGCATATTTAACCCTAAACAAAGTACACCATTATTAATTTTATTTATTATTATGAACTGGAGAAGATGATGAGGAAAAATAATTTTAAAACAAAAGTTATAAAGTAATTAAAATTAAATCCCCACTTCCACTTGATCCAATTTTGGATCTCTAAAAACATATACAGTGTTCATAGAACTTATATATTAACCCTCTACATTTTAGAACTATAGTATCTTACTCAATCATCTCTTCCTTGATAATCACTTTGGTGTAGTATTTTCTACATGGATAGGATTTACCATGTATTTTATCTTCCTCTTATAACTAATATGGAGTACATACTTCCAACTAAATAATCCTTACTTCTAACAAATGCCTTCAAAAATGACTTTACTACCATATTACCTAGATTTTCTTCACTTGAATCCTTTAGTTTTTGAGTTTCTCCTAAGATCTAGAAAAAGAAGTGGCACTTGCTCCTTGATTTTAATTTTATTTCTTATTGCACTCATAACGATTACTTAATTTTTAAAACAAGAAAAAAATGATTCTTTCTTCTAGATCACACCCACTCATTATTATTCATTTGATTAATTATCCTATGCTAATTTGTTTATTTTCTATCTTTAATTCATTATTTTTTTCTTTTGCACAAGATTGTGATGAATGTATGCTTTGTATGTTTTATTATAAAATCTAGTAGAATCTATGAATTTTATCAAGATAACTAGCTATCTTCTCATGTCTTCATAATTTATTTTGAGGTATCTGGGTGAGATTTTTCAAAGGAAAAATTGAAGCAAAAATTAGAGGTATTCAAGTTATAAAAAATGGTCCCTTCGAATCTCATCTCCAATTTATTGATGATATTTCTAATTTTAGTCATCCTTCGATTAACAAGGCCATTGATTTTGAATTAATATTATTATACTATGGGAAGGTTGGTGGATAGATGGAGATAACTATAAATTCTAAAAAAATTTGTAGATACAAAAAATTGGTCCAATTGAGTGGGTCATTTTCCCTAAACTCTTAGGGAGACCCTCCAACTTACCCTAAATATTTTTGGACCTCCCTTGCAACCCTTTTCCATATTTTTTCCATATTTATGCAAAATCGTGGTTGGAATTTGTGGGGCACGATTTCACATAGCTAGGATTTTCTCCTAAGAAACCCTAATTTTAAAGTTGATCTCTCACGAGGTCGTCTTTATTGGTTTTTCTTTCCCATTTTTTATTTCAAATTCCTTATAAATAGAGGGTTTGACTTCTTATTTTCCTCCAACTCCTCAATAAATCCAAGCAATCTATCAATTTTTGAAAAGGCAAGCAAGCTAACTCACAAATTGACAAGTGATTAACCAAGGCTAAAAGTGCTCATTGTGCAAGTGTTAATATAGTTTGTTGAAGCTCTATTTTAGAATGTCATTCTACTACATTTGATTGTGTGTTGTTGCTCTTGGTGGACAAGTGTTGAATTCCCAAGGATAAATTTGCTACTTGTAGATCTCCATACTTTGGTCTATTTTTTTGCTACCACCATGTTGTTTTCATCTGCATTTCACATATAGTTAGGTTTTTCTTTTACATTATTTCATCTACATTTTGTTAAGTTTTTCTTCTTCTATTACAAAATCACACCTGGTAATTTTGGGATGCAATTTTTCCATTCTATGAAATTGTGACTGCCCCATACATAGTGCAATTTTTCTTAGGCTAGGATTGGGATTAATCTGCTATCTCCAAACCCTAGGTTTGCATTTCATGTTGTATTTTGATCATAATAACACATTCTTATTTCTATTCATCATACTGTTCTATTGTATTTTATTTTACTTTTCCATATTCCAAAGATTAATTTTTGCTTTTGTATTTCAAAGGTTAACTAAAAGGACCTAGGGTGCTTGACTGCTGCACCTCCAAGCATTGTTACATAATTACCTAAGTAGGTCCTCTAACACTAATCATATTTTTCAAGTATTTGTGAAGCTATTTTGTAGGAGTAAGAATAATGGGATATTATTGGAAAAAATATAAAGCTTGGATCAACCACTTGATGAGATAAGTGCCCTATTAAATATTTAGGTTGTTTGTTGGATTATTTCAACTTCTATCAAATCTCTAGATAATATATAAACAGAAAACATTTAATTGATCTTCTAGGCATTTGAAAGGAAAAACAACATATAACATGCATTTAGGGTTTAATATAGTTTGTGTATTTTTACTTGAACCCTTGCTCAAAGATTTCATTTTTGCAACTTAGGGTTAGAGATCATTCAAACAAAAAATCATTCTAGGGTTAGATCTTTTCTTCTTGCATCTTTCTTCTTGCATTGTTCTTTCATTTCATAGCTTAGCTATAGAAAGGCCAAACATAGGTGATTGTCCTAAATTGAACACATAAAACATATTCCACCCCCAAACATAGAGCAAGTCCTAAAACTATTTCTTGTGAACCCTTTCCTCCCCCAAACCAAATGTAGAGTTATAACATAATTCCATGGTTCACCTTGGCTCCTTGTGGATCCAACCGAGAATCATATGTGGTAGGGTAGTTTTCCTCCTCTACATATTTGGTGAACCCAACATGAAAACACATTTTAGTGGCCAATATAGGAATCTTCTTCCTTTTGATTTTTATTTTAAAATTTTAAACAAGACCACTAATTATATGTGTTTAGATAAAAAAAAATTAAATAACTATCTTAAAAATATCTTGTGTGTTTTCAATAGTTTTTTATTTTCCTATTTTCCACTCTATCCTTTCTCTCTCTCCTAATGGCTCCAAACCTTAGGAGTTGGAAAAGGCTCCTAGAAGATGATCAAATTGATTGAGAGAATTATAATCTTGAATAAAAGGAAAATGAATAGGTTGAGAATAGCCTTGATCTTATTAAGGAACCTAATGGACACCATACCTTTAAAATTTTTGAATATATGTGGAGCTTTTACAAGCATCATAAGAATACCTTGGATGAAGCTATAGAAGAGGGGGTCGAACTCAAGGAAGTTAGAACATATCATCATCAAAATACTTCTCCTTGATATGTTCATGGCAACTCCTTGAGTGAATATTTAAATCTTGGCAATCATGTTCATCAACCAACTTACGCCACTACTGTAACCACCGACAGTGGAAGGAATATACAAGTCCCTCCAACTAGTAGTATCATTCAAAATTGTTTTCAATTTCCTCTTCAGTCTACTCATCTCAACAATTTTGCTTTTGTTCCACCAACTATTAACTATCCTCTACAATACGATATCACATTTCACAACAATATAAATACCTCCAACATAGGCTAAGTACTTGTTCAACAACCTACCTATCCCTTAGGGACTTTAGGGGAATTAAAAAGTAGTAATATTGAGGTGCAAATTTTAACAAATATGGTAAAATAGTTAGTTTTAAAAGTGAAAATGATTCAAAACTCTAGTTTCATTTAGAATTGTAAATAAATGTGTATTCAGTGCCTAGACCCTATTGTTGTTGCTAGAACTTATCCTAAGCATTTTACTATGTTGGTTTTACCTATATATAAGGAAAAAAAATATCCAATTTAGCATCTAAGAAGATTCAGAATAGCTTTCCATGATATCATAAGATGATATGTTATTGCTAAAAATATTTCCTAAGAGTCTTGTTGGCATGGCATTAGAATGGTATTATCAGTTGCCCAATCATTCCTTAAGAAATTTTTAAGAGACAACCGAATTATTTGTGCAACAAATTGGTGCCTATGTTGAGAAGAATGTAACCATGAGATAGATCTATAATCTAAAGCAAGGTAAATAAGTTTTTTTTTTAGAATTTTTGTCTTGTTGGAGGAGTCTAGTTGGATGCTTGAGATATAATTTACCTCCTCAAGACATGATTGGAATATTAATTGGAAATTTGTAAGAATAGCTATCTTATACATTGGAAACTACAAATATCACATCTTTTGATTAAGCAATTGAGTTAGCAAGGAAAGTGGAACAAAATCTTGTCAAAATAGGAAAACTTAAAGTGAAAGAGGATTGGACCACTAAAAGTTAGTACAAAAATAAGCATGTTGTAGGAGATGTTGTAATAGATAGTAGACATGTTAATAGTATTGCTAAAAACCTATAAAATGTGATACTACAAAAACCTCCATAAATAAATTTCACAAGACTTAACATGCCTATGGAAGTGGTCTTAAAGCAGCTTTTGGAAGCTAATATGATTGAGTTACCTCCTATAAGTCAACCTAATACTACAATAAATTGGTATAAGGTTGGTCAAAATTATTTATATCACAGGGTACAACGACACTGGAAAAATTCTTGTAAGAAATTGAAACATGTGGTTCAAGATCTAATTGATTCAAAACATCTTGTTATAGAAGACTCTCGCCTGAAGAATTAAAATACTACTCAAGAAGGACCTATGAATAATAAAGACAATGGAAAAAATATAGCTAATGAAGTATCTTATAAGAATGTACCACCTCCCTATGGTAATTTGGTTTGCATGATAACAACTACTTTAGAGTAGTAGGTGTAGAATCAACAGATCTAGTTGATGAGCACAAAAAATGCTCATATTTTTGCATGGATTTTTAACATATTATACGATATTATTATTATAGAATGTATATTTTATGAAATTTATATATATATTTAATAGTAAATTACGTATATTATCTAATATTTGTTTTTAAGTAAATTGTGTGCATATTTAGTGGTTTTTATGGTATTTTAGCATGTTTACGTCAAGGTCCCATTTGGACCTAGAACTTTTCATTTTATGGTGAAAAAAATGAAGGTAAAAATAATGAAAAGCATTAAATTTGGTGCCTGAATCCCAATCGGGTGCTCAATTTCCATTAGGCACCTTATTCCCATTAGGAACTTGATTCCCATTATAGCGCCTGATTCCCATTAGGCGCTTGATTCCCGTTAGGCACTTGATTCTCATTAGGTGCATGATTCCTATTATGGCACCTGATTATTATTATGGTGCTTGATTCATGTTGATGCAAAATTACAGCCCGAATCCCATTGACGTAAAATTATAGTGCGACTCTTGTTGTCAGTAGAACAAAACAGGGATTTTAGAGATGGATGCAAATGCTATTTCAACAATGGATGTGGATGAAGAACAAATCCAAATACCATATGTTATCTATTTTCCAAAAAATACATAAATATCAATGTAAATAGATAAACCATAATATCAAACATATTATATTATGATAAAAATAGAATACGTTAAATCAGTATGAATTAAATGTATTTGCTTTATCTGTCTATTTTTGCATATTTGTTGTAACTAGAAAATGAGAAATTGATTTTCTCTCAAATATAACAAGGCATGGCTGCATATATTATAAATATGTAGGATACCCATGATAAAAATAATCATGAATCTCAAATTCTATATTTTAGATTTGTTTTGTAATTTTATGAAGCTGGAATATATTCATTTGAGTATTTTTATTAATCTCAAACTAGTATCTGGTGAATGAATTGATAGGGCGGAAGACTACTAGAGATTGTGTCCACTATAAATAGTATTCCTCCCCCTTTTATCTTGTTTTCTGTAATTAATTAATTTACTATTTTTTTGTCTTTTCTGTAGATTATTTAATTCCTGTAAATTTCCCTATTTTTTGTAATTTTCCAGCAAGTGTGTGTTTTACTTTTCATAGGTCGTGTTTATTTTTAATTCATTATTTTTTTTTGCACTTAATTCTATTAATTTTGGATGAATTGAAAATACATAAAGAACATCCCCACCAAACCAATAGGTATATAGGGACTCATTCCCCACACTATAGACATATATTGTGCTTGACACTCATAAGTTTATGAAGCAGAATTGAGAAATACAAGCAGAAAATCACCAATATTTCATTCACAGAGCCTTAAAATTTGAATTACAGAAGATACCAAATGGCCAACCCCTTTACAATCTACGTACTGCCTTTTATAATAGACCCGACCCCCTATGGACATAATTACATAGAATGCCAAGTTTGTTTCTAACTGCCCACACGAATGTTCTATCGCCGCCTGCAAGATGCTGCCAGGTGCCTCGAATCATCATGGCATGTAATGGCGGAGTGCGCTGCAACCGCCTGTCCATCAACCTGTCGAGTCATAATTCATAGGAGTGCTCTATAGCCACCTGTAATTTGTTGCCACGTGCCCTCCTACAATGGCCTCTATAACCGCCTAGTACTCCATGGCCACCTGTAATTCATTGTCACGTGCCCTTCTGCAACGACCTCTGTAACCATCAGCTTGTCTGGAGTCATGAGCGTTCTGTCATGATATCACGACGTTTTTGCTTCCTTACGCTCTCTCTCCTCTTCGGTCGCGATATCACGATGTTTTGGCGTTCGGCCTCTATTTTCTCCTTCGGGCCATGATTTCGTGACATGTCGTGAAATCGCGATGCCTCTGCCTTTTGCACTCACTTTTCACCTTCGGGCCGCGAAACCGCAACATGTCACGATTTCACAATGTCCTTGCCTTTCGCACTCAGCTTTTGCCATCGGGTCGCGATTTCGTGATAGTTGCTCCTTTTGGCTCTTCTTTTCAAAATGTGTCATGATTTCGCGACAACTACTCCCCTTGGTGCTTCTTTACGAAATGTGTCACGATTTCACGATGGCTTTGCCCCTAGGCATATTTTCTCAGAAAGTGTCACGATTTCGTGACCACTTTGCCCCTTGGTGCCTTTGCTCCAAAAGTGTCACGATTTCGTGACCATTTTGTGCCTTTGAGCCTTTGATCCGGAAGTGTCACGATTTTGCGACCACTTTGCGCCTTTGAGTCTTCGCTCCGAAAGTGTCACGATTTCGTGACCACTTTGCGCCTTTGAGCCTTTGGTTCGAAAGTGTCACGATTTCGTGACCACTTTGCGCCTTTGAGCCTTTGCTCCGAAAGTGTCATGATTTCGTGACCACTTTGCGCCTTTGAGCCTTTGGTCTGGAAGTGTCACAATTTTGTGACCACTTTGCGCCTTTGAGCCTTCGCTCTGAAAGTGTCACGATTTCGCAACCACTTTGCACCTTTGAGCCTTTTTCTCAAAAAGTGTTGCGATATCGCGACAGCTTTGGCACTTAGGGAAAAATATATATATATTTTTAGGTGATGCAAGATTGCTCTTCCACCTCCGGATGCTCCTACATCAGACACCCGGGGTGAATTGAGAAGTAACCTTCACTTTTGATCTGTCTGAGGTAGACCCAAGCGGTCAACCTCTGCCTTCGACAACCAAGTTGCATCTTCTATGGCCTGCCCTTCCACTTGATAAAATACTCAGAATAACACATGTTTTGAGTACTTCGGCCCTCATGCATATCAAGGACTTCTTCTATCTCGTCTGTGACTGGAGTGACCGTGGGAATGCTCCACAAATCCAGGCTTGGTGTTGCACTGCTATCTCCTTCATGAAACCTGACCAAATCTGAAATGTTAAAAATCGATGAAATGTTAAGTTCACTTGGCAACTCCACCTCGTATGCATTACTCGAATCTTGTTTTCCAATGATCCTGCATGGTCCAAATTTCTTCATCTTCATCTTGTTATAGGTCTTGGCAGGAAACCTCTCTTTTCTTAGATGGACCATGACGGAATCTCCTACTTCAAACTCCTTAGCCCAACGCTTCTGGTTTGCCCTAGCTTTATACTGAGTATTCATCTTAGCAATGTGCCTTGTCACCTCCTCATGCACTCCCTTCAGGTGTTCAAAAAAGTCTTCAGCCTCAACACTACATTTTTCTCTTGTATCCATCCTTCTCAACTCTGAAGCATTTCTTGGGCTGCTCCCATAGATTATCTGGAATGGCGATTTATTGGTACTCCTGTTGACAGATCTATTGTAAGCGAATTATGCCTGCAGAAAAACTAAATCCCATCCCTTGGGCTTGTCTCCGACCAGGCATCTCAGTAGATTGCCCAAACTCGTATTTACCACCTCTGTTTGGCCATCTGTTTGGGGGTGGTATGCAAAACTGAATTTTAAATTCATCTTCAGTTTCTTCCACAAGGTTCTCCAAAAATACCCTACAAACTTGGTATCCCTGTCCGACACAATGCTCCTTGGCAGACCATGAAGGCGTACCACTTCCTTGAAGAATAACCCAGCCACATGGACCGCATCGCTAGTCTTCTAGAAGGGAATGAAATGAGCCATTTTTGAAAACCTGTCCACTACCACAAATATGGAGTCGTGCCCCCTCTGTGTCCTGGGCAAACCAAGAACAAAATCCATACTAATATCCTCCCATGGCCTTTCGAGTACAAGTAGTGGTTGATATAAATGAGTAGGTTGCCTCACACATTTTACCATCTGGCATATCCTACAACTTTGCACAAATTTTTCCACATCTTGTTGCAATTACGGCCAGTAGAAATTTTCACTAACAAGGGAAATGGTCTTATCTCGACCAAAGTGTCCAGCTAAACATCCATTGTGCTTTTCCTTGATCATATTATCTCTCATTGAGCTCCTTGGAATGCATAATTGGTTCCCCCTGAATAGCATTCCATCTTGAATCAAAAAATTTAACCACTTAGTCCTGTCCAAAGTAACAGGCGCAGTGCAGGCTTTCCAAGCTTCTACGAAGTCGGGGTCTGTAGGGTATAAACCCTTGAGCTCAGCAAACCCAACAACCTCCACCTTCATCTCCATCAGTAAACATTGCCTCCTACTCAAGGCATCCGCAACTTTGTTGGACCTCCCACTCTAGTGTTTCAGCACAAAGGTGTAGCTCTGCAGGAACTTGACCCATTTTAGGTGCCTCCGATTTAATTTCCCTTGAATGTTAATATATTGTAGTGCCTGATGATCAGTATATAAAACAAACTCCTTTGGCAACAAATAATGCCTCCATTTCTTCAGAGCCTAAACTATGGCATAGAACTCCTGATCATATACCGAATACTTCTTCCTGGCATCATTGAGCTTCTCACTAAAATAAGCAACAGGCTTACCCTCTTGGCTCAATACGGCCCCTATGGCACTGCCACTCGCATCATAGTCTACCTGAAACACCTTGTTAAAATCTAGAAGTGCTAAGACCGGTTGCTCTATGACCTTCTTCTTTAGCATAGCAAAGCTTTTGTCTGCTCTAGATGTCCACTTGAATTCCTTCTTGTTCCCCCTCATTGTCTCCGTAAGGGATGCGCAAATACTGCTGAAGTTTCTAATGAACTTTCTGTAGAAACTGGCCAGACCATGAAACGATCTCACCTCAGTCATGCTTCTTGGAATAGGCAATTCTATGATAGCCCTCACCTTTTTAGGGTCCATTTTGAGACCATCTGCTAAGATAACAAATCCCAGGTATACTAACTCTCTCTTCATGAAGTTACACTTCTTTAGATTTATCAGCAACTGCTCCTCCCGTAGTTTCTCAAAAACCCTCCTGATGTGCATCAGGTGTTCCTCTAGGGTTTTGCTAAAAATCAAGATATCATCCAAGTAGACAATAACAAATTTGCCTAGAAATTCCTTCAATACTTCATTCATTAATCGCATGAAGGTACTCGGTGCATTGGTTAGCCCAAATGGCATAACCAACCACTCATACAGCCCCTCTCTAGTTTTGAAGGCTATCTTCCACTCATCCCCTTCTCTAATGTGGATCTGATGGTAACCACTTTTCAGGTCAATATTCATGAAGTACTCAGCTCCACTTAAACAATCCATGATATCATCCATCCTTGGCAGTGGGAATCTATATTTGATAGTGATCTTGTTAATTTCTCGAGAGTCTGTGCACATTCTCCACTCTCCATATTTCTTGGGTGCGAGTATTGTAGGTACTGCACACGGGCTAAGAATCTCCCTAATCAGTCCCTTCTTTAACAGCTCTTGAACTTGCCTGTTTAACTCAGTTTCTACAGGCATCATTCTGTGTACAACCTTATTCGGAAAGCTCGATCCAGGAACCAAATATATGTGGTGACTGATCTTCCTAACAGGTGGTAAACCTTCAGGAACATTATCAAAAATGATATCTGGAAACTCCTCTAACAGTACCGTGAATTCCACTGGAGTTTCCTTGCATTCTTCTTCCCTAACCCTAGGGATTATTGCATAGCACATATGATCCGGCTTCAGGCCATCTAAAAATCTTCTTCCATCCACTAGACAGACTCGTGCACTGCTGCATACCTTCTCATCCACCTCCTTCAGGGGTTTCAACTTATGGCGAACTCCATTTTTTGACAAGGAATATGCATTGGCTCGACCATCATGTACAACACTTCGATCAAACTACCATGGTCTCCCAAGCAACAAGTGACATGCATCCATGGGCAAGATGTCACAAATGACCTCATCACGATAAGTTTCGATGTTAAACTTCACCAAGCATTGCTCACTGACTAGCACCAGATGGTCCTTTTGTAACCATGCAATCCAATAAGGGTGCGGGTGTTTTCTTCTCTCCAGCTGCAACTTAGCAACCATATCCTCAGAGACCAAGTTGTCAGTGCTTCCATTATCGATGATGATGTTACAGACCTTGCTTGCGCACTTGCATCTTGTGCGAAACAGGTTGTTCCTCTGATCTGCCTTCTTCTCTTCATTCAACAAAACTCTTCTGATGATCATCGCTTCCCCTCATTCTTCCTCCTCAGAGTGCTCAGATTTGATACCTTCATCTGCTACAGTAGCTCAGGCCTGACCCTTAGGTCTTCAATTTGGACTTTCTTGATGCTACGGGAAGTTGTATGCCTGATGTCCTTCTCTGTAGTTGAAGAAAGTTCCTCGAAAGACACCTCTTCCAAACCCTCGCCCAGGCCTACCTCTTCCCCTCGGGCAGTTGTTGTTCTGATTGTGTGGGTGTTGGGTATTCTCCTCTTTCTCTTCTTTTTGGTTCTGGCTACTGCTTGCTTCACCAGTCTTCCTCAAATCTCTGTATCTTCCTCCACTGGTCCTTCCACTAGCTCTTCCTCCATGATCCTTTCCTCTCTGCTTACCATCAAATCTCCTATTCAGTTTCTCCTCCACTTTTAATGCAAACTGGTATGCATCCTCAACCGTGCTCATTCAAACCAGACTCAACTCTTCTTGGATGTTGGTTCTTAATCCATTGATGTATCGTGCGACTTTCTCCTTATTCACATCAAAATGGTCGGTTCTAATCGAGATCTGATAGAACTCCTTCGTATACTCCTTGATAGATTTACTTGCCTATCTAAGACTCTGCATCTTTCTCAACAAGTCCAACTCATAATCCATGGGGATAAATTGCCTCTTCAATTTATCTACCATATGATCCCACCTGGTGATCTTTTCCTTTCCCATCCTATTTCTTTCTAGCTGTACTCCTTTCCACCAGATGCTAGCATGTCCCTTCAACTTTTTTTTTGCAAACTTGATCCGATTTGGGTCTGAGATGTCCTCATACTCGAAGTATTCCTCCATGTTGTTGATCCAATCTATCAACTCCTTGGGGTCGATATTCCAAAAATAGGTGGAGACATCAAACTTCGGCTTCTTCTCGATCTGGGATATGGCCCTATACAGCCTAGCCTCTACTGGATCCAATTCTTCTTCTTCATCAGATGGACCCTATTCTTCCCAAACTTCATCTTCACTGGGTTCCTCCCTTCTTGGCTCAACTCCTCTTATGATTTCCTCCTGCAGGGCTTGAACTTGCCTTTGCAAGGCTCTAAGATTGACCTCTGCTCCCCTATTCCTCACACCACCATGGTTCCTTCGCGGAGGCATCCTGCTCACTTCCTCACAACCCACAACCACAATCCTGGTGCAAACTGCCTCACTACCAACGATCGGTTCGCGCACTCAGAACCTTCTGGCTCTGATACCACTTGAAGCAGAACTGAGAAATACAAGCAGAAAATCACCAATATTTCATTCACAGAGCCTTAAAATTTGAATTACAAAAGATACCAAATGGCAAACCCCTTTACAATCTATGTACTACCTTTTATAACAGACCCGACCCCCTATGGACATCATTACATAGAATGCCAAGTTTGTTTCTAACTGCCCACACGAATGTTCTATCGCCGCTTGCAAGATGCTATCAGGTGCCTCGAATCATCATGGCATGTAATGGCGGAGTGCGCTGCAATCGCCTATCCATCAAACCGTCGAGTCATCATTCATAGGAGTGCTCTATAGCCACCTGTAATTTGTTTCCACGTGCCCTCCTGCAATGGCCTTTGTAACTGCCTAGTACTCCATGGCCACATGTAATTCGTTGTCACGTGCCCTTCTGCAATGGCCTCTGTAACCGTCGGCTTGTCTGGAGTCATGAGCATTCTGTCGTGATATCATGACATTTTTGCTTCCTTATGCTCTCTCTCCTCTTCAGTCGTGATATCGCAACATTTTGGCATTCGGCCTCTATTTTCTCCTTCGGGTCACGATTTCGTGACACGTCACGAAATCACGACGCCTCCGCCTTTCGCACTCGCTTTCCACCTTCGGGCCACGAAATCGTGACATGTCATGATTTCACGATGTCCTTGCCTTTCACACTCGGCTTCTGCCATCGGGTCGTGATTTCGCGACAGTTGCTCCTTTCGGCTCTTCTTTTCAAAATGTGTCACGATTTCGCGATAGCTGCTCCCCTTGGTGCTTCTTTACGAAATGTGTCACGATTTCGTGACGGCTTTGCCCCTTGGCATATTTTCTTAGAAAGTGTCATGATTTCATGACCACTTTGCCCCTTGGTGCCTTTGTCTCGATTTCGTGACCATTTTGCGCCTTTGAGCCTTTGGTCCGGAAGTGTCACAATTTTGCGACCACTTTGTGCCTTTGAGCCTTCGCTCCGAAAGTGTCACGATTTCACGACCACTTTGCGCCTTTGAGCCTTTGGTTCGGAAGTGTCATGATTTCATGACCACTTTGTGCCTTTGAGCCTTTGCTCCGAAAGTGTCACGATTTCGTGACCACTTTGCGCCTTTGAGCCTTTGGTCTAGAAGTGTCACGATTTTGTGACCACTTTGCGCCTTTGAGCCTTCACTCCGAAAGTGTCACGATTTTGCGACCACTTTGCGCCTTTGAGCCTTTTTCTCAAAAAGTGTTGCGATATCACGACAACTTTGGCACTTAGAGAAAAAATATAAATATATATTTTTGGGTGATGCAAGATTGCTCTTCCACCTCCGGATGCTCCTGCATCAGTTTACGAGTTGTCTTGGGTTGACAATTAAATGGAGGTAATTAATTGAACTATAGAAAACTAACCAATGTTTTACACATCAGTTTGGTGTCATTTACAGGGAGTATCATAACTATAGCTTATGATCCATAGGTCAATTATTTTGAAAATTAAATTCAGATTTCCTTGCCTATAGATCCTCTACCTACAAAGCATGAGTCCACCAAGAGTCTAAAAAAAAATCCAATAGATCATGTATTGAAAAAAATAAAAAACACCTCAAACTTAGAATATTCTGGAAGTATTTATTAAAGAGAAAATCCCATCCATTTGAGTCATCACAAAAACTCATTATATAGAAAATTTTAGTGATAGTGATGGAGAAAATTCAACAATTATTCCAAAAGTATTCCAGTAAAGAGGAAAAACTACCAATACAAGGAATAGCCTTCATAATTAAAATAGAAATAGGAATGTTGTTTAACGGTATGAAGAGTGAAATTTTATCTCTTGCTTTACAATCAAACACATTCCCAAAGAAGAAGCAAGAATCTGAAGTAATGTTTATCTTTTTCTATTCGAGGTGTAGTGTCCAGAGAATATAGTAGAAGTCTATGTAAATTATCACCTCGATCATCAGACCAGGTTGTAGCCACAAATTATAAAAGAAAATCTAGAAGTAGAAACTTAATTCATGGATCTACCTCCATAGACACAACTATCATAAAATATTGGCTTATTAGTTTCACCTTCTACTAGGCCAAAATAGTTGTTGGCACTACCAGAGCTGAATTCCAGTAGAAACTGTTTAAATTCATTAGCTTATCAGGCAGTTACAATAATAAACTCAATGTGTCATAATAGTGTAGAAATAAATCGTGCTGCTAAAAAATCAAGTAATGAAGGATTTTCATTGTATCCTGAAAGGTTATGTAAAATCAAAGAAATGACACCACCTAAGTTTTATATTATGAAACAATTACGAAATATTACTAATATCATTCCTCAAACTATCAGGTATGTGCCTATTTACATTGAATCCATTAGGGAGGTATGCCTCAAGAAACTAGAACAAATGGTAAAAACTACAAATTTAACATTTTCAACACTTTGGTAAAATTTGACACTGACAGTAGATATAGAATAGGAAAAATGATAGTTTAATGCTATAGTATCTTATCTACCAAAAAAAAAATTGTAAAAACAATAGTCATCCACCTTCCTACACAATTTTCCAATGAGTTGGACGAATCTAATTTTGAGGTCATACAGGAATATTATTTTATCATGCTACAAAGAATCATAAAATTGGATAAAAAATGGGATGGGACAGATGAAGTCTTAGTTGTATCAAATTTTAGACACAAATTAAGATCTTATCACAAGCCCTAAATTCTAAAGGCTTGCTTTATTGCAGGTGTGGGGGATATCCCACATTTAATGTTATCATCCACAACACAAACACTATTACAACGTTCAATTTACAAAAAAATGATTAGAGTTTTATTTAACACCATTATTTTAGGTTTTTCTTTTTCTTTTGTTATGTTTTGCAGATAATAAGAGGCTCAGTGCAGATCATAGGCATTCAAGGAAATAAGACCTACCAGCATGTGTCACTCTATTCTATTTTTATTATAAAAAAATGGTGCAGTTCTTGGGACTTCCCAAGTGGTCACCCATACCAATTCTACTCCATGCCATAATGGTTAACTTTTGAGTTTTTATGGGATCTGCTACCAAGCGCTCAATAAAACACATGTTGAATATGGTTTGGCACTGCAGGCAGATGTGCAACACTCAGCCATGGTAGCACCAGTTGTGGTGGAAAAAATATGAGCTCTAATGGTTCATAGAACTCTATTGAGTAGCATATATCCCCTCATAAACAAAAAAAATACGTGAAATAAAAAATTGGCTATAAAAAATTTATAAAATGAGGATTTGTATAGGGAGCCTGTAACAACACATGAAGAAACAATATGATTATAGTCAATGGGCTCCATTTATAGCCTTGTCATGCACCTCAAATTTGTGAGATTGAATCAAGTGCAAGCATGGGGGAGAATCCATATTTTTAAATCCATACTAGCCATTTGATGAATGTTCACGTATTTATCATAATAATTAAAAAAATGGAAATATGACATGGAACCTGTTTTACTTAACATAGATTTTATTTTATTTGTGTTTTTATGTTGTAGGTATCATACTCTAAATGTAATCTATAGGTAGGCTAGGAAACCTAGGCCTATCAGGCACAAATTCCATGAGATTGCGTTTTACTGCTTTAAAGTCTTATTTTGCAGGAACAATGCCTTGAGTGCAATCGTTAGGCAACTTGGGAAACCTAGGCCTAACGGGCACATGATCCATGAACCTATGTATTTCCAGATTTCAAGGAGTAGCTCATCCCCACTCAGAGGGGGATACTATACCTGAATACATAAATGGGTGTTTGTTCTAGTCTTCATGAAGAAAAACACCCCAATGCTAGTTCAGGTAGCGGATGCTAATTTTATCCTTTTTTTCAAACTAGAACATTGAAGGCTTGATCAATTGTAGGCATACATTAGTGGAAAAATCAACATACTTTGAAATAAAGGAGTAGCATCTACCTTCCATTTTCTACAGGAGAAGATTTATGGTTCCTATTTTCTAAAAGAGAAGGTGTCTGATTCTCATTTTTACGATGGAAGGTGCCCGACTCTTATATTTTGGGGAACTGGTGCCAAAATATCATTTATATAGTGGAAGGCACTTGATTACTAATTTTTAGAGAAAAAGGCACCCGATTCCCGTTTATATGGTGGAAGGCACCCAATTTCCATATTGTAGGGAAAATACGCCCGAATCCTGTTCACCAGTAGACCAACGCTTGATTCCTATTTTTACCAAGTAAATGGAGATTGAATTTCATTTTTTGTAAGGACTACACCTAATTTCCTTAGGGAAAAAAATGTATGTATAAATTTTGTTTTAAGCATGATGCCTGATTACTAGCAAAAGGCACCTGCTTACTATTTTAACAAGCACTTGTGTTCCATGAAATAAAATAAGGCATCCAATTCCCATATGAAGGTGCCTGCTTTTTATTCTAATGGGTGTTTGTGCCTCATATGAATAATATTTAGCATTGGAAAGTGGCTCATGCCACGTCAATAGTTCATCCACATTCATAAAGTCAAACCTCTCATGGATAAAATTATCTTAATTTTTTCAATTTATGCACTTTCCAAGGTCATCAATGAACAACTTTCGAGGAAGGGATGTGTCATCCCATGAATACATGTTTTTTCTAATATTTTCTTGAATTTTTGTAGAAAAACTCAAATGAAAAAAATTACAATAATCAAGAACCAGTCATATGGAGAAAGATTTTTTGCATGAGAAATGTGTCATCATTCTTTGTTCCAGTACACATGGTCATCATAAAACAACCAATACAAGTGCACCACGAATGTCTATGCATTATACATGTACGAAACATAATATAGGTGTGTACTTAATTTTTTATTTTGTATATATATAATTTTCATAGAAATATATTTTTATAAAATAGTGCTAGCACAATTCCCATTAAATTGTCCATCCAACCATTTAACACCATTTGGTATTTTTTCCACATGCAAATATTCTGTTGGGAGAGCACTCATGGTCATCATCCACTTAAAAATATGGCACACGCTTTACAAAATAATAGATTTTCTAGATTAAAAAAAAATAGAAAGTGGAAAAAACAAAGAGATTTGCCATGGGGGAAATCCACAAATCGTTTATTGAAAAATAATGAGCTACCACAACCAGAAAGAGGAGAAAGAAAAATAGAGCCTATTGGACAACCATTGCTAAAAATGAAAATTATAAGCACCGGGTGTCACAAGGGTGTGCCACTCTTTAAGCATGGGGGGTGTCACGAGGATGTACCACTCTTTTAAGCATGGGGGGATGATGATTACCAAAAATGCTCATATTTTTACATGGATTTCTAACATATTATACAAAATTATTATTATAGAATGTATATTTTATGAAATTTTTATATATATTTAATAGTAAATTACGTATATTATCTAATATTTATTTTTAAGTGAATGTGTAAAAATTTAGTGGTTTTTACGATATTTGAGCATGTTTACATCAAGATTCCATTTGGACCTGACACTTTCCATTTTATGGTGAAAAAGAAAAGGTAAAACATCCACAAAAAAATAGTGAAAGGTGCTAAATTTGGT
The DNA here is from genome assembly GCA_028583015.1 of Wollemia nobilis. Classification (NCBI taxonomy): domain Eukaryota; kingdom Viridiplantae; phylum Streptophyta; class Pinopsida; order Araucariales; family Araucariaceae; genus Wollemia; species Wollemia nobilis. The sequence goes on along the minus strand of JAQPPZ010005362.1, from coordinate 3,701,509 downwards.
GCTCAACTCCTATTCAGGCGCCCAATTTCCATTAGGCGCTTGATTCCCATTAGGCACCTGATTCTCATTAGGCGCCTGATTCCCATTATGACACCTGATTTCCATTAGACACTTGATTTCCATTAGGCTCCTGATTACCATTAGGCACTTGATTCCCATTATGGTGCCTGATTTCCATTATGGTGATTAATTCCCATTTACGTAGAATTAAATCTCGACTCTCGTTGATGTAAAATTATAGCGCAACTCCTATTATCGGTAGAACATAAAAGGGATTTGAACAATGGATGCAGATGATATTTCAGCAATGGATGTGGATGAAGAACAAATTCAAAGACCATATGTTATCTATTTTCTAGCAAATATGTAAATATCAATGTAAATAGATAAAGCATAATATCAAACATATTATGTTCTGATAAAAATAGAATACGTTAAATCAATCTAAATTAAATGTATTTGTTTTATCTCCCTATTTCTACGTATTTTTTGTAACCAAAAAATCAGAAATTGATTTTATCTCAAATGTAACAGGGCATGGCAACATATCTTATAAATATGCAAGCCATCCCTGATAAAAATAATCCTTAATCATGGATTCCAAATTTCAGATTTGTTCTATAATTTTATGAAGCTGCAATATATTCATTTGAGTGTTTTTATTAATATCAAACTATCATCCGGTGAATGAATTGATCGGGCGGAAGACTTTTGGAGCTTGGGCCCACTCTAAATAGTATTCCTCCCCCTTTTACCTTGCTTTTTGTAATTAATTTATTTACTATTTTTTGTCTTTTTTGTAGATTATTTAATTCCTGTAAATTTCCCTATTTTCTATAATTTTCTAGCAAGTGTGTGTTTTACTTTTCATAGGTTTATTTTTAGTCATGTTTATTTTTAATTCATTATTTATTTTTTTGCACTTAATTCTATTGAGTTTGGATGAATTGAAAATACACGAAGAACACCCCCACCAAACCAATAGGTATAGAGGGACTCATTCCCCATACTACATACATATACTATGCTTGACACTCACAAGTTTACAAGCTGTCTTGGGTTGACAATTAAATGGAGGTAATTAATTGAATTGTAGAAAACTAACCAATGTTTTGCCCAACACTAGTAGTCTCAACAAGAAATGAGTTCTTCAGAAAAAACATATCTTGAAACTTTTTCAAACTTTTCTCATTTATGGAGAATCCTTTTTAAAACTTCTAAGAAAATAATCTATCCCGACAGACATTTCCCCTAGTGCTATAGCCAATGTTATGAGTTCACTTGGAATACATCATATCACATTCTTGGATGATGATATTTTTTTCTTAGAGCTACGTAGAGATTCAAGCAAGCCAAAAATGATGCCAAGCCAAGCATCATTTGGTAGATATTTGACTAACTTAGGAATATGCATCCTAAGGTCACCTTTTTAATCAAGGAGAAGCTCCAAAAACTCCTTTATATTGGTTTTATAAAAGCCATCGACTATTATAATTGGATGTCTAATATCATTCATGTGGCTAAGAAGTAAGGAACATTTAAAATATGTAACCAACTTTGGGTACATTAACTTAACATGTTCCAAGGATGTTTTCCCCTATCCAACATAGATCAAATCATAAATTTCACTGCAAAATATGGAATGCCTTTACTCATGGATGGTTTCTCAAGATACAATCAGATTATGATTATCCTTAAAGATCAATAAAATATGACATTCATCACTCCATGTTATACCTTCTATTGAAAATTCATGCCTTTTAGCTTGAAAAATGTAGGTGCCACCTATCAGTGGGCCATGACTTATATTTTCCATGACATGAGGTATGATATTCTCTAGGATTATGTGGATGATATTTTAGGTTGCTCCATAGAATGAAAGGATCATGTTTATGATTTAAGGTGGATTTTTGAAAGGCTTAGACATTTTTGGGTTCATCTTAAATCCGCTAAGTGTGTGCTTGGAGTCACATTTGGCAAGTTGTTAGGTTTTTTTATCTCTAGGTGAGGTATTGAAGTGGACCTTGCTAATATAGTGGCTATCATTGACATGTATCATCCTTGCACCCTAACTAAAATATGTAGCATATAAGGTAAGCTTTAGGCTATTCATTGGTTCATTACCTAGTTAGTCGATAAGTGTTAGCCCTTTCTTAATATTCTTAAGAAATATGTTGTCTTATAGTTGGATTCTGAGTTTCAAAAATCTATTGATGAACTCAAGAAAAATCTCACTTCCCCACCTATTTTATTTCCTATTATACCTAATAAGCATTTGATACTTTACATAGTAGCTATAGCTCATGCTTTGGGAATCATTTTGGCCCAACACAATGATTAAAATAAATATTTAGCTATCTACTATATTAGTAGAACCTTGGTTAGTTATGAAACCACGTACACTCCAATACAGAAGCTTTACCTTGTTGTAGTGTTTTATTCCAAGAAGTTAAGACACTACATGTTTATCCATAAGATATTGGTAGATGTATAGTTTAATCCTTTACATTACTTAATGTATAAACCCCACATTTCTGAAGAACACAAACCTATACTGAGAGTGGGGGTGAACAGTATAAGACCTCTTTTTACTTTCTCTATTTAACTTCAACTTTGCAAAGCAATGAACCAATAGCAATATCAAAGCAATGCATAAAGCAACACACAATGAGACACCAATTTTAACATGGTTCACCCAACATGGGCTACATCCACAAAAATTTTCTCTAAAAATCTTTCTCAAAGTTCTTTGGGAATCCTTCCCAATTACAATGTTTATGAGCCTCAGCCCAAATGAGAAACCTTCCCCTACTCAAGTATTTATGAGCCTCTGCCCAAAGGATAATCCTTCCCCTCCTCATGAATATATGAGCCTCCTACCCAAAGGAGAATCCTTCCCCTCCTCATGAATTTATGAGCCTCCTACCCAAAGGAGAATCCTTCCCCTCAGCATGAATTTATGAGCCTCCTACCCAAAGGAGAATCCTTCCCCTCAGCTCTGGAAATGATACTTCAGAAGATCACCTGCCTCTTATTTCGCTAGCACGTGGAACTCCTTTCCATAGAAGACCTCCTATCCTCAATGCTCAGCATCAAGAGACCTCTGTCCTCACTGATCACCTCCACAACAACTCATCAACCTATACTAAACATAGTCAGTTAGTCCAGCACAAGTCTTCCTCACTCTGTCATATGTATCCCAAGCTCAACTCATAAAGCTTGAACAAATCAATCTCTGTTGCACACAAGCCTTCTCAAAGACTTGTCAAAACTGTCCTCAGGTTCTTCTCAAAGAACCACTTCAACTCTATCCTCAAGTCCTCTGCTAGGACCTGTCCAAATCAACTCACAAGTCCTCCCTAGAAATTTTCCAAATTAGCTCACAAGTCCTCACTAGAACCTGTCCAAATCAGCTCACAAGTCCTCACTAGAACCTGTCCAAATCAGCTCACAAGTCTTCACTAGAACCTATCCAAATCATCTCACAAGTTCATCAAGAAAAACTTGCTTAGCATGAACCCACAAATAGAATTGTTAGAGACCCAATGTGATTCATCAACCTCATAAAAGCATAAAGAGAATTGTTAGAGACTCAATATGTTATATACTTAACTCCCAATCTCAATCTCAAATCTCATAGAAACATAAAGAGAATTGTTAGAGACTCAATATGTTCTATACTTAACTCCCAATCTCAATCTCAACTCAATATCAATCTCAAAAGAATAAGATAGATGTAGTATGCTTTTCTCAAGAACATGAAACACAACCCAACAATTGCCAACCATGCAATATCTCATATAACAATGATACTCATGTTCTTTCCACAACCAATATCTTTTCTCAACCAATTAGGGCTTTAAAAACAATGCTTATAGACAAGGTTTAACCAACATCATTCAACTCAACATTAACCTTGAAGCATTCAACCAATCACTACATGAAAAGGAAACTAGTAGACATCCTTTTCCCTCCAAAGGTATTTGAACAAAATAGCCACCAACATAAATCACCAATGCAAAGAATAACTTGCTCAAATCAGTCTCAATGGAGTAAGCCCAAATCATGTATCAAGTAAAGCATTAACTTGATCAAAAAAACCTCTATGGAAGTAACTCAACCATCAATCTCAAAATAGCCAACTAAGGGTTTCACCATCTCAATGCAAGTAGCAAGACTTACTAACATAAACCCTAGTGCAAAATGCTTCCTCTTCCTCAACCAGAATTATGCATTCACCCAAAAACTCATCAATGATTTTAATGCATAAACAATCTTCAATATCTAGAAAATAGGATTTACACCAACAAGAATACCTAGTAGACAACCTTTTCACTCCAAACTCAATTTCAGAAAATACACCATCAACAATATACATGGAAGAAGTTGCCCATACCTTTGTTTGAGGAAGAAGAGAATAGTTCTTCAACCTGTTACCAACACCACCCTTAACTTTCCCACCAAGTTAGGGTTAGAACATAAAAGTAACCACAAATATATTTATTCCATAAAACACCTTATGACTCCAATCCTTAGAAGTCAACTACCAAAAAATATAAAACATACAAACAATATATCCTTTTACACCTTATTTTTTTAAATTAATTAAACCATGCTCAAGGAATAATAGCTTCTAAGCAAATCTCACTCAACAATCAAGCCAAAAAATCTCAACCACACACTATCAACCTTATATCTCCAAAGAAGCATCTAACCTTAAAAATAATTTTAAATAAATCTGCCCAACCACTTCTTCTTTAACAAAATGCAAATTTTATTAAAAAAACCTTACCAAAAAAAATGTTTCCAAAAATCATGGGTCAACAGTGCCTCCGAAAAAATTAGAGTGCAAAAACTCTTCTCACACTCCACGGTGGGAGTCAAACGCTTGACGTCCCTTCAAGCGCCTTCGTAGAATAGTTGTTGCCACTAGGCCAATGGTGCTAGCTTGAAGGCTAGCAAGAGTCTCCTTATCCTTAACCCTTTGGCGACGGATAAACATGGCTAAAAAAATGATAGCCGTAGCTTTTACTTCCCAACCTTTGCACAATTCGAATTTCTTTAACACAATTGCTTTGGACTATAGGTTATGGCTTATATAGCCAAAATTCCATGCTATGCACGACGTCGACAGGAGGATAATTCAAACTTTTTGAATTAATATTATTTTGGTGCCTTCGAAACAACTTTAGGGTTTATGAAACCCTTTTGATTATTTAAAAAATAATCAAAGGTCTTTTAGATCTTAGACCTTAGGTGGAGAACCCATTAAATTATTAAAATAATTTAATCACTAAATCAAATAAATAATTAATTAAAAAACCTTAAAAAGGTTTTATTAATTAAGTTATTTAATTAATAAGTGTCTCCAGCCTTTGCATTAAGTCGAGAGTTGTTTTGAGAAAAACCCTTAATGCATCCACCTGGTTTTAATAAAAACCCTTAAACCTGCCATGGTTTTGATAAAAACCTTTTCATCTGCCACATGGAATCTCTCCAAAATCTTCTAGAGAAGATTCTTTGGAATATTCAACCTTTGAAGCTAATAAATCCTCTTGACATTAATGCCAGTTCCTTTTGACATCAATGACAACTCATAGACAAGAAGCTAGGATCTCAAACCCAAAATTACCAACAATCTCCCCCTTTGTCATTGATGACATACCATGCTTCTCAACAACACTGAAACTCAAAACTGCTGTATAGAAATCAGCTCCCCCTAACTTGAGGCTCTCCCCCTTACTCATATCTCTCCCCCTTTGTCATCAATGGCAAAGGGTCACCTTTGGGGCTTGGGACTAAGAATGAGCCTCTTAGCTTAGTCCCTCCCCCACATCCTGTTGAGGTGATTAATTCCGGGGTGGGAGTAAAACTCCCACTAGGCACTGATCTTCATCAGTGTCTATAGCTGCATTACCATGTATTATCTTGTTCTCCTTGTCCATATTCCTATTCTTGTTCATGTCATTGTTGTTGTTCTTGTTATCATTCATGTTCTTATCCATGTCTTGATTCTTGTGCCTGTTCATACCCATGTTCCTATTCCTGTACCTTGGAATTTCAGCTCTACATTGTCTAGCTATGTGACCTTCATTGTTGCACTTATAACAACTAACAATGTTATTTATTTGAGGCATACATGATATTTGACTCCATCTGTTCTGATCAACCCTATTCCTGTTATTAGCCTTGCAATAAATAGCCTTGTGCCCAAACTGTTTACAAGAGTAGCAATACCCTTGAAAGAAATTACCACCTCTGAATCTGTCATTTACCTTCCTCACTTGAGTCATGCAATGTGAAGCCATGTGACCAAACTTGTGACAAGCAAAACATCTGCCATTAAAATTTCCTTGATTTGACCTCTTAGGTCCTGTAAACTTTCTCCCCTTTTTCTGATTCCTATTTTCTGATTATGTGCATCTATCACTCAAGGACTCTTTTTCTGAAGTACTTTCCTCATCAGAACTTTCTTCCTTTCGAAATCTCTTACTAGATTCCCCAGTAGAGTCGCCAACCTGTTCCATGTGTTTCTTACCAAAACCAAGACCTTTTTTATCTGTTGTCCTTCTTTGATCTTTGATGATTGACTTTACCTTTTTGGTGCTATCTTCAAACTTGTAAAGATTCTCCTTGTACTCTTTAGTTTCTTCTTTCAAGGAAGCTACTTTCTGTTCCAACTCTCTACACTCAAGAACCTTAGACTCTAACTTATCCTTAAGTTTTTGTGTCTTAGCTATAGAGAATTCAAGACTTTCTATAAGCTCATCTCTCTCAATACAACATTCACACAATTTATCATTGAGTCTAGCATTCTTCTTTCTTTCCTTTTTCAAAGTACTAAGAGCACTAACAAGTTCAGCTTCAAGATCTACTTCACCATCCTCTATAACTTCCTCTATTTGTTTGTCTTTTGAAACATCAATGACTTTTTAATATTTCTTATCACTAGAGGTGCTACCCTTTTCTAAAGCCATACAAAGATCTTCCTTACAATTTTTCGAAGCATCCTCATACATAGTATAACTAGAAATCAATCCATCATTTGTGCAATCATTCTCAAGATATCCAAAATTTCCACATCTAAAACATTTCATAAGGACAAATCTATGTTTCTTTTCTTCTTCTTTTTCTGTTAGGAACAACATCTCATTTCCAACATCACTTGAAGAACTTTCACTATCACTACTAGAAAACTTACTTGCCTTGTCTAGGTAGAAACTTTTCTTGTGTTTGTGAGAGTACCTCTTTCCTTGATTTCTTTGCTCATATTTATTCTTCCTTTGATTCCTGTGCCTTTCAAAATCCTTGCTCTTATAATCCTGTTTATCTTCATCACTTTCATCCTTGGCAACAGTACAATTAGTAGCATAATGACCAAATTTTCCACAATTGAAACACTTGACATATTTCATACCTTTGTGCTTTCTTGAGAACTTGCCCTTCTTGCTGTAATATGCCTCTTCATCACTAGAAGACTCATCACTATCTTGAAGCTCTTTACCCTTGGATTTCTTGGTAGCCTTGAAAGTCTGCCTCCTTCTTAACATCAACCTTCACTTGAGTTCTCAACTCAAATTCTGCAAGTATACTATGAAGCTCATCCTTTTTCAAATTATCCAAATCCTTAGCTTCCTCAATAGCAAAAATATTTTCACTAAATCTATTTGGAAGAGACCTCAAAATCTTATCACAAATATCATTTTCAGCAAGCTCAAGACCTAGTTCCTTCATAGAGTTAACAATCTCATCCATATGAAGCATATAGTCACTAATATTTTCTTCATCATTCATATTGAGTTGTTCAAACATACCTTTGAAGTGTCTCAACTTGGCCTTTTGGACATTTGCATCACCTGTATGAACCACCTTCAACTGTTTCCACATTTCACTAGTTGTCTTACAGTGAATCACCTTGGTAAGATCCGCCTTCTGTAAACCCTTCAGGATTGCATTCATTGCCTTTGAATTGATATGATGTAGGAGCCTCTCTTCCTTAGTATAAGGACCATGCTCAAGAATGGTATACTCATCCTCAATCACTTCCCAAACTTCATTTCCAAAAGCCATAAGATGAACCTTCATCCTAGCACTCCAAAGCCCAAAATCTGCCCCATCAAGAATAGGTGCTGCATTACCACTTGTAGATTCCATTGTGTTCTTTACAATTTTTTCCTTCAAGCTGTTAAACTTTTTGAAGGAACCCGCTCTGATACCAATTGAAGAACACAAGCTTATACTGAGAGGGGGGGTGAACAGTATAAGACCTATTTTTACTTTCTCTATTTAACTTCAACTTCGCAAAGCAATGAACCAATAACAATATCAAAGCAATGCATAAAGCAACACACAATGAGACACCAATTTTAATGTGGTTCACCCAACATGGGCTACATCCACAAAAATTTTCTCTAAAAATCTTTCTCAAAGTTCTTTGGGAATCCTTCCCAATTATAATGTTTATGAGCCTCAGCCCAAAGGAGAAACCTTCCCCTACTCAAGTATTTATGAGCCTCTGCCCAAATGAGAATCCTTACCCTACTCATGAATTTATGAGCCTCTTGACCAAAGGATAATCCTTCTCCTCCTCACGAATTTATGAGCCTCCTGCCCAAAGGAGAATCCTTCCCCTCAGCACAAATTTATGAGCCTCCTGCCCAAAGGAGAATCCTTCCCCTCAGCTCTGGAAATGATACTTCAGAAGATCACCTACCTCTTATTCCACTAGCACGTGGAACTACTTTCCACAGAAGACCTCATGTCCTTAATGCTCAGCCTAAAGAGACCTCTGTCCTCACTGATCACCTCCATAGCAACTCATCAACCTGTACTAAACACATTTAGTCGGTCCAGCACAAGTCTTCTTCACTCTATCAGATCTGTCCCAAGCTCAACTCATAAAGCTTGAACAAATCAATCTCTGCTGCACACAAGCCTTCTCAAAGACTTGTCAAAACTGTCCTCAGGTTATTCTCAAAGAACCACTTCAACTCTGTCCTCAAGTCCTCTGCTAGGACCTGTCCAAATCAGCTCACAAGTCCTCCCTAGAACTTGTCCAAATCAGCTCACAAGTCCTCACTAGAACCTGTCCAAATCAGCACACAAGTCCTCACTAGAACCTGTCCAAATCATCTCAGAAGTCCTCACTAGAACCTGTCCAAATCAACTCACAAGTCTTCACTAGAACCTGTCCAAATCAGCTCACAAGTTCATCAAGAAAAACTTGCTTAGCATGAACACACAAAGAGAATTGTTAGAGACCCAATGTGATTCATCAACCTCATAGAAGCATAAAGAGAATTGTTAGATACTTAATATGTTATATACTTAACTCCCAATCTCAATCTCAAATCTCGTAGAAACATAAAGAGAATTGTTAGAGACTCAATATGTTCTAAACTTAACTCCCAATCTCAATCTCAACTCAATCTCAATCTCAAAAGAATAAGATAGATGTAGTATGCTTTTATCAAGAACATGAAACACAACCCAACAATTGTCAACCATGCAATATCTTATATAACAATGATACTCATGTTCTTTCCACAACCAATATATTTTCTCAACCAATTAGGGCTTTAACAACAATGCTTATAGACAAGGTTTAACCAACATAATTCAACTCAACATTAACCTTGAAGCATTCAACCAATCACTACATGAAAAGGAAACTAGTAGACATCCTTTTCCCTCCAAAGGTATTTGAACAAAACATTCACCAACATAAATCACCAATACAAATAATAACTTGCTCAAATCAATCTCAATGGAGTAAGCCCAAATCATGTATCAAGTAAAGCATTATCTTGATCAAAACAACCTCTATGGAAGCAACTCAACCATCAATCTCAAAACAGCCAACTAAGGATTTCACCATCTCAATGCAAGTAGCAAGACTTACTAACATAAACCCTAGTGCAAAATGCTTCCTCTTCCTCAATCGGAATTATGCATTCACCCAAAAACTCATCAATGATTTTAATGCATAAAAAATATTCAATATCCAGAAAATAGGATTTACACCAACAAGAATACCTAGTAGACAACCTTTTCACTCCAAACTCAATTTTAGAAAATACACCATCAACAATACACATGGAAGAAGTTGCCCATACATTTGTTTGAGGAAGAAGAGAATAGTTCTTCAACCTGTTACCAACACCACCATTAACTTTCCCACCAAGTTAGGGTTAGAACATAAAAGTAACCACAAAAATATTTATTCCATAAAACACCTTATGACTCCAATCCTTAGAAGTCAACTACCAAAAAATATAAAGCATACAAACAATATATCCTTTTACACCTTATTTCTCCAAATTAATTAAACCATACTCAAGGAATAATAGCTTCTAAGCAAATCTCACTCAACAATCAAGCCAAAAAATCTCAACCACACACTATCAACCTTATATCTCCAAAGAAGCATTTAACCTTAAAAATAATTTTAAATAAATCTGCCCAACCACTTCTTCTTTAACAAAATGCAGATTTTATTTTAAAAACCTTACCAAAAAAAATGCTTCCAAAAATCACGGGTCAACAGTGCCTCCAAAAAAATCGGAGCGCAAAAACTCTTCTCACACTCCACGGTGGGAGTCGAACGCTTGACCTCCCTTCAAGCACCTTCGTAGAATAGTCGTTGCCACTAGGCCAACATCGCTAGCTTGAAGGCTAGCAAGAGTCTCCTTCTCCTTAACCCTTTGGCGGCTGATAAACGTGGTGAAAAAAATGATAGCCGTAGCTTTTACTTCCCAACCTTTGCGCAATTTGAATTTCTTTAACACAATTGCTTTGGACTATAGGTTATGGCTTATATAGCCAAACTTCCATGCTATGCATGACATCGGTGGGAGGATAATTCGAACTTTTCAAATTAATATTATTTTGGTGCCTTCGAAACAACTTTAGGGTTTATGAAACCCTTTTGATTATTTAAAAAATAATCAAATGTATTTTAGACCTTAGACCTTAGGTGGAGAGCCCATTAAATTATTAAAATAATTTAATCACTAAATCAAATAAATAATTAATTAAAAAACCTTTAAATTTTTTTATTAATTAAGTTATTTAATTAATAAGTGTCTCCAGCCTTTGCATTAAGCCGAGAGTGGTTTTGAGAAAAACCCTTAATGCATCCACCTGGTTTTAATAAAAACCCTTAAACCTGCCATGGTTTTGATAAAAACCTTTTCATCTGCCACATGGAATCTCTCCGAAATCTTCTAGAAAATATTCTTTGGAATCTTCAACCTTTGAAGCCAATAAATCCTCTTGACATTAATGCCGGTTCCTTTTGACATCAATGACAACTCATAGGCAAGAAGCTAGGATCTCAAACCCAAAATTGCCAACACTTTCAAGTCAAGCCACTAAGTGGGTGCTGTCCCTTAATGAGTTTGATCTAACTTTCATAGGTTAGAAGGCTATCAAGGATTAGGTAATTGCTAATTAGTTAGCCTCTGCTCCTCTAGAAGTTACCCACCCTTTGGCTATTGAGTTTCTCGATGAGTACTTCAGTGTTGAAGCTAAAGAACTAGAGTCTTGAATTATTTTTATGGAGCCCAATGCATGAAGGGCATTGGTGCTAGAGTCATTATAATTACCCCACAAAAAAAACTCACCCTTTGTCATTCAAACTTTGTTTTTCTTGCATGAACAATACTATAGAATACAAAGTTTTAATCCTTGGCCTTAGAGTAGCCTTAGCTTTGTAGGTTAGAGTCCTTTTGGTATTTTGTGATTCTTAACTTGTGTTCAATTAGATCAATGATATTTATTAGACTTAGGATGATAAGCTAAAACATTACAAGGAGATTATCTTTTTTTTTTTTGTTTTTTTTAATTTACATGGTGGAATCGATAGCCACCATGAAATCGGGCAGGCTATCCAAATTTTTATGGCTACCATAGTATTCTATGTTGTTCACCCCAAAATACACCACACAAATATTCACACTATCTGCCCCTATAAAAACCATGCCACAATAATTTTAAAAATTTTACGCCACTGAAAGCACCAGGAAAGGGACAAGCATTCAGTCCGATGAGGCTCGAGATTTGAACCTTGGACCTCTGTCACCCTTATGGGGTTTGGATGAACCAATTGGTCTACACCTCGGACCTCTTACAAGGAGATTATCACCAAGTTGTTATCATCGTTCTATCGGGTAACCATATATTTTATCCGTTGATCCTCAAACCACCATGCGGATACCATGACCATTGTTGCATCCTTATTTCCTTTAAAATTGGAAGATGATCAAGCATTTATTATCAGTATACAACTCTAGGAGCTACATCGCTTGGTTCTTGTCTTGTTTTGTTAGATGTCTTGATCATCGAAGACACCCCATTTGAGCCATGGTATATCGACATCTTTAATTTTCTTAAGGATGGATCGATGCCTAATGGTTTAAATCATAATGAGCATAATATTTTTTACAAAAGAGCATACCAATTTTTTATAATTAGAAATAATTTGTATCAATGTTCTTTTGAAGGCATCCTCTTGCGATGCCTTAACTCTGATGAAGACCAAATTGATCTTCATGAAGCTCATGAAAGTTCATATGGAGGCCATTTACATGGAAATGCTATTTCTAAAAATATCCTTTGGATGGGGTATTATTGGTCTCCCATAGATAAGAATGCATGTGCAATGCTGCAACAAGTTTCAACACCATCACCACCTTTTCCATGGTCCTTCTCCACACCTTCAGGTTATTTCTTCCTCTTGGTCATTTTCCATGTGGGGATTGGACATTATAGGGATGATTAACCCTGTGTTTTCTAATGGTCACAAGTTTATCATAAAAAGTGACAAGGTATTTCATTAAATGGGTCGAAGCCATACCCCTGGACATGGTGAATGTAACTCAAGTTTCCAATTTCATATTTAACCAACTCCTTTGTAGGTTTAGAATTCCTTCGATGATTGTTTTTTGAAATGACACTCCTTTCAAAAACAAGGATGTTCATAAAATTTATGCTAAATACAATATTCAGCATAGGTGGTCAACTCCACATTACCCTCGGGGTAATGGATAAGTTGAAGTATCCAACAAGTATTTTCTTAGGATCTTGAAGAAGTTGGTTTCTAAGACCAATCATAACTAGCATATCCAACTTTATCCTACCTTTTGGGCCTATTGTACTAGTGTGAATACTACCATGGGTGCCTCACCCTATGTATTGGTATATAGTTCTGATGTGGTGTTTACTTTTGAGCTCGAGGTTCCCTCATTGCACATATTATTTTAATATGCCTCGATCGATGATGAGTATTGCTCTGATCATTTGCACCAATTGGATTTGCTATATGAAAAGCACATTCATACCTTGGAGTATTTATGAGCTTATTAGATTAGGCTCAATTAATTTTACTTTAATAAATTTTATAATCATTCTTTTGAGGTTGAGGATCTTTTCCTCAAGGAGAACCAAAAGAACACTAATGTGTGTTCTAATATTTGAGGTAATTTTCAGCCCAATTGATTAGGGCCTTTTGTCATAACGATGAATTTTGGTTTAGGTGCTTATAATTTGTCTTATTTAGATGGTGAGGAAGTTAAATAACCAATAAACATAATGCATTTAATAATATAGTATGGATGATCCATCATCTACATTGCACATTACATCAGGGTTATGCATAGTGGCTCTTTTCACAAAATTGGCTAAAATTAGGATTTTTAAAACTTGGAATTGGCTAATATTTGGGACCCTTGACCAAGGTTCATTAGCCAAATTTTTTTTGGTGCAATGGTCGATTCACCCCAATTTTATAATAATATGACCATTTTAAGTTTAAATTTCCAACATTACCCTTAATAATAGTGAACCTTCTACATGTGTTTGGACACTATTCACTTGGATTTTGAAACTTATTTGCCAAATTTTTATAAATATATTTTGGGGCTGACCCCTTATGAATAACCTTGCATTGAATTTATCCTAGTTTCATATGGCATCATTGTTTTCTTGATAATTTTACATGTTTTATTGTCATATTTTGCATGATTTCCTGACATTTTGTTCCATTTGCATCTCTACTTATCATAATTGCACTTCTTCGTATTCATATTTGCATGGCTACTTGCTCATATATATTTTGGGTATTCATGACAATGGCAAGTTATGATACCTAGTTAGGTCGTAGTTCACATGCACTACACTTTCACTAAGGTTTTGATGCCTAACGAAGCCCCAAGCAAGGGCCCACTTTTATACACTTCCATCATTTCATCCATCCATATTTTTTCCTTATCCCTTGATCTTGCAAATTTTCACTATTTATATCTCCCCAAATCAAGGAATTTGGCTCTCCTTTTGCTCCATTGGCCATGTTCACACACTTTATTCCATACACCACACCCCTATTGAGTAGCACTCACTTTGAGAATTATTTTCATTTCACACAACACACCCCATAGTGGATAGCTTCATGGTCACCAATGAGGAGCAACCTCCATTCAATAACTTGCGAGCATACATCCAAGTGGGTATATATCTTTCTCTTTTGTCTATCTTAGTGAGTGCTACACCCATAGCGGGTTCAGCTCCACCTTGTCCATCTTGCACAAATACACCCTTACAAGGTTTTTGTTCTTTTATTTTTATTGACCTTTTGGAGTATTTATTTTCATATATCCATGCATTTTATTTAGGATTGCATTTTAGATGCATTGCATTTAGTTAGATTCATATAATACCATCTCATTTATATAGGCTCTTTTGCATCCATTATGTATGTATACATCAAAAAATAAATAATAACAACAATCACTTGTGCACAAACTCATATTTTCTTGTTGCTTGCTTCCTTCTTCTCATTTTCCTTCTTCTTTTCTTCCTCTTTTTTACTCTTATTTCTTTTGAGTTTTCCATTTTGAGTTTCATTACGAATTTGATATTCCTCCAGAAAGTCAAGGGGGGACTCTTGCCTAAGATGCATTAATGTATCTAATACCTCAATTTTCATGTAAAACAAGAATGTATCTGAAATGACACCATCCAATCCTTTTTTGCTTGTCGTATTCTGCTCGTACATGTCTACACCTTTCTTTGATACATTTATTAGGCCATAAATGCATCAAGGAGGGGACAAAATGTAGACATGGAAAATTGACCCACTTCAGTGAGTCATTTAGCTAGACCCTTAGGGAGACCCTCCAACTTGCCCTAAGCAATTTTGGACTCCCCTTCCCACTATTTTCCCCATTTTTCTATTTACATGAAATTATGATCGACCTTTGCGGGCCATGATTTTGCATAGCTAGGGTTTTCTCCTAGGAAACCCTAATTTT
Source organism: Wollemia nobilis (assembly GCA_028583015.1). Taxonomy (NCBI): domain Eukaryota; kingdom Viridiplantae; phylum Streptophyta; class Pinopsida; order Araucariales; family Araucariaceae; genus Wollemia; species Wollemia nobilis. The sequence continues at coordinate 3,686,201 of JAQPPZ010005362.1, read as the reverse complement.
AAATTTGATCTCTCATGAGATTGGCTTTCTTGGTTTTTCCCACCCATTTTTGTTTCAAATACCTTATAAATAGAGGGTTTGAAGTCTTTTTTTCCTCTAGCTCCCCGATGAATCCAAGAAATATATAAATTTTCAAAAATGTAAGCAAGCTAACTCACAAATTAACAAGTGATCAACCAAGGCTAAAAGTGTTCATTGTGCAAGTTTTAATATAGTTTTTTAAAGATATATTTTGGAATGACATTCTGCTACATTTTATTGTGTTGTTGCTCTTGGTGGAAAAGTGTTGAAGCCCTAATAAGGAATCTGCTACTTGGATATCTCCATAATTTGGTCTATTTTTTCTCTATGACCAAGTTGTTTTTGCTCATCTGCATTTCACATATTAGTTAGGTTTTTGTTTCACGTCATTTCATCTACTTTTTGTTAGGGTTTTCTTATTTTGTTGTGAAACCATGCTTGGTAATTTTAAGGTGTGATTTCATTGTTCTATAAAATTGCAACTGCTTTGTACATGGTATTATTTTACTTAGGATAGGATTTGGGATAATCTATTATCTCCAAACCCTAGGTTTGTATTTCATATTGTATTTTGATCATAAAAACACATTCTACTTTCTATTCATCATACTATTCTATTGCATTTTATTCTACTTGTCCATCTTCCAAAGGTTAATTTTTGCTTTTGTATTTCAAAGGTCAGCTAAAAGGACCTAGGGGGATTTCATCTTTGCATCTCCAAGAATTTTCATACAATGGCCTAAGAAACCCCCCTAACGTTGATCATATTTTCAAGTGTTTATGAAGCTATTTTGCAGGAATAAGAACCGTGGGATATTGTTGGAAGAAAGATAAAGATTGGATCAACCACCAAATGAGATAAGTGCCTTGTTAAATATTTAAGTTGTTTGTTGGGTGATTTCTTCTTTTATTAAAATCCTAGGTCAGATATAAAAAAATATTCAATTGATCTTCTAGGCATTTGAAAGGACAAACAACATATATCGTGCATTTAGGATTTAATATAATTTGTGCATTTCCTCTTGAATCCTTGCTCAAATAATTTATTTTTGCAATATTAGGGTTAGATATCATTCAAAAAAATAATCATTCTAGGAATAGCTCTTGTATTCTTGCATCTTGCTTCTTGCATTGTTCTTTCATTTCATAGCTTAGTTATAGAAAGGCTAAACATAGGTGATTGTCCTAAATTGAACACATAAAATATATTCCACCCCTGGACTTGGAGCGAGTCCTAAAACCATTCTTGGTGAACCCTTTCCTCCCTCACATCGAGTGTAGAGTTATAACATACCCTCGTTGTTCACCTCAACTCCTTACAAATCCAACCGAGAATCGTATGTGGTAGGGCAGTTTTCCTCCTCTACATTTTAATTAATAAATCCCTAGGTTTACAAAGGATCATTGTAGATATTTTATGGTTTAAAATTGGATAATTTCCATCAACATATATAATTATTCATTTGTATGATAAAGGAGAGAAGAAGGAGCTATGGGACTCAATTGTAGATAGAATAAATTTTTGTTTGTTAGGTTAGAAAGGTAATTTCTTAATCATGGTTTGATGTTGTAAATCATAAGGACTACAATATACTCTATATTATATATAATATAAGTTTCAATATTTTTCATAGGTATATCATAGAATTTGATAAAGATATTTTATTTACAAAGGATGTGAGAGAAATATTAGTGTTTTAATTTCTAAGTAGTATAGTTTCAAAGAAAACAAATTTGGAGTGTAAAATTACAGGTTTTGCATTAGGAACAACACATAGTTGCAAATTATAGAAATATCAATAAAATACTTGAGTAAAAATATTACTTCAATGTATATAGGTTCTATTGATACATTTAAACTATTAAATAAAATAACCCATGGAACTTCATATCAAAGAATTTATAATCGATCAATAAATTTACAATTAAGTAGTAGGTCAATGAAAGGGATTTTATGCACTTTTGGTTTTTTTTTTTTTTTAATTTTTGGAAAACATCCCAAAAGGGATGCCACTTTCGGGTGACCCAAGGAGGCAGGGGTATCCATTCTACCAAAAATGCCTATGACACGGACCTAGCCTAATACCTTTGACATACTGAAGGAGCAAACAAATACATCAAACTAATTTAAAAATAAGTAAATAACAACAAAAATAATAAAATAAAATAAAAAACATGCTCCTTGAGTGTGTCAAAAACAAAAGCACAACCAAACACACACACAATAAGATAAAATAAACCACAACACGAACCACATAGAAAAACACAAGAACCACATAACAAAACACAAACAAGACAAAAACAACAGAACACTACAAAGACATAACCCAAAAAAAAACATGAAAAATAAACACAAACAAAACCTAAAATATTAAAAAGATAAAATAAAAATAAAAATAAAAAATAACCAACAATAGACAATAAAACATAGAAAAAACTCACACAAAAAAACACAAATTAACACAAATAAAGAGAAACACACGAACAAGAATGACAAAAACACAAGAACAATAACAAAAAAACATAAAAAACACAAAACAAAAAAAACACAAGAACAACAAAAAACAACACAAATAACACAAAAACAAAACAAAACAAAAGAACACACACACCTTAAAAAACTAAACAAAAAAAGAAAAAAGAATATAATTGAACATAACAATGACCTATCTAGACCAGAAGACTATTAAGGCAGGAAACAACAAAGGAAATAAAGAAAAGAGTGAGCTAGGGAACTAAAAAAAACTGAATGAACCAAAGAGAAGCAAGAAAAAGCAAAAAGAAACTAGGTACCTTCAAAACTGGAGCCATCCAAAGAAATGATAGAAAGAAGAGCTTCCCTAATTTGCAAAGCCCACCATCTAGGAGGGTGGCCATAACAAGTAAGATCACCTTTGTCCAAAGTCCAATTAGCTAAAGCATAAACACTCTTTTTTGATCTCTGACCACATGATTGTAATCAACTTTCAAAAATTCCATCTGGATTAATTGAATCTTCTTAATAATTCTTTTTATTCTCCAATCAACCTTATGATTCTTGGAAGGAGTCTTCAAAATATTAATCATAAGTTGAAAGTTAGACTCAACTAACACCTTTTCCCATCCAACCTTAGTAGACTCCTGAAGGCCTCTAAGGATACCATACCCCTCAGCAAGGTTATTGGAAAGAATACCCAAATTCTCAGAAAAAGTAAAAACCAGGGGGCCATCTGAAAGTCTACCAATTCCTCCCACATTGGCTTTTCCAGGGTTCCCTCTAGAGGCTCCATCAGTATTGAATTTTCCAAAATCCTTAGGAGGAGGTTGCCAATTTATTCTCCTATCCATCTTACTAATACTCACATTCCATTTAAGTTTGTTGTCCTTATAATATTTAATCTTCAATATTTGCATCAATTAATCCCATCTTTGATGGGAGTTTTGGGGGTGATTAAGGAGTTTATGGACTGATTCAACTAAGTTGGCTATGGTATTTTGCCAAATATAGTGAATATTATTCCTATATTGATTAAAAATTTGATTGTTCCTTTCATTACAAATATTTCAAAGAAGAATGGTAGAACCCATCCAAACTAACTACCTAATAAAATGATCAACACCCTCTTTATTAGGCCAATCCCTCCAAAGTTGTTCAAAAGTAAAAAAATTGGACCACTGTAAGCCAAGTAAAGTGGCCATTCTCTTCCATAGCTCAGAGGCTAAAGTACACTCAATAAAAATATGGTCGATATTTTCTAAATTCTCTTCACACATCTCACATCTAAAAGGGCCATGAAAACCACACTTCATAAGTTTCTCACCAGTAAGTACCCTACGATGCAATAAAAGCCGATTAAATAACCTCACCTTAGGCCAGAGCTTTTGAGACCATAATTGAGAAAATATGTCAAAAGCATGGTTGAGATTATTATGGCAAAAGGTCAAATAACCTTGAGCAACTGAATACTCACCCTTAGTAGTGTTTTTCCATACAAAACAATCTTTTTTCATGGGACCAAGAGAGATATCTCATATGAAGGATGCCTTGGATATCTTATATTTACCTTTCTAGGATTGGAATAGGCCAATACTCAATAGGGATCCAATATCTACCAAATTTTAAATTACCAGTATGGTACCGATAGTAACTAGCTACCTTTATCCAGTTAGCTCGATGAAGCTCCTCCATACAAAGCCTCCAATAGGGAAACTGAGTTATCAAAGGCTTGTGACCATCCCAAGAATCTATCCAAAAATTTGCCTATTCACCATTATGAGTGATCCAAAATAAAATTTTCTTTATCAAATTCTCACCAGTCTTAAGAACTTCTAAAATGGGAGAACCTTTGGTAGGAAGTTGATAGCAAACAAGGTCTTTACGAATTTTGTTCTGAACATATTTAGCATGAAGATTATTGGCCCAAAGAGCATTGGGGTTATGCAACATCCTCCAATATAATTTAGTAGATATATATTTGTTGTTATTAATAGAATACAAGAATCCTAATCCCCCTTTATTCTTAGGAAGACATAAAGTGTCCCATTTCACCAAGGCCCATTTTCTTTTCTCCTTAGTACCACTCCAGAGGAAATGATGATTGATTTGATTCAATTCTCGAATAAAAACCTTTGGAATATTCAACAAAGAAGATACATAAATAGGAATAGCTTGAAGAAATGATTTTACCAAGTTTATTCTACCCTAGAAGAAAGCCACTTGTTGGTCCACTTTCCAATTTTATTCTTGACTTTGTCCAACAACCAATCCCAATATTTATTTTTCTGCCTTTGAATATTTATGGGAATATCTAAATAAGTGATTGGAAGGGATGTATGATTATATATTTATTTATCCAAGACCATGGATTCCTATATAGCAGAGAAATGAAAGAAAATAACTTTAGATTTGTCTTCATTGATGAACTGCCCAATAGCCTTAGAAAAACATCTAATGATTTGCTTAATATTAGAATATTCCTTAACTGTAGCTTTACCTAAAAGAGTAGAGTCATCCAAAAATTGAATATGAGAGATAAGTCTAGCTCCATGAGCAATGGTAACTCCCTCAAGGGTTTTGTTTTCCCTCTTTTTGGTTCTAGTCCTACCTAAGCATTCAACAAGAATGATGAATAAATAAGGGGATAGTGGGTCACCTTGCCTAATACTTCTGGAAGCTGGGAACAACTAAGAAGGCCTGCCATTAATAAGAACTAAGTAGGAAACTATAGAGATACATCCCATAATCCAATCCATCCAATACTTAGATAAACCAAATTGTCTCAAAACTTTGATAAGGAAGTGTCAATCCACTTTGTCACAAGCTTTGATAAGTCTAACCGAATGAACATGGAAGGAGATTTTTGCATATCCATGGAATGGATGGCTTCCTGAGAAATATCTATATCATATACTATTTTACACCCTTCCACATAACCCACTTGCTATGGGGAAATAACCTTATGCAAAAGAGGCTTCAACCTTTCTGCCATGATTTTAGTAATGATTTTGAGAAGAACATTACATAATGCAATAGGTCTAAAAGCTGAGATATGATGAATCACTTGAGCTTTTGGAACAAGAGTAATATAAGTTTTATTGATAACCTTCAAAATTTCTTTGGTTTTCCTGGATTCTTCCACTACCTCTAATAAATCAACATGAAGGATATCCCAGAAATCTTGGTAGAACTCAATGGAAAAACCATCAGGACCTGGGGTTTTCCCTTTTTACATTTTTAAAACTATCTATTGAAGCTCATTTATAGTAATAGGAGAATTCAAAATAGAGTTCTCCTCAGAAGTGATAAGAGAAGGGATTTCTTGAAGAATATTTTGTTGAGAAGTTGAGTCAAGAGGAGTAGCAACAAAAATATTTAAAGTTGTCAGATCTCCAGAATCTGATTTCAGGGAAGAAATAACAATATAAACAACATCTCCAGAATCTGATTTCAGGTAAGAAATAAAGTTGTCAGATATTTGATCTAGAAGATATTTGTGGAAGAAATTTATGTTTAGATCTCCTTCTTTGACCATTGAATTCTAGATTTTTGCTTCCATAAGATTTCTTCTCTTTTTTCCCATTCCTCTAACTGAGTTGTGAGTTTAATTTCATCTACACTTCTCTTATCTGTGAGTCCATCTAAACAAATTTTCTTATTCAACTTTTCAAGATGAGCAATAACTTCATATTTTTTTTATGAACATTCCAAAACTCTTTCTAGTTCCAAGTCTTTATTTTGGATTTAATTTATTGCAGTATTTTGGCAAAACATAACATCTTAGTCCCATGCCTAGGTTTACATTTCTTCCACCATTGTTGCACATGAGGTCTAAATAAATTGTCTCTAAGACACATTAATTGAAAATGAAAAGGATAGAAACTCACATTGGTTTTCCACATTTCCACCATGACTGGCCAATGATCCGAACCAATATTATTAAGAGTCTTCACTTTAGGAATGTGACCATGGATTAAGAATTTTTTAGAGAGCAAAAACCTATCCAATCTCTCCATTATACAAGCTAAGCCTTGCCTTATATTATACCAAGTCATAAGGCCATTATCTGGTTGGATGTCCACAAGATGGAGGTTTGTAATATATTCACTCATGAGGTCAGTGCTTTTGTCCAAATTTCTATTTCCCCTACTTTTCTCATCAAGAGAGAGGATGGTATTGAAATATCCTCCGATCAAGATCCAAGCTTCAGGAAAATGAGAGATGATATGATTTATATCCTTCCACTGTCTTATTTTTTCCTCCAAAGCAGTCGAAGCATAAATAGTAATGCAGAGCATACTTTGGTTGGAATATCTACTTTGAATAGCTATATATAAAAGACCCCAAATGCCAACCATATGGTGAATATCTACCTCTTTTGGGCCCCAAAGATAAGAAATGCCACTAGAAGTCCCCTAGGAACTGAGGGAAACCACTTTTCTGGCTGGCCAAACTTTCCTGGAAATTGAGTCCATATCCTCCATTGACATCTTTGTTTCTTGAAGGAAAACAAGATGTGGATGATTTATCTAAATCATTCTTCTAATTTCATTTTGTTTTGAAAGACTCTCTTTGAGTCCTCTAATATTCCAAGTGATGATCTTCATTAATACTAGGGCTAAAAAAATTGGTAAGGGCATTAATATTACCTTCCTCTACAAGTTTTTCACCTTCTTTTAACATATGATATTGATTGTTCTTGCGACCTGCTTTTTGATTAGAATCCATCTTCAATTTTTTTCCTTGTTTCTTGAATTATTCCAATTAAATTTGAGATGGCTTCTAACCTTGAATAATGCTCGTACACAACCAAAATTTTACTAGAGGGTTCAATGGAGACTATATTAGGACCTATATTATTTGAAGTTTTGACATTTAAAAGATTGTTTTTCTTGTGTAAATTTCCTCCCTTTTTTTCTTTTGAAAACCTTTGATTTGTTGGTTTGTCTCTGAGTTCTTCCCTTCATATTTAAATTGTGTTTCTAAGATTTCTGTATCCGTTATTTCCTCTTCCTCACTTGGGACATAATTTGTGGAAATTATTTCAAACATATTAGAATATGACTTTGATTGATCCTTCATAACTGGTTTTTTCTGAGTGTTCTTCTTCTTAGGCATTAGGAAACCTACTAAGTTTATATCTTCTTTCTTTGGATCAGGAATTTTATTTGGGCAAGCACTGACCAAATTACTATATTCATTGAAAATTCTACAATGAAATGAAATTTTCTCATAGTCCACTACTTGCTCCCAAGTGTATTCCCCAAATTGTAATGTGATATTTTTAGGTAGGGGTTTGTCAAAATCCATTAAAACACAAATCCGAGCATAAATAATATGTTCAAAATTTTGAGTACAATCATCAGTCATCATAAAAGTTCCTAAAGAGTTTCCAATTGAAGAAAAAATAGTAGAATTCCAAAATTCAATAGGGAGGCCAAAGAGTCTAACCCACACGGGAGCTATAGAAGGCATCTCTTCTTTGGTTTTAAATTTAGTATGTCAGGGCTTCATGAAAAGCCATATCCTTCCAAAAAACCAAGGGCCCCCTTGAAATTTTTTCTCTCTATCTTAATTATTAGCAAATAAAACAAGAAAATAAACATTTGGATAAATAGAGATTTGTAACTCACCTTTAGTTTTCCTGTTTTTTGCAGGCCAAACTTTGAAAGTAGATAGATTGGACAAAAACCCACGAACCAAAAAAATAGTCCTTTTTTTTTCAAATCTTCAATGCCAGTCTGAATGTTACCCATATCAACCTTAACAATAGGAGTTCCATCAGCTACTTTAAGACATCCTGACTCCATTTTCCTAGGATCGATCTTAGGTATTCTTAGAGGTTTATGGGAAGCCCTAAGATGTATATTAGCATTGGTTTGAGGTTTTCCACCATGGAGGGCATCCCTAAAATTCATTTTTGGGGCCGAGTTTTCAAAATTCTTACCCTTGACAAGGGTTTTCATAGTAGAATTATTTTGTGGGTGCACCTTAGCACCAAATTCACTTGAGCTATGAGCCATTTTTTGATCAACTACTTAAAACTTATTTTGTGATCTCTTTAATCCTTGCCCTAGACGTCGTGGAAAGGTATGGTTTTCACTTTTCTTTTGTGCAGCAAATTGGAAGCCGTTGTCACTCAAGTTCACAGTATGATTTGTTGAAAGATAAATTTCTAACCCATATTGGATCTCCTACAACATTTCATACTAAAATATTGAGCATAAACCACAAAAATATTGGCCTCTAGGGCCCGAAGGCCCTAAAAACCAACCTCTGGAGCTGCTTACACTCAAACCAGATGAAACCCTCGCATAGATGCTTGCCAAAAATATCGTTCACACATAGGAATGTGATAGGATATATGTTTCTCCAAATTATATGAAAATTGGTGGAGACGTTATAGGGTTTTTCAGGCATCTACCCTCAACATTTCAGCTCAATCCGAGTCCGGATGAGTGAGATATGGTCGAAACAAGTTTGATAGTTTGGGAAGTCCTGCGAAAAACGTCCCTCCTCTAAAGCCAATCACACTTTTGGTTTGATGCTTGGTTGAATCCTAGTATTTTTATCTTTTATAAAACATGATAACATTTAGATTAATTTTTTTTTGTTTTATAGAGATATAAAGGTCAAAAATTATATTAATGTGGGCAATAATTCCACATACATATTTCTATTAACAACCTAATCAAAAGAGAGGGTCTCAAACAAATAGTTTAAGATATTCATATTATGATTTAAGAATACTAATTACCTATTTTTATGTAGAAGTATTAGTTAGTTTGAGTTTCATGTTTAGATATATATTTCTTGGAGGAATTTTTGGTCCATTAATGTCACCCCCAAGGTATCAATATTCCTTTAGTTAGTAGTCGAAATCAAAATTCTTTTAGATGAAAGTCTAGAAATAAAAGGATATCATAGACCTTTTAGGTTTTCCTTATGTAATAAGGATATAGAAAAATCATATTATTTACTTCTTCATTATCCCTTTGCTTACACCATTTGGGATTACGTTTTCAAATTAAATGATAATATAATAGGAAGATCCATAAATATTTAAAAAGTTGATGAAATGATCAATTAATTTTTTGAAATATAAATTATTAAGTATTATCTAGAGGATTATCCCTACAATTATCCTTTAGAATTTATGTCTTTAAGGTACAATATATTAAAAAAAATCTCAAAGTCATGCCTAAGTTTGGAATCATATTATTATTTTCTCTCTTATAAAATACATATAATCATAGTGCTCTTCATGGGACTTATAAAGTGTAAAAAATAAGTTCTACCATATTGGTTATAGGATTTTAATATAGATTCAAGGGTCATACATGACAATGGATTTAATAGAAAGGAGATATTTCAATTCATGGCAAAATAAAAATGTTTAGAAGTTGGATTCACCAAAATAAAAATTTTATTGTGATTCCAAAGAAAATTCTATAAAATTCAGAAAGGATATTTATTTTCAGAATAATGGAGGAAAAATTAACCTTACTCAAAATCATATGGAACTTCAAATAAAATCTATGCACAATCGAGGACACATCTAGTAGGGACCAAGATTTCCATTAAAAAGGATAAAATTCTACTTTAATTGATAGAGTGGATATGGGAATTGGATTAAAAATAAGAATATTTCTAATGTCCATCAATTATTCTTAGATGCAATATCTTAGAAATATAGCATATTTATAAAGAAGAAAGTAGAGTATTAGATAATTTAGCCAATCATGATGTTGATCATTGTCTTAGTGAACTTAAAATGTTATTAGGTAACTAGCCAACAAATATTTTATCTTTGAATGAAAATTATATCAAGGAGTTGATATGAAAATAAATCAAATTAAAAAATATGAGAAATATATTTGATAGCAATATAATAAAGAATATTTTTGATATAAAGGCAATTTAAATATTGTCTAATTTTCCTAATACGAAATATAATACTTTCTTATTATGATGAAAGTGGCTCCAATAGAAATAATGCATAGCTTATTACAAATATATATTATAAAACTCATGAAATATGGTATCAATATGAAATAGGAAAACAAAATCACATATTATTGAAAATATATTGAATAGATATTAGTTTCAACCAACTTATAGTTATAGTTATTAACTCTTAGTTTATAATTGCTTTTAAAAAGTAACTTGAAATAAGAATGGAATTCTAGGATAAGAAAAAAAGTAATTTAATAAATCCTCTAACATTTGTAGGAATATTTTTTAGGATTTATTACATCATAGACCATGTGAGTAGTCAAGTGGTATAACCATATCTCACAAGGTACATGCATGTGATATAGGAAAAGTTAATTTTAAGTTTATTTGAGGGTTTTTATGCCTAATTTAGGAATGCTATGTAATTAAATACCCTTCACTACCATAATACATTCATTAGAAGCTTAAGTTCTTGCATATGATATTAGAGCGGATAGAAGGAAGAAATGATTCTGCTTCTGACCCTCCTCTAGCTTTGACATAGAGAAAACCAAGGTGCACTCTATTTGAGAAACCAATCAAGTTTAAGATAAGAAATTTTAAGGGCAAACCACCTAGTATAAAATTGTGATCCGTGAATCAAAATTCCATGGGAATGTTATTTAAATTATTTAAAATGCTCAGGGTGGAAAACCCCTTCCAAAGAAAAATTTAAGTAGGTAAAGGAAACTATGAAAAGATCCATACAATATTACAAAAAGGAAGCCATAAGAAGGCACTTAAGAAAAATATAAAAGAATCCATTGTAGCTTCTTTGCAAGAAATAAAATTTAGCACCAAGGAAGCCACTATAGCTCCTCTTTTGAAAAATCATAAAAAAGCCTTTTTTGAAATGTATTTGAAAATAAGAAAGTTTTAACTACAGAAGGCTTATACAACCCAATAAATTTTTCTTGTGAAACACATTTTGAAAAATATTAAAGCCTCATAAAATTGAGAATATTTGCAATGTTGCAAACCTTCCAAGAAGAACATTTTAAACCAATAGAAAGAAGCTTAAGTGTCTTATAATGCAAATCATATAAGAGAAGTTTATTTTTACGAATGAAAAATATTCTTTCAAATATTACAACAATATTTTTGAATAGATTCAAAGAACTAGTTCAGGGAGAACATTCCAAATGGAATAGATTGTGTGTAGAGTGTAAAGACCCTATGATATGAACAAAGCTTAGTGCAAGAGAATATTTTTAACAAAAATATCTAATATTAGAAAATATTTTCACACTTGCACCAAAAAATAAATTAAGCATTGCACAAAGAAGAAAAAATAAACTTGCAAATATTTGAATGGTAAAAGATAAAGTATCCTATTAGCGATAAAAAATAGCAAATTGCATCCCTCATGAAAGGAATGAATATCATGCCTAAGAAAACAGAAAAGGAATTCATACTATAAAGAACAAAAGGAGCCTAGACATTATGGAAGGGAGTTTATGAGTACTTAAAAGGAATCTAAAATTTTATAACATAGGAACTCTTATAGTTTCATGTAGGGTCAATGTGAGTCATCCAAAAAGCATGAATGAGTAGAAGAAAAGATACATCTCCACATTAAAGAAAAAGAGAAGTAGCTCCTCTAAGAAACTTGCATTATCTATGGATTTCAGAATCACTCTCAAAAAAATAGAGAACCACTCCAAATTAAAATAAGTAGCAACCACAAATAAATTCTTGTAGAAAAGAATCAAAAAAAGTAAATTTAATGTTAAAAGAGTTTTCTCCTAGCATATCATCAACAAGGATTGAAAAGCAATAATCTAGAAGCTACAAACATAAAAATTGAGAAACACCCATTTTGGAAAAGGAAGGGACTCGTTTGAAAAAAATAAGAAGACATCAACATTCACTAGAACAAATCACCCAGAAGATTAGAATATTTTGACACCCAAACTTTAAAGCAAAGTCATTGTAGAGATAAACCATTTTCTAAAAAGGGTGAAGTTATAAAATAAAATTTATTTTTCAAAGTTTTCAAAGGTTTGAAAAACATATTAAATAAATTTTGAAATATACAAGTAGTGGAAAGAAAAAATTTAGAAGGTGTCGCTCAATTAAGAGAAAATAAGAAAGAATTTGCAAAGAATAAATATTATTCTATTTGAAAGAAATTGAATTGGATATCAAATAAGCAAATAAAAGAGTTTTTCCTTTTTAAGAATTGAAAAATATTATTTGAAAGGTGAAATTTATTTATTCAAGGAATATTTCATAGAGTAAGAGTCATTATAAATACTTTACAAGACACAATTCTCTATTGCGTTTTTGAAGCATCATTTGATATTTGAATATAGATAAATATATACTTGTTATAAAGATTTTTTAGATGTAGACTTAGTAAAAGAAGAAAAATAAGATTTTTTTAAGGTTTACTATTGCAAATGAGTGGATCACCAAAGTTCTTGTTACCATATTCTCAATTATTGAGGGGAAACAATTATGTTGTCTAGAAGAAGACCAAACTCATAACATGACTTTAGTCTGAATAATTTTTCCATGTTGTAGATGAAAGTACTACTTGTCCTAGTATGGAAGGATAAATCAATCACATTTTGATAAGGTGAATAGAAGGAAAGACTAATTATCATGTTTGGAGTAGCATATGGTGTCCAAGCATACATAAGAGATACAACCATAACCAAAGATGCATGGGAGAAGTTGAATATAGTATTTGAAGTCAATAATTAAAATTAGATTATATTCCTACAAAGCCATATCCATTGTATAAAAATGAAGAATGGAGAAAATATGAAAATATTCATGGGGAGAATTATAGAGTTGTGAAAATGATTGCAAGCACTATGAACTCAAATATTCTATGAAATATGAGTTTCCATTATTTTAAAATTACTCCCATCCAAGTACAATATTTTATGACTACAATAAGTATTACTAATAAAAAAACAAGCTTTGAGAATTTAGTGAATCTACTTTAGAATGAAGAGGTCTCTTATAATACAAAAGATAAAGAATAGTTAATAGTTACAAGTCAAAGAGAGAAGCAACCAATCAAAATGGGCATGAGACTTCCATAACAATTCCAACAAAGATTTCATTTTTATGGATTCCATAATTTAAGAAATTATTTTCAAAAATTACTTTCAACACATAAAATATATATGATAATCGTGGAATAAATAGACACATTATGAATGACTATTTGTATATTTCATTTATAAATGGATCCCCTTCACGAGATATGAACCAACAAAAAAATATGACATATTTAAAACAACAAAATAAAAATAGGAAAAAGGTAAATCAAAGTAATATAGCCAAATATATTCAAGTCAAATAAGTAGAAGAATAAATCCAAGATAAATAAATATAAGAACATGTGTATGCCACACAAGTAGAGATAAGACAACACATCAAATTTTGGTATGATTATAAACAAATGATAAGTCAAGAAAATTGGATGCAAACAGATCATCTAAATTATTATTGGTACAATGCAACCAAACATATTAAGGACCAAGGACCTAAGAGTGAATATGTACATTCAAAATATGATTCTTTGCCATCAATAGAGTTTTTTGAAGAAATTCAAGATAATAATAAATTAATGCAACAAGGAATGAATATTCAACCATCAATGGAACACCAAAGAAAGTATGAATTCATTACATACCACAAAAAATATATTCTATAAATGAACAATGCATATAAGAAGTAGAAAATAATTTATCTCACCCCATCAGGAGATAATGAAAACTTTAATAAGAAATTAATCCAAAAAAAATATATGGCAATGCATAAGAAATATTAGAAATCATTCAATTCAATAATTAATATAGGTTACATATTAACATGCCACATTTAAAATCAAAAGAAGCAAGAATATCACAAGCAAAGATTTAATTATATAAGTGAAGCTACAAAAAAAAATAAAGAAGTGATTGATATTACCTAAACAAAATATATTTATCAAGATAAAATTTGGGAATAAGTCTATACAATATGAGAACACATGATATACTTAATGAATATCCTCTAAATTGAAAAATATAATTCAAACATTGAGTATTGAATGAAGTTTTTATAATAATTGTATTTGGAGTGTATTATCGATAGAATTTGATAGTCCTAATTATTAAGTAAGTAGTCCACATTAGGGGGGATGGATTTATCTCTAAAATTCCTACATCACACTAGGGATTGTATTTTAGTCATAAGAAAAATAGATCTTACTACATCATAATAATGGGGGTATGTTAGGATCTACTACGTCATAGACCATGTCAGTAGTCAAGTGGTATAACCACCCCTCACAAGGTACATGCATGTGATATAGGACAAGATAGTTTGAAGTTTTTTTGGTGGCTTGTTATTCTTAATTTAGGCATCCTATGTACTTAAATACCATTCACTACCATAATACATTCATTTGAAGCTTAAGTTCTAACAATATCTCTATAGTTATTATGGACTTTATTATTCATCGATTATAAATAACATCTCTAATATATTTTAATTATTTTTTGTTATATATATATGTTTAATGTAAAAGATAGTCTAAAAATTTTCAAATCTCTAATATGTATAGAGATGTTAATATATGATTGGATTTATTATGAACATTCAAAATAAGTCAAATCCATTTGTTAATCTATTTGAAGTATAAATAATGACATCAATATTATCCTATAGTTAATTATAATGGTTTCATTTGTTTATTATTAAAATAATTCAAAGTATATTTTAGTTAGTATTATGCATGAAATGGTATAAAAATGATGTGGTGGTAGAGAAAATGAATGTAATAAGCTTATAAATCTTAGCATAAACATGGGTATTGATTAGAAACTTGATGTTACATATCATGTTTTTGTTCAGTGATTAGTGTAGCATCAATTTCAAACATTTCATTTTATTTTATGCAATTTGTATCTAGATAAATAAGTGCTAAAAACAACTGCATATTATACTTTTTATATCCAATTTGAAACTAAGATATACAAAAATTGATATCATATTTAATTTATGATTATATAATTTAGAGAACTCATAAAAATATTAAATAGATAATTTGTGCTTATTTTGCATGTGGAAAACTACATGTAAGTGACTTATATTTATGAAATAATTCAAACTACTTTGGTTTTATTATAAAAAATTATAAAACTCATGCTAGTAAATTATACATGATAAGTAAATATACATAGATGATGAAAATTTTATATGAAGAATCCTTCTCTTTTCAATGATTTTACACATGTTTTTATAAGGGGTCATGGTCTCATCATAGTGAGTGGGGTTTGAACCTATGACCTCTCAAAGAGAGGCCAAAGCACTTACCACTACACTAAGCTTACAAATTTGAAGAAATCCTTTTTATATAATAAACTATATTGAATTCTCATGGGATATAGGGCAAGTAGTTGGGTGTGGATATTTTAGAACCATAAAAAAAGGTTCATATCATATGGGTAATGTCTAATTAGATCAGTTTGGATCACTTAGTTGTGAATGAATAATTCACAATATAATGTAAGATTCTAATCATATGAATGAAACTTAATATTTTTCTATGGGATTTAGGGTAAGTGGTTGGGTATGTGTAGACACCAAAACAACACCAATCCGATTATGTGACTGCAAACACTGATCGCTTTGACAAACACAGTCCCCAGGGCAGCCCTCAGAGGTCAAACAGTGGTCCTAACCACTTTCATAGCAATTTTGTAAGGTCAAGAGGCAATTTGGTACATTTAGACGCTTTGCTCAGTATTCGTCTCACCCAGGGATGAATACTAAGCTGGGATTCGTCTCACCCAGGGACGAATTCTGAAATCGTCTCACCCAAGGACGAATTCCAAGTTTAACGGGAAAAAGAAGAATGGCGCCAAGTGGCAGCCCGGGACAGTCAGTTGATGACTCCTGCCTCGCACGCGTGTGTGGGTGGACAGATAGGCCGTTAGAGGACTGTCACAAGGGCAATTATGAAAGCCCAAGTCATGGAGGACTCCCATCCCTCATGGGAAGACATGACCGCCACATGGCACCTATGACCAACACATGGCGCTTATGCTTCCCTCTCAAAAGAGACCCCATGGGTCTATAAAAGGTGGGACTTTTCTCACCCAAAAGGATAGATTGGAGGCGATTTCAAGCAACGAAGTGTTGTCCAATTGAATACCCATTTGCATCCTTTTGATTCACCTTCTCACATCCACTAATCTATTTTTTAAGGGAGGTTATTGGGTGGCACTTGGAAGCATGGACCCAACCCAAATCCAACATTTGACCACCTTACACCACCCATTCGCAGACATCCCAATCCTAAGAGGTTTTGGGCCCATCCCTAGTGGATTGGCGCCGAAATCAAGTGCCAACGGTGGGAGGCCCACTGGGGCACCCCCGCACTTTTCTAAGTTTTATTTTAAAGCGTTCTAGATTATTGTTTCAGGTTGCATATTATGTTATTCTATCTGGTTAACTCATAGCTTCAATTTCATAACATTTTGATCAGATTTTATCACTTTTTGTGTCACTTTGTTGTTTCACTAACTTGCAAGTGGTGATATCAAATTCCTGAGGATAGAGGCCAAATTGGGAGAATACGACCATCTGGGTCATCCCAAAATGGCCCCAATTACATAACCCCTCTGTTTGTAGGTTTTTTTGAGGTCTCGGGATTCAACATTGGAGCAGCATCAGTCGGATTTTCCAACACAGAAGAATTCGTCCCACCCAGGGATGAATAGCAGTCAGAATTCGTCCTGCCCAGGGACAAATTCTAGTTGAAGGTAGATTGGCCGACTGTCTCGATGGCAGTGGCCCTCTGGTGATGTTTTCTGTCCTCTGTCAGGTTTTCAGGCCATTTGGACTCACTTTACCCACTGTTTCATACAAATGTTTACATGCATCTTTTGGCGATTTTAGAGAACAAACACTTTTTATTTGCAGCAGGTGCTACTGACATCTTTGTTGTTTCTTTGTTCGCAAGAGGAGCAGCAGAAGCTAAGGACTCATCAACATCAGCGACGGCATCGTCTTGGCCCGCCCATCTCAAGTGTGGGCATGCGGAAAGAGGAACATTAAGTGATTGTAATCAAATTCTTTCAACGCTCCTAGCCCCTGAAAAGGGAGGAGGCATATTTGTAACAGAGATCAAGAGAGTTTAATGAAAGGGCTGTGTTTTCTCCATTTTCTTGTATCTCATTTCAATGCGTCTCTCTCATTTCATGCATTTTACATTTCTAGGACTTAAGCGTATTTGATTTTGAATGCATCACAATTAGTGTTTCCTTTGCCCGAAATCTCGTGCTTTCAGTGGTGATCACGGTGGTACTCTGTTCCCTGGTTTTTAAGATCACAGAAACTGATTAAATTTTTGTGTTTTATGCTTGACAGGTACATTTTTTTGTTGCAGACTGTTATTCGTCTCTGAATATGATGAATTCTTTACTGTAATTCGTCTGACCCTGAGACTAATTCAAATTCGTCTCTGGTAGGGACAAATTCTGTTCTGAAATTCGTCTCACAGAGGGACGAATTCCTGCCTATGGATTTTCAGAGCAGAAATTCAGAAGCAATCGGTCCAGGCAGAGAAGAGGTAGGGATTTTTATAATCTCTATTAAATTTTTTTGTTTCGTTCTCTGTTCCTTTGATTGTTTTCATTTTATCCTGCATGCTTAGGGAAAGTCATTTATGCTTGTTTCATTTTCGCTAAATAAAATGAATCCCACACACTTCATGCAATAACTTTAAACCAAGGAGCTGGTCATAAGACCCCAGCCCTTGAGCAAGACCAATGGTGGGTTCATCACCACCTTGGCTTAGCTTTGCATCCATTTCCCGATTGTCACTATTTTTAGGCATAAATCCTAACAAAAGCTGATCGAGTGTCGCTGGGGTGATTCCCATGCGCGCGAGGATAAGTCTTCTATGGTAGGTGTCATTAACAAGACAATCCCCCTTCTGTACCACCTACGTACCATGTACCTTCTGCTCTCATGTACCTATAGTCTCCCTCTCATAAGGGCGGGTATATAGAGAGGTTGGTATATCGGCCTGGTTGGTATATTGAAGGGGCGACCATTTTGGGAGTTATATGAGCCTTCATTATGCATTTAAACGTTCTTCAAAAACATTCAAAAACAAAACAAAACATCAAAATGCACTAAACCAGTCTAGGACACACCATTAAATATTTAAAAGAGATAATCACTGTTTGTGTATGTGTGTGTTCATTTCTGCTTAGTGTAACAAAAAGAAAAATCATCATAAACAAAAGATAAAAATCTACGCATTTTGTCATTTTCTCCAAAAGCTCCAAGGATTCTCGTAATCGCTTGGTCACTCCAAAATTCCCCAAATGTGTCCATGAACCCTTTGGTCAACCCAAAATCACCCCAAACGTGCCCATAAGTGATGCGGGAGCATCCAACAAAATTTAGGAAATTTTACTTTTTTTTTCCTAAATTTTAGTGCATCTTGTCGGGGCCATAACTTCTCAACCGTAGCTCCGATTGACTTGAAATTTTACAGGGAGTTAGTTGGGATAATTTTAAACAAATACGATTCCCTAGAATCCTATTTGCCCAAAAAAGTCAGTTTTCGGGGCCAAATTCCATCATCTAGTGCCCCGAAATTAGGTTCTAAAATTGCGTGCCCAATTTTTTACACTTTTTGAGCTATTCGGATGTCAATATATCCTAATGTATTTAGATATAGGACTTGAAACTTCATTTTTGTCTTATATACCATAAGAGGGATGCACACGCCAATTTTGGGCCCCATCTGACTCATTTTAATTTTTATGGTTTTCTAGAAAGATCGTCATGGTGCTCACCCACAGCCAAGCCCAATCACGAGCAAAGGCTGTGGGGAATGTCCAAGGAGGCACAAGTTGTCTTTGTTACAATCCCAAGGATTTGGTCATACCACCTTGGTGACCTAACACACAAGGCAGACCCCTCCACACCTTAACGGATAGGGACTCTAGGGGCACCCCTTCTAAGAGCACTTCTATTCAGCATAGCACACAGCACCCACCATTCCATGAGGGGTAAATTCATAGGAGAGCTCCCTTAGATGTTCGCTATGAGCGGTAACCACGTGATGAAGTGATAGAGAGGCACACCATCCATTTGGAGGGACAACGTGGATATGGCGTCCCTTCTTTACCTGCCATCAGAACATAAAGACAAAATCCAAAGCGTAGGGCTCTTCACATAGGGTGAGCTCACTCCGCCTGCCCCTTTCACACCCATGAAAGGGAGTACGAGGAAGATCATCACATTCCTCAGAGACAACATACAACGCGGGAACCTTGCGCTTCTGCACCAGCTGGATATCATGATCATACATCGAGGCCAGAGCCTCGAGTAAATGTCGCCTACCTCAACAGAGGGAAGCGACCCATTGAAATTTTAGATCATCAAGGTCGAGGCAAACACATAGGAGAAAAATTCAAACCTCTTGAGCAAAATAGGGTAGACCAAATTGACCCGATAGTCGCCAGACATGCCACCCGTCAAGCCCAAATCACGCGGCTTAAACAAAGTCATCAAGAGATAGAGTATCGAAACCGCTTGGATAGAGAGCGCATGCAACACGAATTAGATGAGTTACGCTATGAACTACCTGAGAGGGGGACAACCCCTTGCACCCAAAGAGCCAAAAAATATGAGAGGCATAATCTGTTGGTGCAGGACAGGTCTCCACAACCTTGTCAAGCTTTGCCTCTGAGACCTTATAGACCCGAGAGGGAGGCCATTCCCCGAAACAATGATGGGTACCCTCAGCAGGGATTCAATCAGGGTCATAGGTCTCACCCAGAGACTCCTCAAGAATTTGATGAGGAGTATGAACCATAAATAGAATGGGCCGAAACACCCCATCAAGGCGGGAGGGCTGCCAATCGACCACCCCTCCATAGGCCTCCAGTATTCCATAACGCACAACGGGAGCAAACAAAAGAGGATATAAAATCTTCACATGCATACAAAGTGCTATTAGAGCGTTTGGAGTCTGTGGAGACAAAAAAATTTGGGCATCAAAAGCCCACGTTATGTCAACTCCGCAGTCATCTGGTGCATACCTCAGTGCCCACACCTCTTTACCCCGAACATTTCAATTTGCCTCAATTGGCGATATTTAAAGGTGAAGAGGATGCACAAGAACATGTTACAAGATTTCTAATCCAATGCTTCAGCATCCAAGATAATGACACATTGTTACTTAGAACATTCATAACCACATTCGTAGGCCCTGCCTCGGATTGGTTCACACAATTACCCAAACACATCATAAGCAACCTAGATCAATTAGTAGATGCATTTCTTGAACGCTTTGCCTTCAACACAAGGAAGAAGGCATCACTGAGTGATCTAGCTAGCCTCAGGAAATTTGAGGAAGAAACAATGGCAGCATACGAGAATCGATGGAGAGCTTTGCTTTCTAAGTTACCTTACCGCCCCCCTATGTCTTATCTCACACAGATGTTCACAAAAAGTTGCTTGAAATCGATCTCCGGGCTATTGTAGCTATAGCAATATGCCAGCTTAGAAGAAGCTTTGGCACAAGCTAGAGGTATAAAAGAGATCAAAATAGGCGAAGGTGCAATCGCCAAGCCTAAAAAGAAAGAGTGGAATAAAACCACTAAAACCAAGACAACGCAATCACAACATGCTGTGGTTAACCAAGTTGCGATAAATGTTCCCATGCCTGTGCAAGAAATGCAGCCCCAAAAGGCTAATTACCAGGCAGTTCCTCCTAGTCATGAAAGAGATAATAGAAGACAAGAGCAGAATCAGCAGCGTCGCCCTAGGGGAAAATTCACCCCTTACACGGAGTCCAAGGACTCCCTATTTGACCGCTTGTCAGCGGAAAATTTAGTCACTCTGCCAAAAATCCAAACTATAGACCCTAACGCTCCTAAGCCTAGGGGATACAGAGAGGAATTGTATTGTAGATTCCATATGCGCAAAGGACACGACTTGAATGGATGCTAAAAATTCAAAGAATTAATCCAAGATTTGATCGATAATAGAACATTGGCCGTGGACAACCCCATAGCACCAAATAATCAACAAATGGGGGTATTCAAGGACCCTTTGCCTGCCCACGAGGCACAGACAAAACCTCTCCAAATTAATGAGGTGCGACAAAATCTTCCCATGCAAGGATTTGTAGGAATGATTAGCATAGTGACAAGGAACAAAAAGTACCTAGCAGTTGCCCCCGAGGTAGCTACGAGGGAAGTTTCGACAACATCGTGTTGGCAATTTTGGGTACCTTGGGTACATTGCCCTTGCTCAAGTGTTGATGTTGTCATTGATTTCAAAGAGCGAAAGGGTTTTTGTGAAAACCAAGGCAGACTAAATTATAGGTTTTGTTTAAATCCATGGTCAGCAGTTTTGAAATGGGTTTTTTCTTAAAACCCAAGTTAGCTCTTCATTTTATTGAAAAAGGTGCTCCGATGATGAAGATATTTAATTTTAAATATCCAGTTTAAATTTTATTTATTTATTTAAAATTTAAATTAATATTTTAAAATTAAATTAAAGCTGTTCATCGGCTTGTTTTCAAAGCCGACGTTGCTAGGGTTTTGCAACGGATCAATTAGGGTTTCCTACTGACAAAGCAAGGTTAAGCAATCAAAAAATTCTAGGGTTTCATGTTGACCTAATTAGGGTTGCAGCCGACATGTTTGAGAATGTTTTGATGGGATATTCTCTTCTATAAAAATGCGGGACTGTTGCAAGGTTGTAAAGTGGGTGTGATGTGATATATGCGAATGAAGTTCATGTGCAGCAGAGTGTAAGTCGGTGATAGTTCTTTGGAGTTAAATAAAAGAGATCGCAGTGATGAGATAGTGAGTGAGTGCATATCAACTAATCGAGAACAAAGAGAGCGATATGCAGATGACGTGTTTAAAGTCCGAGGCAAAAATACGCATATGGTAGAAGTGATATTTCATGGAAGGTGCAGCAGAGTGAGTGGTGCAAAGAGAAGATAAGAACGCGGTATGCAGAAGTCGTGTTCCGAGTGTGAAATGACAGTGTGCTGGCTATAGAAGTAATATTTTTGTGAAGTTGCAGTAGAGAACGCGGAGAGATATAGAGGAGTGGTTGAAAAAGTGCGAATCATTTTTCACAGCAGCAGTCGAATGCCAACAAGCAGTAGAACGCAAGGAAAACAGTAGATCGTGCAAATTGAGGTGATAGTTTAATTCTATAATTTTTATTACTATCTCCAAGTTGTAGCTTGGTAAAATGGGTTGGTGCCTCTTTCTAGTTGGAGCTGGAAAAATTGGAGTTGGTGCTCCATTCTGTTGTAGCAGATAAAATTTAGAGGTTGGTGCCTCTTACCAGTTGGTCCTGGTGAATGATTATGTAAAGTTGTAGCTTTGCATTTGACTGGATTTGGATGGTAGTCCAAGCAGTCTTTTTGAGGAGTAGCCACATCGATGAACCTCATTAAAATTTCGTGTTATGTGTGATGCTCTTAGTACTTTTATTATTTCTATTTTAATCTACTATAGTTTATTTAAAAGTCTAAATTGCTTTTAAGTTTTTAAAGAACACACTGATTCACCCCCCCTCTCAGTGTCATTGTGATTATAACAATTGGTATCAGAGCAAGGTTCCCAATTTTGGCTAAATCAGTCAGGGTTGATCTTGGATTAGTACACAATGGCTAAGAAGAATAGATCCTCATCCAAAAAGGCATCCCAACCAGTTTCAGTTCCTATGGTTGAGAAAATTGAACCAGAGATGGCAGAAGGAATGAACTATGAAGTTGAAGAAGTTGAGGCTGAATTTGATTTAGAGGGTGAGCTAGTGTCTGCCCTTACGGAATGGGAATCAAAGAAAAAGAAGAATGAAAAATTGTCAAGGAAACTTAAGGATGTAAATAACATTATTGCCAATTTAAAAATACAGACTGAAGAATACAAGAAAATGTCTGAAGATCTGGAAATACAGGTATCCATGAAGATAGACCACTGCAGCAAATTGGAAGAAGAAAATGTGAGTCTTCGAATACAGATACAAGAGCTGGATCGAAAAATCAATGGTCATGTAAAACGTGAAGAAATCTCGATGAAATTGGACAAAATTCTGAGTGATCAAAGATCCAAAGGTATCAAATTTGGTCTCGGCTTTTCTGAAGGAGAATCATCAACTGGACCAAAAGCAAGCAATGTTGAAAGTGAAAAGAAAAAAGACAAGAATTAGGCAAAAGAAAGATATAATGCCAGACCTGAAATAGCAGCTGACAATGATGGCTTTACTAAGGTCACACATCAAAAGAATAGAAGATCCAAGGCTCCAGCAACAACCTGGCCAAGACCATATTTCAGGTTTAATCATTATTTCTATGGTTTTTGTTTCAAGTGTAATGTTTATGGGCATAAAATTGTTGACTGCAAATACAACGTAGGTCCAAGAAGTTTCACTAGTAGAAATGTGTTTGCTCCTTTAATGAGTTATGCAGTAGAGTGTTTTAAGTGTCACAACTTTGGTCATATTGCCAGAAATTGTCGTAGTATGTCTGTTTCATATCAACCTCATGAAAGCAGATTTCAACCGTATAGAGCAAAACAAAATAGAATTTATACTGAAGGATATGTGCAAAATTCTAAAAAGGGGAAGTCACAGCTAGAACCCAATACCACAATTAAAACAGAATGGAAACAAAAATAACAGCTCAGGAAAGAACAAGATTCTTTAATAGTGCAGATAGCTTTTAGAGCTCAGAATAAACATGTTCCTTGGATTCTTGATAGTGGTTGCTCAAGTCATATGACAGGTGACAAACAGAAATTCAAAAATCTACAAAAGTATGAGGGTGGTTCTATAAAATTCGGCAACAATGACGGAGCCAAAATAATAGGTAAAGGAACGATCAAAATTAGTGAAGGAAAGATCAAGTCAGAGGAAGTTTTATATGTGGATGGTTTGAAACATAATCTATTGAGTGTGAGTCAAATCTGTGACAAAGGACATGAAGTAGTTTTCAAGAAGCATGGTTGTGAAGTCAGAAAAATAAACAACAGGAAATTAATAGCAACCGGCTCAAGGATGTCTGGCAATATGTACACACTCTCAGAGTTTTCAGAAGGTATGTGCTTCATGGGACAAGAAGAAGAGAACTGGTTGTGGCATAAGAGGCTTGGACACATAAGTTTTGATAATCTGGTAAGAATTAGCGCTAAACAAGCAGTGAGAGATATTCCAATCATTAAAAAACCTGTAAATAGTATGTGTGCTTCATGTCAGAAGGGTAAAAAGACCAGATTTTTGTTTAAAACAAAAGAACATCACACTAACAGGCTTGGTCAAAACAGGTTTAGTCAGAACTGGCTTAGTCAGAACATGTGGATTCAAAGAACAGGTATGCCTGAAAGAAACAACACTATTACTTGTTATAAGTGCAACAATAAAAGTCACACTGTCAGACGGTGCAGAGTTGAAATTCCGGGATATAGGAACAGGAACAATGGCATGATTAGGTCCAAGGATCAGAACAGTGACAGGAACAAGAATATGGTCAAAGAGTTCAAGAGAAGACCCGACAAGGAAGTTATAGACGTTGATGTTGATCAGTGCCTAATGGGAGTTTTACTCCCACCCCAGAATTAATCACCTCATCAGGAGGTGGGGGAGGGACTAAGATAAGAGGTTTATTCTTAGTTTCGAGCCCCAAATGTGGCCCTTTGCCATTGATGACAAAGGGGGAGAGATATGAGTAATGGGGAGATTTTCAAGTGAAGAGGAAAGCTTCAAGTCAGGGGGAGCAAAACTTCAAAGAGATTGATTTTAGTTTTGGCTCTTGAAGATGTGTTTTTAGTAAAGGGTTGCCATCAATGACAAAGGGGGAGATTGTTGGCAATTTTGGGTACCTTGGGTACATTGCCCTTGCTCAAGTGTTGATGTTGTCATTGATGTCAAAGAGCGGAAGGGTTTTTGTGAAAACCAAGGCAAACTAAATTATAGGTTTTGTTTAAATCCATGGTCAACGAGTTTTGAAATGGGTTTTTCTTAAAACCCAAGTTAGTTCTTCGTTTTGTTGAAAAAGGTGCTCCGATGATGAAGATATTTAATTTTAAATATCCAGTTTAAATTTTATTTATTTATTTAAAATTTAAATTAATATTTTAAAATTAAATTAAAGCTGTTCACCGGCTTGCTTTCA
Source organism: Wollemia nobilis (assembly GCA_028583015.1). Classification (NCBI taxonomy): domain Eukaryota; kingdom Viridiplantae; phylum Streptophyta; class Pinopsida; order Araucariales; family Araucariaceae; genus Wollemia; species Wollemia nobilis. The sequence continues at coordinate 3,660,540 of JAQPPZ010005362.1, read as the reverse complement.
AAGCCGATGTTGCTAGGGTTTTGCAATGGATCAATTAGGGTTTCCTACTGACAAAGCAAGGTTAAGCAATCGAAAAATTCTAGGGTTTCATGTTGACCTAATTAGGGTTGCAGCCGACGTGTTTGAGAATGTTTTGATGGGATATTCTCTTCTATAAAAATGCGAGATTGTTGCAAGGTTGTAAAGTGGGCGTGATGCGATATATGTGAATGAAGTTCGTGTGCAGCAGAGTGTAAGTCGATGATAGTTCTTTGGAGTTAAAGAAAAGAGATCGCAGCGATGAGATAGTGAGTGAGTGCGTATCAACTGATCGAGAACAAAGAGAGCGATATGCAGACGACGTGTTTAAAGTCCGAGGCAAAAATACGTAGATGGTAGAAGTGAGATTTCATGGAAGGTGCAACAGAGTGAGTGGTGCAAAGAGAAGATAAGAATGCGGTATGTAGAAGTCATGTTCTGAGTGTGAAATGACAGTGTGCTGGCTGTAGAAGTAATATTTCTGTGAAGTTGTAGTAGAGAATGCAGAGAGATATAGAGGAGTGGTTGAAAAAGTGCAAATCATTTTTCACAGCAGCAGCAGAATGCCGACAAGCAGCAGAACACAAGAAAAATAGCAGATCATGCAAATTGAGGTGACAGTTTAATTTTGCAATTTTTATTACTATCTCCAAGTTGTAGCTTGGTAAAAGGGGTTGGTGCCTCTTTCTAGTTGGAGCTGGAAAAATTGGAGTTGGTGCTCCATTCATGTTGTAGCAGATAAAATTTAGAGGTTGGTGCCTCTTACCAGTTGGTCTTGGTGAATGATTATGTAAAGTTGTAGCTTTGCATTTGACTGGATTTGGATGGTAGTCCAAGAAGTATTTTTGAGGAGTAGCCACATCGGTGAAACTCGTTAAAATGCCGTGTTATGTGTGATGCTCTTAGTACTTTTATTATTTTTGTTTTAATCTGCTGCAGTTTATTTAAAATTTTAAATTGCTTTTAAGTTTTTAAAGAACACACTGATTCACCCCCCCTCTCAGTGTCATTGTGATTATAACACATCGCAGCCTCAACAATGCCCAACGCAGTTGCCTCCGCCTAGACCCAAGGTCACGATACGGACCAAACTCACGCAGATTTTGTGGACCACATCGGCTAGGCTGTCCATTTACGAGCTTATTCAACAGTCAGCACCCCATAGGGAAGCTCTTATGGACATTTTAAAAGCCATCGAATTACAGCCTCATGAATTAAATTCTTTCAACAACTTCGTGGGACATGTGAAACGATGTACAGAGGCGGTCATCACCTTCAGAGAAGATGAAGTCAAAACAATATCGAATGACATGGCAGATCCACCCCTGCATGTTATTGCGCAGGTCAACGGGATCCCGTACAAGAGAGTGTTGGTAGATATTGGCTCATCCAGTAACATCATTACCACTATAGCCTTAAAACATTTGAAGCTGCCAGCCTCTCACATCACAACCTCCACGTACACACTGTGAGCTTTCAACAATGCAATATGCTCGACAGATCGGCACAGCTTGTTCTCGTCTGTCCGGGTAGGGACAAAAGACAATACCTACATTGTGCCATGTGTTGGAAGATGATATGGCTTATAATATACTGCTAGGGCGGCCTTGGATCAGGGACATGAAGTGTGTCCCTTCGATCGCTCACCAGTGCTTAAAGTATGCTTTTGAAGGAGAAATACATGTAGTCCCAATGGACTTAGAGCCCTTCAAGTATTGCAATGCGGTACAATTCATGCCTCAATCGACCCTCCCTTCAACGCATTTGGATTTCTAGTTAAATCCATCTAAACAGGGTCCAATACCGCAGGCACCACTGGTGACCAAATCAAAGCAAAATCCCAACCAAGTGAGTCTTCATCATCTCGCTCCTTCATTATCAATGCCACTTGCCATGGCCAAACAGAAGGACAAGGGAAAACAGATCATGGAAGAGGCTAAGCCCCTAGAAGAGGGGTTGCCCACAATTTCAACGGTATCAACAAAAGAAACACCTCACACAGTAGAAGCGGAGACTCCTATAATGCCGAACATGGAATGGACTCAGGAAGGACTCCCGTTTCCTCCCACCCAATCATCAACAATCACTATCAAAATGGCCAATACGGGCCTGGGGGAGTATTTAGTGCAAAATATTGTGGCAACCCCCGCATTGGAGTCAGTACAAGACATGGGGAGACCTCGCCTTCCCATAGGGACAATTGTTCCTCTAGGCTACCCACCAAACTAGACAAATTTTGTGTATGGGGGCCTTGATCATGGTCTTGAACCATGCAAAAAAAAGGAAGCAGACGAAGAGCCTTTTGTTGAAAACATCAACTATCTGTCAAACCCAGACTTTGCCCTAAAATATCTCGGCCAATGCAATTGGCATGGATACGGGCTAGGCAAATATGAGCAAGGGATGTGGGTCCTTTGCCAACCAAGATATCAAATGCCATATGATAAGTCAGGAGTAGGGTTCAACCACCCCCTACCCTTAGACATCTTGGTCAAAAATATGCAAGGCCTAGAAATAGGCAACAAGGGGGGATTGGCATCAGATCTTTATGCCAACCCAAATACAGAATATACATTGGGAGATTACCTCCCATGGTCAACAAACACCCTTGGCAACAGTAGTAATCCCTCTCCTTTGCTAGAGAGAGGCGAGATTTCGGAGATTAATCCTCAAAGAGAACATCAACGGCTTCCAAACATCTTTTTGAAGCTATTCCCCTTAGAGGTTCCAACTGAACCAACACAGTGTCAAGAGAATCAGGTCCCTCCACCAAGAGTGGAACAACCACAATGGGACCAGATTAACTTGCTGGAACAAGGAGAGCCCTCAATGTCGCAAGCAACAGTTGCTAAAGAGAATGAATATTTTTGGGTCTCCGAAAGTGATTCATAAGATGAGACTGAGGACTATCTCAGACATGCGCGACGGCATCACCGCCATTTAACTCATGAAGATCTAATGGGACAGATGGGCATACTACTAGGGCATGAATGGTGGGTAGACCCTGCAAGGTGGGACCAAGTATTGGATCCATGGCTCCAAATCCACAATGAGCACCGTCCACCCCGAGATCCCATCATGACATCAGTACCAAGGGAAGACCCCGTCTTCCTATCAACACATAGGGCCGATCCGTTCATGCCCGTCCCTACAGAGCCAGATCCAGAGTGCAAAGACCATCAAGCTGGGGGTACCTCTATCCCTTGAAGTACCATAATCCAAACCAAAAAGCTCCAAGGATTATCGCAATCACTTGGTCACCCCAAAAAAAAGCTCCAAGGATTATCGCAATCACTTGGTCACCCCAAAAATCTCCAAGGATTATCGCAATCACTTGGTCACCCCAAAAGCTCCAAGGATTATCGTAATCACTTGGTCACCCAAAAAGCTCCAAGGATTATCGCAATCACTTGGTCAAACCCCAAAAGCTCCAAGGATTATCACAATCACTTGGTCAAACCCCAAAAAGCTCAAAGGATTATCGCAATCACTTGGTCACCCCAAAAAGCTCCAAGGATTATCGCAATCACTTGGTCACCCAAAAAAAGCTCCAAGGATTATCGCAATCACTTGGTCACTCCAAAAAGCTCCAAGGATTATCGCAATCACTTGGTCACCCAAAAAAAAAGCTCCAAGGATTATCGTAATCACTTGGTCACCCCAAAAAGCTCCAAGGATTATCCAAATCACTTGGTCACCCCAAAAAGCTCCAAGTATTATCGCAATCACTTGGTCACCCCCCCCAAAAAAAAATCTCCAAGGATTATCGCAATCACTTGGTCACCCAAAAAAAAGCTCCAATGATTATCGCAATCACTTGGTCACCCCAAAAAGCTCCAAGGATTATCCAAATCACTTGGTCACCCCAAAAAGCTCCAAGGATTATCGCAATCACTTGGTCACCCCAAAAGCTCCAAGGCTCCAAGGATTATCGTAATCACTTGGTCACCCCAAAAAGCTCCAAGGATTATCGCAATCACTTGGTCACCCCAAAAGCTCCAAGGATTATCGCAATCACTTGGTCACCCCAAAAAGCTCCAAGGATTATCGCAATCACTTGGTCAAACCCCAAAATCTACAAGGATTATCACAATCACTTGGTCAAACCCCAAAAAGCTCCAAGGATTATCGCAATCACTTGGTCACCCCAAAAAGCTCCAAGGATTATCGCAATCACTTGGTCACCCAAAAAAAGCTCCAAGGATTATCGCAATCACTTGGTCACCCCAAAAAGCTCCAAGGATTATCGTAATCACTTGGTCACCCCAAAAAGCTCCAAGGATTATCGCAATCACTTGGTCACCCCAAAAAGCTCCAAGGATTATCGCAATCACTTGGTCACCCAAAAAAAAGCTCCAAGGATTATCGCAATCACTTGGTCACCCCAAAAAGCTCCAAGGATTATTCAAATCACTTGGTCACCCCAAAAAGCTCCAAGGATTATTGCAATCACTTGGTCACCCCAAAATCTCCAAGGATTATCGCAATCACTTGGTCACCCAAAAAGCTCCAAGGATTATCGCAATCACTTGGTCAAAACCCAAAAAGCTCCAAGGATTATCGCAATCACTTGGTCAAACCCAAAAAGCTCCAAGGATTATTGCAATCACTTGGTCAAACCAAAAAAAAACTCCAAGGATTATCGCAATCACTTGGTCAAAACCCAAAAAGCTCCAAGGATTATCGCAATCACTTGGTCAAAACCCAAAAAGCTCCAAGGATTATCGCAATCACTTGGTCAAACCAAAAAGCTCCAAGGATTATCGCAATCACTTGGTCAAAACCCAAAAAGCTCAAAGTATTATCGCAATCACTTGGTCAAAACCCAAAAAGCTCCAAGGATTATCGCAATCACTTGGTCAAACAAAAAATGCTCCAAGGATTATCGCAATCACTTGGTCACCCCAAAAGCTCCAAGGATTACCACAATCACTTGGTCAAAACATCAAAAGCTCCAAGGGTATCGTAATCACTTGGTCAACCCAAAAAGCTCCAAGGATTATCGCAATCACTTGGTCACCCCAAAAGCCCCAAGGATTATTGCAATCACTTGGTCACCAAAATGCTCCAAGGATGTCCACAATCACTTGGTAAAAAATAAAAAATAATCAAAAACAACAAAAATTTGCATCTCATTTCTAGGCATACTCAAACTCATCAATAGAGAGCTCTTCTCGCACCTCATATTCATATTCACAAAAATCAATACATCAAAAATACAAAAATATGTAGCTGCATCAAGCATTGCATCCATACATTGCATATTTGTGGTCGTATAGGTCAAGGGCACCATAGGCTGTAATTGCTCTGCTAGTCCACCTTGTTCCACACTGTTTCATTCTACAAAACAACAAAAAAACATTGCCTTGTACCACACTAGAGTCAGTGGTCTTTTAATGTATCAAGAGTTTTTCGTGATTCAGTCATCATTTTGCTCTTTAGCCATGTAATGTATCAAGTCAAACAGATTTTATGAAGGTAGAGTTACACTTGAAATACACCTTGTTACGTAACATCCCAACACAAATTAAAACACATAAAACAATTCCTAAGTTGTGTGAACAAAAGATGAAACCTGTAGGGTAATCCAAGTCACCATAAGCGAAACGGTTATCGTGCTCATCCCCCTGTGCGAATGACCCCAAGAATGTTGAGAGTTGGCAAAAGGACAAGCATCCTCCCTACCCAATTCCCTAAAAATCCCTAGTTCTCAATAGTTGCAAAACATCAAAAATTTGCAAAATGTCAAAAACTCAAATATTTGACATCATACAGTGCACACATCAAACAACACAAACTATAGTGATTTTCATCACTCCATATCCCCAATCCCTTGCTCAAAAGAAAAACAAATCAAAATAAACAGTGATCTTATCACTACAAACGAGCAAGTATCACAATACAATTGAAGAAAAGAAGGGAGTTGAACTTGAATCCCTGGAACTCTCAGCATTCTAAAAGGTCATAAGGCAAGCCTCAGTACCGATTTGGTTGATAACCTATCAGTAACTGGCGGTAAACCTCTCACATGACAATATATTTGTCACATTAACTTGCGTACAGATCAATGTTTGCATGTGGATGAGCTAGCTTACGACATCCTGGATAACACTGCAGATTAATCTAACCGAATACAACAAAGGAGTTAGTGGAGCTAATTAGGTGATCCTCAGTACAAGTTCGGTTGAAAGCCCATCTGGCACTGGCGGTATCCTGACAAATACCACAAAAATGAACTCAATTGCACACACAGGGATGTGAAATAGCTTGGTCAAAAACAAGTCTGATTCATACCTTGTTCAAAAGTCTTATGAGATAAAATACAGTCGTGGCTAGTGAGTTAGAACTGTCTGAGTCTCAGAAAACCTTAGCTACATTTCTAAACCAATTGCGCTACTTTTCATCTTTGCAATACCATCAAAAAATACAAAAAGGAGAAAAACCACATGTATACATACAAAGTCATGCATAACAACAATCGCCTAAAAACAAAATAATAGAGTTCTAAACAGTCTATGGTGCCATAGCCAAAAATCACAAATCCCATTCATCCATTTCATCTCTGCATATCACATATAGATCAAAAACATTTGCATTCATCATAGCATATGCATCCATCAAAATAAATCAACATGCATACATCCATATTCATCAACCATCATGCATAAGATCAAAGAAAATCAAAACAACAAAACAACAAAAAAATGCAACACAAACAAAAAGCAATAAACATTTCCAGACACAAGTGCTCTTGCACTTAACCTCTTGGCATAGAAAAATTGATGTTGGGGTTTACATTGTCACTATCCTACTCTCTAAGAAGGCTACCATAGTCGGACCGCTCCACGGGAAGACGGATTGTCAACAATTTCACCCCCAAATGGCATCACAAATGGGTCAAAGCCCACTCAAAAACAAGAAAATCAAAACAAAACAAAAAGCAATAAACATTGCCAGACACAAGTGCTCTTGCACTTAACCTCTTGGCATAGAAAATTTGATTTCGGGATTTACATTGTCACTATCCTACTCTCTAAGAAGGCTACCATAGCCGGACCGCTCCACGGGAAGATGGATTATCGAAAATTTCACCCCCAAATGGCATCACAAATGGGTCAAAGCCCACTAAAAAACAACAAGAAAATCAAAACAACAAAAACAACAAATAAATGCAACACAAAAACAAAAAGCAATAAACATTGCCAGACACAAGTGCTCTTGCACTAGAAAAATTGATGTTGGGGTTTACATTGTCACTATCCTACTCTCTAAGAAGGCTACCATAGCCGGACCGCTCCACGGGAAGATGGATTTTTGACAATTTCACCCCCAAATGACGTCACAAATGGGTCAAAGCCCACTCAAAAACAATAAGAAAATCAAAACAACAAACAACAATAAACATTGTCAGACACAAGTGCTCTTGCACTTAACCTCTTGGCATAGAAAATTGATGTCGGGGTTTACATTGTCACTATCCTACTCCCGAAGAAGGCTACCATAGCTAGACCGCTCCACGGGAGGACGGATTTTCGACAATTTAATCCCCAAATGGTGTCACAAAAAAAAAATCAAAACAACAAAAAATGCAACATAAAAACAAAGCAATAAGCATTGCCGGACACAAGTGCTCTTGCACTTAACCTCTTGGCATACAAAACAGACGTTGGGGTCACAAATTGTCATTATCCTACTCCCTAAGAAGGCTACTTTAGCCGGACCGCTCCATGGGAAGACGAATTTTTGCCAATTTCAGCTCCGAACAGCGTCGCAAAAAGGGTTACCACCCACCAAAAATAGGTCCAAATGTTGGAAATTTTGCACATGCTTAACGATAAACCATCTAAAGGCACCCTTGCACAAGTCATCTTGGGTCAAGCGACTCGTCGCTTTTCTCATGAAGGTCATTCCCTCATCGATTCGTCGCTTGAGGGGGTAGTCACACTTAGTCACCAATCAACAATCACACACCCAATTAAGGAAAATGACATGCATTCAAAGAATCATTGACAAATACAATCACGCTCCTGCTTGGGGCAGCAAACAAGCAATTAACAAATCGATCAAATGCGATCAAACACTTGGCATTTCATGAATCATGAACACAAGGTTCCCCTAAGGATAAAAGGTTGCGCCCTTTGCCTAATCATGACTGATCAATGTCCAAGCTCAAGTCACACCTCACCAAAATAGGTTAACACTTGAAATCAAACTCCCTAGCTCGTCAGAAGCAAGGATTCAAGAATGCATGCCCTTTCCATGCTTGGGGCATCAAAATTTGGTTAGGTTACCAAGAAACCCTAATCATTAGTGCTTTGGTTATCTATTTTTGCTCGACGCTGCGCTATGCACAGCGCATCCCAAAAAGGGGCATCTGTAGACACCAAAACAACACCAATCCGATTATGTGACTACAAACATTGATCGCTTTGACAAACACAGCCCCCAGGGCAGCCCTCAGAGGTCAAACAGTGGTCCTAACCACTTTCATAGCAATTTTGTAAGGTCAAGAGGCAATTTGGTACATTTAGACACTTTGCTCAGTATTCGTCTCACCCAAGGATGAATACTAACTGGGATTCGTCTCACCCAGGGACGAATTCTGAAATCGTCTCACCCAAGGATGAATTCCAAGTTTAACGGGCAAAAAGAAGAATGGCACCAAGTGGCAGCCCAGGACAGTCAGTTGATGACTCCTGCCTCGCACGCGTGTGTGGGTGGACAGATAGGCCGTTAGAGGACTGTCACAAGGGCAGTTATGAAAGCCCAAGTCATGGAGGACTCCCCTCCCTCATGGGAAGACATGACCGCCACATGGCACCTATGACCAACACATGGCGCTTATGCTTCCCTCTCAAAAGAGACCCCATGGGTCTATAAAATGTGGGAATTTTCTCACCCAAAAGGATAGATTGGAGGCGATTTCAAGCAACGAAGTGCTGTCCAATTGAATACCCATTTACATCCTTTTGATTCACCTTCTCACATCCACTAATCTCTTTTGCAAGGGAGGTTATTGGGTGGCTCTTGGAAGCGTGGAACCAACCCAAATCCAACATTTGACCACCTTACACCACCAATTCGTAGACATCCCAATCCTAAGAGGTTTTGGGCCCATCCCTAGTGGATTGGCGCCGGAATCAAGTGCCAACGGTGGGAGGCCCACTGGGGCACCCCCGCACTTTTCTAAGTTTTATTTTAAAGCATTCTAGATTATTGTTTCAGGTTGCATATTGTGTTATTCTGTCTGGTTAACTCATAGCTTCAATTTCATAACATTTTGATCAGATTTTATCACGCTTTGTGTCGCTTTGTTGTTTCACTAACTTGCAGGTGGCGATATCAAATTCTCGAGGATAGAGGCCAAATTGGGAGAATCCGACCATCTGGGTCGTCCCAAAATGGCCCCAATTACATAACCCCTCTGTTTGCAGGTGTTTTTGAGGTCTCAGGATTCGACATTAGAGTAGCATCAGGTCGGATTTTCCAACACAGAAGAATTTGTCCCACCCAGGGACGAATAGCAGTCAAAATTCGTCCTGCCCAGGGATGAATTCCAGTTGAAGGCATATTGGCCGACTGTCTCGATGGCAGTGGCCCTCTGGTGATGTTTTCTGTCCTCTGTCAGGTTTTCAGGCCATTTGGACTCACTTTACCCACTGTTTCATACAAATGTTTACATGCATCTTTTGGCGATTTTAGAGAACAAACACTTTTTATTTGCAGCAGGTGCTACTGACATCTTTGTTGTTTCTTTGTTCGTAGGAGGAGCAGCAGAAGCTAAGGACTCATCAACATCAGCGGCGGCATCATCTTGGCCCGCCCATCTCAAGTGTGGGCACGCGGAAAGAGGAACATTAAGTGATTGTAATCAAATTCTTTCAACGCTCCTAGCCCCTGAAAAGGGAGGAGGCGTCTTTGTAACAGAGATCAAGAGAGTTCAATGAAAGGGCTGTGTTTTCTCAATTTTCTTGTATCTCAATTTTCTTGTATCTCATTTCAATGCGTCTCTCTCATTTCATGCATTTTACATTTCTAGGACTTAAGCATATTTGATTTTGAATGCATCGTAATTAGTGTTTCCTTTGCCCGGAATCTCGTGCTTTCAGGATGAATATTTTCATACCATAACTTAAGGTTCAAATATCATGGCTAAACCTTAAAATATTATTAATTTGATTATCCAAAGTGTTTAAAATTACAAAATTTCAAGGTAGAGACCAAGGTTTAAATATTAACAAGCAATACATGAATAATTGTGTAAGTATTATTGTGTTAATACAACTATATGGTTTATGGAAATAACATGTTAACATAGTTATGAAGTAATATGGTGGAACTCAAGGAAAACTATTTTTGTTCTTTTAATTTATAATGATATAAATTATTTCAAGGATAAATATTGTTATGGACTAAATATTGCTTATATTTATTTTCAATGAATTTACATGGATTTTTATGAGGGGTCCTGGTCCCCTTATATTGAGTTGGATTTGAACCTTCGACCTCTCAATAAGAGGCC